>CAWUFW010012859.1:0-514259 GCA_963921515.1 Calotriton arnoldi | reverse complement strand
TCTTCAAATTATTATGTCCCCCACTCCTGCATGAGGCACAAAGGCTTCTCTCAGCATGACTGATTGCTGAAACAGAAGCAAGTATCACAAGTCCACCATGTATTGCAATTTATGCAAGCAATCCAATTAAGGAAAATAAACTACTACCCTGGATAATGCGCCTGTTGTGAAGCGACAAGAGGCTGCCGGGCGCAGACTGCACCGTTCAAGGGGTATCACCGCCAGCTCTCTGACATGTTTGCTTAATGTGCAAATGCAGTTTGGAGAGCTCTAAGTCAGGCGAAGCAATTTTTTCCATCCGTTTCGCCAATCACCTGGCCAGAAATAACAGCACTGAAAGTATAATGGTAAAGGGGACATTTTGAAAGCGGCATTTATCTGCGGAGGCAAGAGAGCGTCAAGAGTTATTTACAGAGTCAATTGTTTTTGTTTTGGGAACAGCATGAACCTGACTGCAATGGTTAAGGTGGAATCTATATCGTTGGCAGATGATTTAAAAATAGCATATGGAAGGAAAGTTTGCCATATTTTGCGACCTTCTTTCCGACTCTCGGCGGCTCCCTAAGTTTGGCAGGAATTTGTTGCTTTAAAAATATTTCGAAATTAAAACAATTTAGATGGATTCTTTAACGTGTAGAAAGTGATGTTTTCCATTTAAATAAGAGTTTTAAACAATATGAGTAAGGTTGTAATGCTCACCTCTGCTAATAAAACTATAATAAAAAAAATACGGATAAACGGTGTTCAGACACAATAGAATATCTCTAATGACAACACGCTTAACGGGTTTTATGCGTTGAAGCCTCTACCGTAGGTCTAAAGTGTAACATGTGTTTAACGCGGACAACTTCTTAGCTTCCCAATGATCAATTTTCAAGGTCTTAATTCACATGTAAAAATAAAATACTTCCTGGTGTCTCACTCATCGTTTCTGGTTGGGTTAACTGACACTCACTGTTTGGGGGCCGATTCCGATTCGGGCCGGAAAAAGCACCGACCGACTCGGATCCGGTAAAAATACCGACCGACACGTACCAGTGGCGCCCGACACGCCAAGTACGATGCAAGCCGCGATAAATCCGACCGACACGTCAGGAAACCAAGCCGACCGACCGAGCCGCTCGGAAAATAGCAATCCGGCCGGAAAACACGCGAATCCAACCGACCGACACGCACCCGGAACAAATCCGACCGAATCGTACCCGCCAACTCCAACCCGCAAAGTACGATGCAAGGCGCGAAAAACACGACCGAGTCGGACGGAGGACAAGCCGTACGACCGACACGCATACAAAACCGAGCCGAAGCAACACAATACACCGCGACCGACGCGTACGCAGCATACAAAACTGCACAAACACAGCGTGAACGAAACGGAAAACACCGTACGAGACCAATGCACGGTCCGACTCGGTCACAAGAACGTTTCCAACATACACAAACAACACAAAGGAAAAATCAACCAAAAAAAGGCCAAACAAGCAATTACCAAGCCAATAAATACTGGGGGGTGGGGACAGAGAACAAAGACACACCCACAACTCCACCTATATAAAGGACACAAATCACTACCATGAGCCTTTGCAAATGCCATTCCACTACCAGCACCCAAGAGAAAGCAACCACACACCCACAGCTCATCCCTCACACAAGCCACACACCAGCAGCACACCAACAAATACCTACCTCACATACACCCAGCACAACACACACCCACACACCCTCACCTGCACACCAACACACACATCACCCACCATCACCACCCATCACCATGCCCCCCAAGAAGAATCACAAGTTCCTAGATTGTGAATTGGAAGTCCTGGTAGACGAGATCCTCAGGGTAGAGCCACAGCTGTTTGGCACATTGGTCCAACAGACCCCCATGTCGCAGAAAACCAAGATGTGGGAGAGGATCATCAACAGGGTGAACGCCCAATCACCATGTCGGCGCACAAAGACCGACATCCAGAACAGGTGGTATGACGTGCGCAGGAGGGTACGGAAACTGCTGAAGCAAGATTACATCAACAGCCAACACACCGGCAGTGGCCCTCCTGCCAAGCCAATATACCTCAGGCCCTGGGAGGAGAAGGTGCGGGCCATCCTACCGCCAGTGAGCATATATGGACTAGAGGACATCCCAGAGCCTGGTGAGTACACAACAAATGTACACAATATACTGCCACAAAACACACACATCACTGTCAAGGGGAGAGTCAAACCATGCACTCATAGCAATTACACAGCAACTAGAACAGAATCATCCCAAAATGTGTATGTCAGTCAGATAAACACAACACATGCCATCAAAAAAGTCACATCCAACTGTGCCAACACATGTACAAACACAACCACAACTACAGCTAGGCAGTGGCACAAATAGAACTAACACACACATCCACACATGTAGCCACCACAACAACACCAACACACAGTGAAGACCACTCAAAGGAAGGAATTCTGTGTATGCTGGCCAAGTCAGTGTAGCCAATAGCATCATGGGAGTCGCAGTCACACATATTGCCCCCCCAACTGTCCCATCAACACCACCATGAACCATGCGCACATCACAGGGAGTGGAGAAGGACTCACAAGATGGCTGACACTGGCTACTGCTGTGGGGAGCACAAGGGCATGCTGGGAACTGCACACCAACCAACAGCAGGACACCACTGTCAGCCATCTTGCCATTGCCCTCACACCCACACACACTGAACTCCCCACAAAAGCAAGTAAGTATGGGAATGCTGGGAAGTGGGGTGGAGGCAATAGCATGATGGGAGTCACAGTCACAGACATAGCTCACCCCCACAACTGTCCCATCAACACCACCCTGAACCATGCTCACATCACAGGGAGTGGAGAAGGACTCACAAGATGGCTGACACTGGCTACTGCTGTGGGGAGCACAAGGCCCTGCTGCCAACTGTGCACCAACAAACAGCAGGACACCACTGACTGACATCCTGAGAGACAACTTACACTCCCTGCAATGCAAGCACGTTCCATGGTGGGATATCTGGCTGGCTGGGTGGGAAGGGGGACTTGCAGCACTGACCATAGTCACCAGCACCTCCCCTCACACCCCCCCCAACACAAACTCCACAGTACCCACCTGGTAGAATGCAATGCCCTCCATCCTAACACAAGATCCCACAAAGCACCACCACCCTGGGTTATGTTGTGTGAAGCACAGGGACACTCTTGGGACTCTTAGCCAAACAACTGCCAGGACAACACTCCCAGCCATCCTGTCAGCACAGCCAGCCCACCCCACAGGGAAGCAGAGTCAAAGGAAGGAAGCATGGGCATGCTGTGAAGGGGGTGGAGGCAATAGCATGATGGGAGTCGTAGTCACAGACATTGCTCAGCCTCACAACTGGCCCATCAACACCACCCTGAACCATGCTCACATCACAGGGAGTGGAGAAGGACTCACAAGATGGCTGACACTGGCTACTGCTGTGGGGAGCACAAGGGCATGCTGGGAACTGCACACCAACCAACAGCAGGACACCACTGTCAGCCATCTTGCCATTGCCCTCACACCCACACACACTGAACTCCCCACAAAAGCAAGTAAGTATGGGAATGCTGGGAAGTGGGGTGGAGGCAATAGCATGATGGGAGTCACAGTCACAGACACAGCTCACCCCCACAACTGTCCCATCAACACCACCCTGAACCATGCTCACATCACAGGGAGTGGAAAACAACTGACAAGATGGCTGACACTGTGCTACTGCTGTGGGGAGCACAAGGCCCTGCTGCCAACTGTGCACCAACAAACAGCAGGACACCACTGACTGACATCCTGAGAGACAACTTACACTCCCTGCAATGCAAGCACGTTCCATGGTGGGATATCTGGCTGGCTGGGTGGGAAGGGGGACTTGCAGCACTGACCATAGTCACCAGCACCTCCCCTCACACCCCCCCCCAACACAAACTCCACAGTACCCACCTGGTAGAATGCAATGCCCTCCATCCTAACACAAGATCCCACAAAGCACCACCACCCTGGGTTATGTTGTGTGAAGCACAGGGACACTCTTGGGACTCTTAGCCAAACAACTGCCAGGACAACACTCCCAGCCATCCTGTCAGCACAGCCAGCCCACCCCACAGGGAAGCAGAGTCAAAAGGAAGGAAGCATGGGCATGCTGTGAAGGGGGGTGGAGGCAATAGCATGATGGGAGTCGTAGTCACAGACATTGCTCAGCCTCACAACTGGCCCATCAACACCACCCTGAACCATGCTCACATCACAGGGAGTGGAGAAGGACTCACAAGATGGCTGACACTGGCTACTGCTGTGGGGAGCACAAGGGCATGCTGGGAACTGCACACCAACCAACAGCAGGACACCACTGTCAGCCATCTTGCCATTGCCCTCACACCCACACACACTGAACTCCCCACAAAAGCAAGTAAGTATGGGAATGCTGGGAAGTGGGGTGGAGGCAATAGCATGATGGGAGTCACAGTCACAGACACAGCTCACCCCCACAACTGTCCCATCAACACCACCCTGAACCATGCGCACATCACAGGGAGTGGAAAACAACTGACAAGATGGCTGACACTGTGCACTGCTGTGGGGAGCACAAGGCCCTGCTGCCAACTGTGCACCAACAAACAGCAGGACACCACTGACTGACATCCTGAGAGACAACTTACACTCCCTGCAATGCAAGCACGTTCCATGGTGGGATATCTGGCTGGCTGGGTGGGAAGGGGGACTTGCAGCACTGACCATAGTCACCAGCACCTCCCCTCACACCCCCCCCCAACACAAACTCCACAGTACCCACCTGGTAGAATGCAATGCCCTCCATCCTAACACAAGATCCCACAAAGCACCACCACCCTGGGTTATGTTGTGTGAAGCACAGGGACACTCTTGGGACTCTTAGCCAAACAACTGCCAGGACAACACTCCCAGCCATCCTGTCAGCACAGCCAGCCCACCCCACAGGGAAGCAGAGTCAAAAGGAAGGAAGCATGGGCATGCTGTGAAGGGGGTGGAGGCAATAGCATGATGGGAGTCGTAGTCACAGACATTGCTCAGCCTCACAACTGGCCCATCAACACCACCCTGAACCATGCTCACATCACAGGGAGTGGAGAAGGACTCACAAGATGGCTGACACTGGCTACTGCTGTGGGGAGCACAAGGGCATGCTGCCAACTGTGCACCAACAAACAGCAGGACACCACTGACTGACATCCTGAGAGACAACTTACACTCCCTGCAATGCAAGCACGTTCCATGGTGGGATATCTGGCTGGCTGGGTGGGAAGGGGGACTTGCAGCACTGACCATAGTCACCAGCACCTCCCCTCACACCCCCCCCAACACAAACTCCACAGTACCCACCTGGTAGAATGCAATGCCCTCCATCCTAACACAAGATCCCACAAAGCACCACCACCCTGGGTTATGTTGTGTGAAGCACAGGGACACTCTTGGGACTCTTAGCCAAACAACTGCCAGGACAACACTCCCAGCCATCCTGTCAGCACAGCCAGCCCACCCCACAGGGAAGCAGAGTCAAAAGGAAGGAAGCATGGGCATGCTGTGAAGGGGGGTGGAGGCAATAGCATGATGGGAGTCGTAGTCACAGACATTGCTCAGCCTCACAACTGGCCCATCAACACCACCCTGAACCATGCTCACATCACAGGGAGTGGAGAAGGACTCACAAGATGGCTGACACTGGCTACTGCTGTGGGGAGCACAAGGGCATGCTGCCAACTGTGCACCAACAAACAGCAGGACACCACTGACTGACATCCTGAGAGACAACTTACACTCCCTGCAATGCAAGCACGTTCCATGGTGGGATATCTGGCTGGCTGGGTGGGAAGGGGGACTTGCAGCACTGACCATAGTCACCAGCACCTCCCCTCACACCCCCCCCCAACACAAACTCCACAGTACCCACCTGGTAGAATGCAATGCCCTCCATCCTAACACAAGATCCCACAAAGCACCACCACCCTGGGTTATGTTGTGTGAAGCACAGGGACACTCTTGGGACTCTTAGCCAAACAACTGCCAGGACAACACTCCCAGCCATCCTGTCAGCACAGCCAGCCCACCCCACAGGGAAGCAGAGTCAAAAGGAAGGAAGCATGGGCATGCTGTGAAGGAGGGTGGAGGCAATAGCATGATGGGAGTCGTAGTCACAGACATTGCTCAGCCTCACAACTGGCCCATCAACACCACCCTGAACCATGCTCACATCACAGGGAGTGGAGAAGGACTCACAAGATGGCTGACACTGGCTACTGCTGTGGGGAGCACAAGGCCCTGCTGCCAACTGTGCACCAACAAACAGCAGGACACCACTGACTGACATCCTGAGAGACAACTTACACTCCCTGCAATGCAAGCACGTTCCATGGTGGGATAACTGACTGGGTGGGTGGGTGGGTGGGTGGGAAGGAGGTCTGGCTGTCAACCAAACACAATCAATGCAGACCATGTTCACACCCCAGAGAATACATAGAAATGCCCAAATAATGCAGGACAATGTGCCACACCAATATCAACCCCTGACTGTGACGACTTAGGACAATACAATGTACAGGCCCGCACCCCGAGGCACAGTCACAACTGTCAGGTGTGTCAACCACTGATGCCTGCAGAAACATGACATACATTGTTTGTGTCTCCCAAAAACAGGTGATGATAGGGACACAGCAGCAGACGCTGAGGAGTCCCAGTCCCAGGCTCAAGAGGATGCCGAGCTCACTGGCGTCGTACAGCCTCTGTCCTCCTCGGACGATGAAGAACAACCTGGCACATCCGGTGCAAGTCAACATGCTGCACCAGCAGGACCACCAGCTGCAGCACCAGCAGGTCCACCAGCTGCACCCCCTGCACCCACCCCTCCAACGACTGTCACCACGAATACCATCCCTGCCGACATGGACAGAATAAGGAACAACACCAGCGCAGTGACCCTGGACCAACCTGGGGCCATGGACACCACCACCACCACCAACCCCCAAGGTGGACCAGGGTTATCTGTGCGTGCAACTGCACACACTGCACATGTCAGCAGGGGTGGTGGGAGGGGTGGGAGACAGAGGTCGCTGCTTGCAGACGTTGCTGGTGTGCATGAAGACCCACAACTGGTACGCATAGCTGATGCGTACCAGTCCAGCACCGGAGAGCTCAGCCAGGTAGTGGGGCTCCTCAGAGACATCAAACAGCAGCAGGCTGCCCATCATGCCCGCTTGGACTCCCACATGTCCCACGTGGAGTCACACATGTCACGTGTGGACTCCCACATGTCACGTGTGGACTCCCACATGACCCGCGTGGAGTCCAAGTGGGATGTACTACATGAGATGACGGCGGTGCACAGGGACATTTTACAATGCCTCCGCCAGATGAACAGCAACCAGTCCACACCTCCCTGTGTGCCAACAACATCTGGTACCGAACAAACTGCAACTGCCACAGGGAGGGAGGAGGACTCTGGCGGAGAGTCCCCTGCACCGCAGCAGCCTGCACTAGAGGGCCCCCCCCCAAGAAGAGGGGTCGTCCGAGGAGGGGACAGTGAGAGGCTGATGGCCAAGCGCAACTCCCAGGAAGCCTGAACCTGTTCTGGATTTTCGCCTTTGTGCACAGACTGTTCACCCTGTTGATGGCAACACTACTCCCACACATTGCATGGGGAGTACAAGTTGGAACAATGTGTCAGACAACTGTGGCCCCGATACTGGGGATCCTGTCTACCTGGACTTTCTATTCATCTAGGAACTTGGGATTGCAAGATTCATGTACAGCACAATCCATCCTATGCACTATTATCACAATAAACACACTAATACACCATACTTGCCTCTGTCGTGATTCCAACGTGGGTGCTGTTATGGGGATGATGAACTGCAAAATTACACAGTGTATGCGAACTGCAACAGCAAGGACAACACAGGCATGTGAGTACAGGCAACGTGACACATATGAGGGAGACACACCACCAGGGCTACACAACACATACACACCTAGGCCATCTGACTCATTGCCTACACTGATGTTGCCAGGGAAGACGGTGCAATGCACAGACACCACACCCATTCCCAGTTGTAGTCAAGTAGCCCACAGGTGCAGTAAGCAAATGGCAGTCAAATGTGTGACCACAGACAACGCACATCACTAAGTGAAGCACAGGTTTATTACACAGTAGCAACATGCCGTAACCACTACAGATGCAAGGTAACCCCACCTGGTAGCGGGCACACAGTCAACAACTGTAGACAGAAGGAAGTCCATGGGTGTGGCGCACATCACCTGTAGGGACACAACAGCTACCAGCCTGGATGTGCAATCACGTCGTCGGTGGACACAGTTGACCAAACGAATCTGAAAGTACCCTGTGAAGGACAGAAATGACACACAGTCAAAAGCAATGCAGTACAGGACAGAACAGCAAAACTCATGCACAATACATGTTACAAGATACCCACCCAGAACCAAGTTAGCATGTCAACACTGTTGGGGAGTACAGCCCACCTGTCACCACACATCGCAACACACATCCTGTCAAGTAGCCCATGGACACACTCCAACAGCACCAGAGCACCACCCACACATCATGCCAACTCACATCATTCACATGACACCTCAGGATACTCACATTCAGCTAAAGAAGTTGGTGATGAGCTGTGTGCGGACATCACCATCATCATCATCATCATCACTGGCATCGTGGTCCAGGCCAGGATCCTCCACAGGTGGCGGATGTTGGTCATTGTCATCCTGGATGAGAGGCAACTCCTTCCGCACTGCCAGGTTGTGGAGCATGCAGCAGACGATGATAATCTTGCACACTTTCGCAGGGGCATATGGGAGGGACCCTCCGGTCTTGTCCAGGCAGCGGAAGCGGCTCTTCAGGAGACCAAAGGTCCGCTCAATCACTCTCCTGGTCCGACCATGTGCCTCATTGTAGCGCATCTGGGCAGGTGTCACAGGGTTCCTGAGGGGTGTCAGCAACCACGGCATGTTGGGGTATCCCGAGTCACCTACGGACAGACAAGTGCACATCAGCTGACTTGGAAAAGTGGGCGGAATACTACAGATCAGATCACACACAATGGCACAAAGTCAGTACACACCGACAAGCCAGGCACGCTGGTTCTGCATCTGTGCCATCAACCTGGGGATGCGACTACTCCTCATCACAAAGGCATCGTGTGCTGAACCAGGGAAACGGGCACACACGTGTGTGATGGTCATGTCTGCAAGACACACCACCAGTGCATTGACCGAGTGGTAGTGCTTGCGGTTCCTGTAGGCCTGCTCCTGGGCCTGTGGTGGTACCAAAGCCACATGTGTCCCATCAATGGAGCCAATGACATGCGGCATCCTCCCCAGGGCATAAAAGTCACTCTTCACGTCAGTGAGTCGTCGCAGTCTAGGGAAATATATGTACCGGTTCAGGAAGAGCAACATTGCCGCCAAGAAATCGCGGAGCACACGGCTGAACATGGTCTGTGACATCCCACCAGCAGACGCCACAGTATGTTGGAAGGTACCGGTGGCAAAGAAGTGTAGGGCTGCCATCACCTTCACCTTGGGGGTCAGCGCTGTAGGATACGGCCGGCCAGGCTGCAAATGTGGGGACAACTGCACTGCCAAATCCTCAATCAGCTGCCTGGTGAAGCGGTACCGTCGGATGCTGTCCCGTTCCACCATCGTTGCCAGGTCTGGGAATGGCCGATGGACAGCAGGAGCCCTGCAGTGCAGAGGAGAAGTAAGCAAGATCGTCAGTCACCCCACATATGCGGCATTGAACACACTCAAGATCCCAACATACATCATCATGAGGCACAACTACATGAAGTGTGCAGTACCGGAACGACATGTATGGTACATACATGGCCAACATCTGTCAACACGGTCCTACAGGTGGCATCAATTTGGCCCAGGTTGGCCCATTGGATATCATGATGCTGTGTCACAGTCACCCCCCAGTGACATGTGAGGACAGATGTGCCCCAGGCACCACAGCTCAACGACAGGCACATTCCCAGGGACCCTGTAATGCCACATGGACACTGGCATCACCTGGAGTATCATGTGTACACCACAACAAAACAAACATGACCCCCACAGGTAGTGGCCACACTTGCCATGGCAGGAGAGCCATGGACGTCTGTGACACACACGCACAACATCAGAGTCCATGCACACACAACGTGGATGTGGAGACTGTCTCCCATTGTGCACATGAAATCAGAGACATTGTAAACACTACATGCACAAAGACTGTGGAGGGCCATCACTATTGTGCCACTGGGACACCCTGGCTCAAACATACCGTCCCACATGGGACTCACGGGGTATGTGACATGACATACACAAACACCACTGTGAAATGTGACCATGGCACATGCACAGATATGAACAGTTGCACATCACAGTGGTCTCGTACACGTAACACCCAGGATCCTGTCCCCATTAACACGTGCACAGCCTGGGGGTGGCTGCCCACAGGTGACACCCACAGGACAACATGTACACCAACATACACACAATAGGAAATGCAGCCTTACATGCCTTCATGATAAGGTGTGGACAGGCTGTCGTGATGTAGGTGTGCCCCTCACTCCCTGGGAGCTATCTGTGGCTGGCATATGTCCATCTGAGACAGGCATGCTGACATATGCCAGTCACATGTACAGTGATGCGTTGAACAGCAATGGACCGATCGGTGCCTCCGGCCGGCCCATTGCTTTCAATGTGTGCGGGTACGCGTTGTACCCCTGTGCGCGTTGAACAGCAATGGACCGATCGGTGCCTCCGGCCGGCCCATTGCTTTCAATGTGTGCGGGTACGCGTTGTACCCCTGTGCGCGTTGAACAGCAATGGACCGATCGGTGCCTCCGGCCGGCCCATTGCATTCAATGTGTGCGGGTACGCGTTGTACCCCTGTGCGCGTTGAACAGCAATGGACCGATCGGTGCCTCCGGCCGGCCCATTGCTTTCAATGTGTGCGGGTACGCGTTGTACCCCTGTGCGCGTTGTACTGCAATGGACCGATCGGTGCCTCCGGCCGGCCCATTGCATTCAATGTGTGCGGGTACGCGTTGTACCCCTGTGCGCGTTGAACAGCAATGGACCGATCGGTGCCTCCGGCCGGCCCATTGCTTTCAATGTGTGCGGGTACGCGTTGTACCCCTGTGCGCGTTGTACCTCAATGGACCGATCGGTGCGCACCCATTGACAATGGGCTTGCCTGGCAACGGACGCGTTTTCGAAATTCGAACGAGTCGGTTGCTGGAAAATCAGTTGGTCACCCACAACAATGTTGCAAAATCATGTATGTCATGAAGTTGAAATTTTGAAGGATGCTGTGGGCGTGTTTTGGTGCTGCTATTCCATGGATTGGCCAGATTCAGAAGATGCAAACGACTTGGACCTATCACTTTGGACACAAGGGACAGTATCTGCCTCTCCAGCACATATATATTGCTGCATGTTCCCCTGAGAGCCCACTTGCCTGCACTACATGCTCCAGGACGACATCTGCCACTGCACTGCTGCTGTCTCTGCCCCTCTGGACCCTGCAATGGCACGTACTGTGGAGAGAGCCCCAGCCTTCAGCCTTGAAGAGAACCAGGCCCTGCTGGACAGCCTACTTCCACAGTACAGCAAGCTGTATGGGACACCAGGGGAGCAGGTGAGTGTTCTGTGCACTGCCTTTCTGAATGTGCATTTTGTCTGACTAGCAAGGCTGAGAGTCAGCACACCACTGGCTAGCAGGCTCACTGAGTAGTTGTCACCCCCCATAGTGTGTAGTGACTTGCACTGGACAGGTATGGTGCAGTGACAGTGCTTCTGAACAGGGTTTTACTCCCCATGCTATGATACCATGTAGTGACTTCTGGAAAACTGTCCATGGGCAGCCGTGCACTGCCTGGGTACACCATGTGCCCCTGTGATTGCGACATGTATATGCAACTGTGTCATGCACGGATATGTTGCATGTGTAGTAATGTCCTTATCACTTTGTCATCCTGACAGGCTTCTGCCCATCGGAAGCATGAGATCTGGAAGGACATCGTCCGGGCTGTCCGGTCCGTGGGGGTCTACAAGCGCCGGATCCGCAACTGCCAAAAGAGGTGGCAGGACCTTCGGGGCTGGACCCGGAGGATTGCACGGGTCCAGCTGAAGCTGTCGCCTCCTCGCAGGAGGGGCGGAACACGGACCCTGACCCCCCACATGCTCAGGATCCTGGCGGTGGTCTTTCCAGACCTGGATGGGCAGCTGAAGGCCAGAGAGCAGCAAGGAGGGGGTGAGTCAAAGACTGCACTGTGTACTCTGTCTAACATGTTATGTGCCCTCCTCGGGCCAGGTTGAACTGCCACAGTACAGCAGTCATGTTGTCCAGGAGCCATGTCCCTCTATTGTGCACTGCCCACTCCTCATCTGATACCCAGGTGTGGCCCTTACATGCAGGGAATCCTGTCACTTAGGACTGTGTCCTTGCAGTTTGCTTGACTCAAGGTGGGAGACAGCATCTGTTTCCCTGACTCTGTGGTGGGCATCATGGGTGGGTCCATTGCTTACACAATGCCTGTATTCTGACATGTATTCAGCGTGTTACTTTGATCTGTGGTCCAATTGCTGAGCTGATCCACAACATGTGGCTGGGGTACCTGGCACACACCCATGCTGCGGGTGGGAACAATGTTTGGGCCCCAGGAGTATGTATATGACGTGTGTCACACATACTTAGCCAGCTGCCTACAGTCCAGGGCTCATCCCTCATTAATGTGGGGCTGGACAGTCATGCCTACTCCAGGCCATACAATACACTCTGTACTCCCACTCCCGTGTATCAGTGGACACATTGTGCACAGTGATTTGCCCCTCAGGTGTCTGCCTCTGTGTCAGTGTGCTGTGGATTAGTCGCCAGGACTGCTGTGGAGTTTCTTGGTAGGGGCTCAGCATGCCACTGGAGATGTGACCATAGGAGACGATACTTGTGTGACACATAGGTGTCTGATCAGCTGCCCATGCAGACTGGGGCATGTAAATGTGAAGTTCAGGTAGCTGTTCCCCATGCACAGCAGAGTGTGAGGGGCTCAGGTTCAGAGGGTAGTGTCACAGGTCTCCCATATGTCCAATAGGTATGACCTGGACAGATGAGGGTTAAGAGGATGTGTTGTGGGGGGATGTACATGTGCACTTGTGCAGCTCCAGGACTTGCATTCCCCATGACCTACTATTGTGACACAGTGCAGAGTGTTGTTGTCTGGCTGCAAAGTCATACATCACTGAGACAGTGATGTATGACTTTGCAGTCATGCCTCCGCCATGGCATGTGTCTACTGATTGGTGATCCTGCAGGGGAGTGACATGTGCTACATGCACACCATAGTGGCGCTGGCTATCAGGACATGGGTGCATCATGGTGTCTGTCGCTGGTATGCATCACATGCATTTCCTATTTGACTCTGGGCATCCCTTACATCCGTAAACCTGTACTGACTCAGTGGCAAGAGCTGTGATGTGTCCACACCGTGTCCTCTGCACTGTCCAACTACTGTGTACTTGGTGCATGTGTCAACACTGGGGTGTTGCAATCCAACAGACACCAGACAGATGGGTGCAAGGCCATGTGGGATGTGAGTGCCATGCTTGGCATCAGACTGACAATTGACTTCTCCTGTTCAATTAGTGCACTTTTAGCAATGTACAACTAATGATGCCAGGGCTTGCTCTGTGATGTGCTGTGCTCACAGTGGTGTGTGCGTTATGTGCAGGTGACTGATGTCTGTCTGTTTCCCCATTGTTTGCAGATACATCCACGGCCACGGAAGGGGACAGCTCCACGGACCAGGAGGAGCCGGAGAGCCAGACTGGGTCAGCAGCCGAGGAGTGGTCGGAGGGACCCAGTGGCACGGAGGGCGAGGGGAGCCACACCGAGGAGTCCTCAGCAGCATCCACCTCAGCTGAGGACCAGAGCAACTCGGAGGATGACTCCCTTGTGGAGGCGGGTGTCAGCAGCCACCACACCCCAGCTAGTGTTGCTGTCCCCGCCACCACCAGCACCACCACCGCCCTCCCATCGGCTCCCATTCCCCAGGTCCGTGGAGGCTCCCATGTCCGGGAGCGTGTCTCCTTTGGGCCAGGCACCGCACCCCCTGCCCCTGTGTCCCCTGCTGCCCTGAGTGAGGAGTCTGTGTACCTCCTTCGCCAGCTCCATGTAGGGCAGACAGCCATGCTGAGTGTCCTCCATGCGCACACCGCGCTGTTGACTCAGCTGGTGTCGTTCATGGAGGGCATCTCATCGGGCATGTCTGACCTACAGAGGGGCAATAGGTCCATGGACTCCTCCCTGACGGCAGCAGTGTCCCTCCTCAAACGGTCCCTCACCCCTCCTGCCTCTGCTCCATCCACACTCCCCAGCACCTTACCCATCCCAGGCACACACACACTGGCACACACCAGCACACACACATCCAGCACACTGACACACACGCCAATGACAAAACGCACACGCACGCACATTCAGGGGACTGAAGCCAGACTCACAGGGGATGGGGCCCTGGAACACACACACGCATCCACATGCACTGCGCAGTCCTCAGTTCCCTCTCCCTCCAAAGCACCCTCCCTTGCCTCACCTGCAACCCCAAAGTCACAGCAGCTCTTCCTCTGTGACCTCGGCCTCTTCCCCACCGATGAAGCTGCTCCAGCATCCCGGGGGAAGAGGAAGCCCACCCACACGGAGCAGAGTGCCCCTCGCCCCCGGACACCCTCCCCCAGGCGCAGACGGACTGAGGCCCCCACCCGCAAGTCCCCCCGGAGTGCTAAGAGCAAGACCCCGCCACCGCCCTGCAGCTCAGGCACAAGGTCTCCGTCCTCCATCCCTCAGGCCCCCACTGCACAGGTGCCCCCACCACACCCTGCCCCAGGTTCCCCCACCCACAGATATACCATCCCCAAGATGCTCCGGCCTTCTCCCCCTGCCACTTGCTCTCCCAGCACCACACCCCCGCTGCGCTTGTCTGTGCCACTGATGTGGTGAGGGTGTCCCCCCTCTGTCCAACCCACCTTGCCTGTTCCCCATTCTCCTCCCCTGGAGGTAGGCACTGCAGTGGAGTCCACTACCGCCCTGTCTGACTTGGGCACTGCAGTGGCGGACCTGTCCACCCCATCTGCAGGGTCCACTGCAGTTGTGCCGGCACCCACGACATCTGTGTCATGCCCCCCAGTTGTGCCGGCACACACCATGTCAGACACCTCCACTGCAGTTGTCAGTGGCTCTCCAGCACCCACCACCCCTTCCCTGACTCCCCTGGTGAGCCCTGATCCTGTCCCTGCGGTGCCTGGCCTGCCCCCCGGTTGCCCCTCCTAGTGGATTGTCCCTGGTATTGTGCAGGCATGCGTAAGGTGACATCTGCCAGTGTCACCCTGTTTGAACTTTGACAATGGACTGGCCATTGGCCTTTGCTCTTTTTCAGGACTTCGTTTGGCCTCAACACATATGCTGAATAAAGCAACTTTCTTTTCTCTAGTGCTCATGCTTCAGATGTACATGTTGTTGGTGCAGCTAACCATGCCCTTGCTGCAGTGATGGTGATATCTGGTCTCATGATTATGAAGTGTTACTGTGCAGGAACCCATGTGGTCCAGGGGGAATGTGTCCTATCATGTGGTGTATCCATGTCATCAATAGCAGCATCTGAGGGTGTCATGTGTTCAGTATTTGGCAATGGGTTTCCTACTTACATTGGCAATTTCATATCTGTGGCTTCCACCCCTGCACATCTGTTGTGCCTGCCATCGTTGCATTTGTCTACTTCCCTGACCGTGTTGCCATCTCCAGTGGACATGCAGGTTTGGGCATCAATGGGGAGGGACTCATCCGTGTAGTCAGTGCAACATTGCTATACAAGTGTGTTGGATCTGTGCTGATGATTCCGTTGGCACATCCATGACCAGGCTGATGTGATGGGAGCCCTCATTTGGTGCTAATTGTTGATTGTGTGACCAAGTGCTCAGCTGACATGATGGGGCCCTACTGAGGCAACATATGGCACAGCTTTCCTCACACAGGAGTGGAGTCCCCTCATGGCAGTGTGTACACGTGTGACATTGCCTGCGCCCAAGGTGTGTGTTGTATGTGCATGTCTGTGTGTTCACTTCCATTCATCTGCGCATGCTGTGATCCCTAGTGTTGTACCTGTTTGTGATGCTTGCTGACTTGAGCTATGTTCCCCCAAAGTCTTCTCCCTGTGTTCTCTGTGATGTGGGTGCATGGCACATTACTGGTCATCAGGGTGTCACCCATAGGTGTGTTTGCTGTCAGGGCAGAGTTTGTGTGCTGACGCAGATGGGTCACAGTCAGGTTTCCCTTTGGCACTTGTTGTTTGCCCCTGTCATGTGATTTCCAGTTTGTGTTATCTTTCAGTGATTGTGACACGTTGTGTGTGTGACTGCTGGCACTCCTTAGGGTCCGGGCTGCAATGTTGGTTGTTGTCTATGTGTGTTCTTTGTGGGTGACCTTGGCTTCTTCATTGGTGTGTGACTGTGGCTGGGATCCCATTGGTCGGTGTGGTATTGCCGTCATGTCCATGTACAGCGTAGTGTGCAGTGTGTCAGACATTCAGGAGTCTTGTTGAGTGTCCATGTGTGATGTGTTTCTACACCTTGGTTCCCACCCACCACCCTGGAATAGTAATGGGTGCATGTGCAATGTCACCAGTGCATGTGTACTTCACTGCTGCACATTGTTGGAGGTCGAGGGGTGTGGTGTTGAGTGTGTGCAGATGAGAGTTGTTGCCCGGCTAGTCCCCTGCCTCCATGTTGGCCTTGGCTTACTGGCCATGCTGATTGATTTGTGCTTGTGTAGGTGTGATGGTAGTTAGTTGCTCAGGACACCTGACTGTGGTTCACAGTGTGAACGACATTTAGCTTTGTCATCACAGTGGTATTTTTCTTCAGCCCAGGGTCACCACATTGTGGGGGCCCTGGGGGTGGTGCTGTGGTGTGTCTGTGACTTGCTGTGTCAGTTGTTGTTCCTACGTGCCTGTGTGACATGTGTGTTTTGTGCTCCCTCTCACCTGTCAATGCCTGCTTGCCCACATAGGGGATTTGGATCCATGAGTTACCTTAGTGTGGCAGTGTATGCACATCTGTATGATTGGTATTCAGCTCTCCTCATGTGTTGTGTTGTTGCCTGGGGACAATGGCACCCCCACCCCTCACCTGCTGTGTATGATGACAGTGTTGGTCTGCCTGTTTGTGTTTGTGCATCTGCACCACTGCATTGGCATATCTTGGGTGTGCCATTGGCTGTATGTTGTTTGGTGTGTTTCCCCTGCTGTCCCTGGGACTCCTAGGTCATCGGTCAGCACAGTGATCATGGTTTGTGTGTCCCATTGCTGCCATGGTATGGTATCTGTTCACCTCACATCTGCTGTCTCCACAGGGTATCTGCATTTGTGTGCCCATTGGTGCAAATATGTGGTTCTGCATTCTGATGGTCACTTCTGTCATTGTGTCATTGATGACTGTTGACGGTCTCAGCCCCCATGGGTGTTGTTTGTCTGCACATGGCCAAAGGAATGTTTCATTTGCACTGCAGTATTTGGCTCCCCCAATTTATGTTGCAATGGGACACATACACTACTTTGCCACAGATGAGTTTTTGGTTCTGTGACCAGGAATGATCCATGCAGTTTGGCAGTTGCAGCTCTTTCTTTGTCAACAATTACCTTTTGGTCACTGTGATGATGAGGGTGTAGACCCCATTGCCACAATGGTCAAAATGTGCTTCAGCTATGGACCCCACACTTGCCTTTTGGTCACTGTGATGATGGGGGTTTAGACCCCATTGCCACAATGGTCAAACTGTGCTTCAGCTATGGACCCCACACTTACCTTTTGGTCACTGTGATGATGAGGGTGTAGACCCCATTGCCACAATGGTCAAAATGTGCTTCAGCTATGGACCCCACACTTGCCTTTTGGTCACTGTGATGATGGGGGTTTAGACCCCATTGCCACAATGGTCAAAATGTGCTTCAGCTATGGACCCCACACTTGCCTTTTGGTCACTGTGATGATGGGGGTTTAGGCCCCATTGCCACAATGGTCATGGGCTGCTTGCATTGTGGGTGCCACACACATATATGTGTGGCACATGTGCTAGGGGGTCACATTGTATGTTCAATGTCATGTTCGGTGTTGTAGGCATTTGACACAGCCTGCTCACACGCTTGTCATGGTGGTGGGGGATGTCTTAATCTTGCATTCCCTAGGTTGTGGTGTGCTTGTTGTGTCATGCATTGTCCATCCTATGAGTGGGGGTGGTAGTAGTGGTAGGCATCCAGCCCCCCTGGGTGAGGGTGGTAGTAGTGGTAGGCATCCAGCCCCCCTGGGTGAGGGTGGTAGTAGTGGTAGGCATCCTGCCCCCCTGGCTAAGGGTGGTAGTAGTGGTGGGCATCCTGCCCCCCTGGGTGAGGGTGGTAGTAGTGGTGGGCATCCTGCCCCCCGTGGGTGAGGGTGGTAGTAGTGGTAGGCATCCTGCCCCCTGGCTAAGGGTGGTAGTAGTGGTGGGCATCCTGCCCCCTCTGGGTGAGGGTGGTAGTAGTGGTAGGCATCCTGCCCCCCGTGGGTGAGGGTGGTAGTAGTGGTAGGCATCCTGCCCCCTGGCTAAGGGTGGTAGTAGTGGTAGGCATCCAGCCCCCCTGGGTGAGGGTGGTAGTAGTGGTAGGCATCCTGCCCCCTGGCTAAGGGTGGTAGTAGTGGTGGTCATCCTGCCCCCCTGGGTGAGGGTGGTAGTAGTGGTAGGCATCCTGCCCCCCTGGGTGAGGGTGGTAGTGGTGGTAGGCATCCTGCCCCCTGGCTAAGGGTGGTAGTAGTGGTAGGCTTCCTGCCCCCCTGGGTGAGGGTGGTAGTAGTGGTGGGCATCCTGCCCCCCTGGGTGAGGGTGGTAGTAGTGGTGGGCATCCTGCCCCCTGGCTAAGGGTGGTAGTAGTGGTAGGCTTCCTGCCCCCCTGGGTGAGGGTGGTAGTAGTGGTAGGCATCCTGCCCCCCTGGGTGAGGGTGGTAGTAGTGGTAGGCATCCTGCCCCCTGGGTGAGGGTGGTAGTAGTGGTAGGCATCCAGCCCCCCTGGCTAAGGGTGGTGGTAGGCATCCAGCCCGCCCTGGGTGAGGGTGGTAGTAGTGGTAGGCATCCAGCCCCCTGGGTGAGGGTGGTAGTAGTGGTAGGCATCCAGCCCCCCTGGGTGAGGGTGGTAGTAGTGGTAGGCATCCTGCCCCCTGGCTAAGGGTGGTAGTAGTGGTAGGCATCCAGCCCGCCCTGGGTGAGGGTGGTAGTAGTGGTAGGCATCCAGCCCCCCTGGGTGAGGGTGGTAGTAGTGGTAGGCATCCAGCCCCCCTGGGTGAGGGTGGTAGTAGTGGTGGGCATCCTGCCCCCCGTGGGTGAGGGTGGTAGTAGTGGTAGGCATCCTGCCCCCTGGCTAAGGGTGGTAGTAGTGGTGGGCATCCTGCCCCCTCTGGGTGAGGGTGGTAGTAGTGGTAGGCATCCTGCCCCCGTGGGTGAGGGTGGTAGTAGTGGTAGGCATCCTGCCCCCTGGCTAAGGGTGGTAGTAGTGGTAGGCATCCAGCCCCCCTGGGTGAGGGTGGTAGTAGTGGTAGGCATCCTGCCCCCTGGCTAAGGGTGGTAGTAGTGGTAGGCATCCTGCCCCCTGGCTAAGGGTGGTAGTAGTGGTAGGCATCCAGCCCCCCTGGGTGAGGGTGGTAGTAGTGGTAGGCATCCTGCCCCCTGGCTAAGGGTGGTAGTAGTGGTGGTCATCCTGCCCCCCTGGGTGAGGGTGGTAGTAGTGGTAGGCATCCTGCCCCCCTGGGTGAGGGTGGTAGTGGTGGTAGGCATCCTGCCCCCCTGGCTAAGGGTGGTAGTAGTGGTAGGCATCCTGCCCCCTGGGTGAGGGTGGTAGTAGTGGTAGGCATCCAGCCCCCTGGCTAAGGGTGGTGGTAGGCATCCAGCCCGCCCTGGGTGAGGGTGGTAGTAGTGGTAGGCATCCAGCCCCCCTGGGTGAGGGTGGTAGTAGTGGTAGGCATCCAGCCCCCCTGGGTGAGGGTGGTAGTAGTGGTAGGCATCCTGCCCCCTGGCTAAGGGTGGTAGTAGTGGTGGGCATCCTGCCCCCCTGGGTGAGGGTGGTAGTAGTGGTGGGCATCCTGCCCCCCGTGGGTGAGGGTGGTAGTAGTGGTAGGCATCCTGCCCCCTGGCTAAGGGTGGTAGTAGTGGTAGGCATCCAGCCCCCTGGCTAAGGGTGGTAGTAGTGGTAGGCATCCAGCCCCCTGGCTAAGGGTGGTAGTAGTGGTGGGCATCCTGCCCCCCTGGGTGAGGGTGGTAGTAGTGGTGGGCATCCTGCCCCCTGGCTAAGGGTGGTAGTAGTGGTAGGCATCCTGCCCCCCTGGGTGTGGGTGGTAGTAGTGGTAGGCATCCAGCCCCCCCTGGGTTGGGGTGGTGGCGCGCATTCAGGCCCCTGTGTGCATATGTGGCATTGGTGATGGGCATCCCGCCCCTATGGTGCTGCTGTTGCAAGTATATTCAGATTCCCAGTGTATGTGTGTGATGTGTCGTGTACGTGTTGTATGTGTTTTGTGGTTGGTGTCTGACTTACCTTCTGCGCCGTACGCGTCCGTGCCTGTTCCGGTAGTAGATGTAGAATATTGGTATGATCGGGACGAAGGGATTCATGGTTGGTTCGTGTCGTTCGTCCTTCTCGTTGCTTCGCGTCGTCCTCGTCGCTTGGCTTCGTCCTCGTCGCTCGCTTCGTCCTCGTCGCTTCGCGTCGTCCTCGTCTGTGCTGTGTTCGTCTCGTAGCCGTGGATCGTGTTGTGGCGCGATTCGGAGCTTATGTGCGCCTCTCCCGGATGCTTTGACGTGCCGTGCGTAGCGACGGGTTCGGCGCGTACGGAAAGCGCATCGTACTTGTCCGGCCGGACGGGGCTGCATTTTCCCTTCCGTGCGACTCGATTCGGCGTTTCCGGATTCGCCTCGGTCGGAGAACAGGACCTGGTTTGGGTGAGTACGGCTCGGCCGGAATTTTTGCTGTTGTGCGCATCGTACTTGCTCGTTCGGTGTGCTGTACGGATCGGTCGGGAAACTGGCTTTCGCATGGCTTTTTTCCCGACCGAATGGTATTGGGTGCGCCTCCGACCGAGATCGGAATCGACCCCTTGGTGTTGGAGCAGCAGTAAAAAAATCCCAACACACAATTTTAATTTGAAGTGAAAGAAAAACATTTGCGGACAGGTTATTTATGCTACCGGTTACCCTGACATGCTCACTGAGCCTCGGTAGCTGAAACCTTCCTATCCGAGTGCTGACATTTGACGTCATGGATAATAGCAGCCATTCCTTCTTCAGTGAATGCATAATGTGCACACACCAGAGAAGATGTTTCTGGGTCTATACAGGGATATACTCTACTTATAGAAATTCCATCCCCACCTGCTCGTAGAATGACCCTTTGAGGAATATTATGACGGATGAAGTGCTGAATTAACATTTCAACATCGACTATTTTTGAGTGAATACATGTGAAGTCGGCTAGGGCTAGAGTGTGAAATAGCCTGCATCTTTAATGTCGTGGGCTCTCAAGACACACACATATTTTCCACAATAATGTATTCAAATTGTGGATTTGTGACTCAGTCTAGGGTGTTGCGTAATTTGGGGATCCCCCAGCACGATCTATTTACATAAGTTTATCAGAAATTTTACCTTTACCTATGTTGGTAGAAATACTCTGTAGATAGAGAAGGGGTTGGTAAATGTATGGATACTATTAAGCCTGCATACTCTGATGAATGACGATTTGAAACAACTCAGTGTGGAAACAGATGATCCAGTATTTACAGGAACCTTTTCTTAATCTTTGCAATTAATGTATCGATACCTGAGCCCAGCTAACCTTCTTTTACAAAAATACAATTAGCGTAATTTCTTTTGAATTTTCATGGCATTTCATGCTCAAGCTCAAGTTGGTATAAAAAATTGACTGGAATCATATTTCACTGAGCTATGATTATCAAGACGTGGAGGGAGGGTGTATCCATAGATTTGATAACTTTGGGAAATAACTATCAGCTGTTTTAAAAGGCACAGTTTAAGTTGATGATTCTCAACCTAGTCATTCATTTTTCTGTGATCTACCCTGTTCTCAATTCTACTGTGCTGGTTTATCATTTTGTTTTAATTTTTCTGCTGCGTTATAATGTTGCATTGTTTTGTGGTGAAATAAAAAGATAATGTAATTTTAAATGGAGAGTAGATTTTCTCATAGGGTTTCAGTGTGACATTATGCATTAAGTTAGTGAGGTTCTTGTCTGTCACTCAGAAAGCTGAAGTGGAAAAATATCTCTATCTTGTATATGTTGCCAGTGGCTCTTGCTCACATCCTTTAGCTGTCCTCAAGAACAAGCAAAATAAGGGATGAGATGTGTCATGCGGTAGCCATAAATGGCATACGCTTACTGACATGCTGCTGGATGGCAACCCCCAAAAATACCCGTCCTCACACTTCCCACCTTTTCAATGTGATCCAATATATATACATGTATTTGTGTGTGTACATATGCACACAAAAATACACGCACACACATGTATTACATGCATTTGGGGATCTTATTGCACAAAATGCAGTGGTGTAAACCGTGGTGTAACTTAAGCCCCCGTAGCCCCCAAGGAGCTGGGAGGGCCCCAAGCTGCAGGGGGCCCCCTCAGCAAAAGTGCTAGGTGGTGGGCCAGGGAGTGGGCCCCCTCCGTGCACTTTGCAGTGGGGCCCCCTCAAGTTTTGTTACGTCATTGGGTGTTAAAGCTCCTAATTCAGAGGGAACCATCAAATTTGGAAACAATTTTATGCTTGCTTGTGAAATATGGATTCCATCTTCATAATAACAGCCCCCAAAGCACTCTGTAGTATATCACAGGGTTACAGGGCAAAAGTGCTACAGCACAGGGTTACTAGGATTATGGGGCATGGAAGACCATATTATGTGTCAAGATTATCTAAATTATTGCAAATAACACAAAGCATGCTGCACATTCTCTGGCAGTACTACTATCACCCATTTGTGAAAGAAACAACATTTTTGGTGAAATCTGCAAATTTGGCAATTTATGGCTAAAATTATGTTTCAGATACAGTAAAACACTGACTGTGCAGTAAACCCTTCAACTACAGAATCACCTAAATCCACTGACTCATTATTTTATTAACAATATATTCAAGAAAGGCATAGAAAAACCTAGGGGCATATCATCAAGGGGCCGCGATAAAATTATCGCCGCTTTAGCGTCCGTTTTCGGGCGAAAAGCGGCGATAATTTTATTGCTTTATCAACAAGGACACGCTAGCGCGTGTTTCCTTGCCTCAGCGCCCGGCTTCTTTCCGCCTCGCCTCGCTAATGAGATGCAAGGTAGGTGTGCCACGTAAAACTTCATTGTAAAATATCGCTAACGGGCCTTCGCGATATTTACAAGGCTGTCCCGGACACGCGTAGCGATTTAAAAAGGCGCGCTAAACGCGGTTATCGCCGGTGTCTAATGTCTGCAAAATTTCAGACTTGCCTATCTGTATAATGGGAGACTAAGCCCACATCTCCCTATCAACAAGGATTTCCCTATCCCTGCAGTTTTATCGCTGGATTTCCAGCGATATTACTGCATTTCGCCGCTTTTGCCGGATTTTTTATCGCCTCGGTGATACGCGTTGTTAATAACGCGCTAACCGGGCGATAAATTCCAGCAATAGACGGCGATAAATAAATAAGCGCTAAGCGCGCTTTGCGATATTTATCACCGTCTATTGATAATATGCCCCCTAAACATTCTAATTCTAATCAGTGCCCATTGTTAGCTCCACTTTGAAAAAAAACACCTTTTTCAAGCTAACTATCCTAAAATAAACCTAATTATGTCGCTATAGTAAGTCAGAGTTTCCATAGGAAGAGCATTTTTTGTTTTGCTAATAACTTTGTTGCGGTTTGACAAATCGTCATGAAACCTTTCAAAAATAAAGATCATCCACCTCAGCTCCTCCTTAGAAATGTTTTGAGGTGATATTTCAAGCTGGAGCTGAGAAAAAGGGGGTCCAATAAGGTTTTTTCCCTATGTTAATTTCCATAGGACATTTTGGGAAGCAATACAGAAAATGAACAGCTTAAAGGAAGTATAGTAAATTTGGCAGAAAGTTATTATTTTAGTCAGAAACCAGGCTTATCATGAATTTGTGTAAATCCATTTAACCACTTGCGAGAAATCCCACACTGGGCAGAGGTGAGGGCTGTGTGCAGCAGGGGGTTGGTGCCTGAGGGGGGTTTGACACAGTGCCTGGGTTCTGGCCAGGCCATGCGGCCAACAACCTGCCATGCACAGGCGAAGGCCTTGCGCAGGGGACTGACTGCAATTCAGTGAGGTTGGGTGTAGGCCCTGCAGCCTATCCCACAATGCTCATGGTCAAAGGCAGTGTGTGAAGGGGTTCTTGGCTGTCATTGGGTGATGGGGCCAGGGAAATACAATTTAAAAAAACAATAATTTCCATGAAAACCAGACCTGAGCAGAAAATATGCCCGGGCAGCAAATTAAAATGAGCCCACATTAGCGAGCCAGATAGCTAAAAGAGTGGCTGTATTTCCAAATTAGGGCAGTTTTAAACCTATAAAGACAGGCTGTTTTGGTGTTTTGCAAGGTTTGTGGGACTGTATGCCGCTGTGTTTGCTGCAGGCATTGTTGGTAATATCAGAGAAATCAGCAACTATCGTGCTGGTTTGGGACATTTTCACGGACACAGCTCCAACATACTTATGCGGCTAATACCGTTTGAAGTACACCATACTACATATACTCATAGGACTTCGCTCTACCATGAGCCTCACCTATGCGTCCTAGGATTTGCTTCAATCCTCTTTGATATGCGCGTCTGAGGATACATTTCATTCTTATATCCTATTGCCCTGAAGAAGCCCATTTTTGGGTGAAACGCGTTGGCTGGTTCTAACATACGAAGTACAACGGAGAATAAAAAGACCAGAAACTTTTATTTGCAAATACTTTTTATTGACGTGTTTTCATGTACTTAACTGTCTGTGTCTACATATTGCCTCTCATCCAACCAATTCACTTAGCTAATACCGACCCACCAGACTACAAAACAGTTCACAAATAGTCCCCCAAAATAGCCCATACATCAATCTGTGAGATGAGCTCTTTGGGACTGTCAGATTACCCTATAAGCCAATCTAACCTTGGCAAAAGCTAAAGGTTAAAGTGATGTTACAGTTAGGTACAGTAATAAATTCTTACCTTGCGTTAAAAAGAATCTAAAAATTCACTGAAAAATACAAAGGTTAAAGTGACATAATAGGTATGGTAATGAGATCTTACCTTACATTAGAAAAATATCAGACATTCACTGAAAAAAAGAAAAGTTAAAGTGACAATATATTTAGGTATGATAATAAGATTTTAGCTTATATTAATAAAACTCTAGCAAATCACTGAAAACCCAAAGATCAAAGTCATGTTAGAGTTAGGAATTGAAATAATGCAAAAACTAACATTCAGAAGCCAATAAAGCACTGAAAATCACCAGGTGTTTTTTATTGACCTAACTATAAGCTAAACTATGTATTCCGCCATGCACTGCTTATGACCTCAAATAGTACATAAACTCATGACATGTTAAATTACATAATTGATCACATCACTGATGACATATCAAATTACATCACTGATGAAATCGTCCAACAAATATTACAGTTTGCTGTAATGTTTTCATACAGGAAGGTATTCAGTACAAGTAAACCCAATTTTGCATAACCTCTGTAATACTAATAGGTATAATGTTTCTCAACAAACAGACTAAGCAGATTATGAAGCATATCTGTGAAATCACACACATTAAGTAGATATTGTGCTCTTTATTACTGGTATTGAAGTGCATTAGAATTGTAATATCCCTGTTGACATTATTGAGATCAGCAACTTATTAAACCTTGAATACCTTTCAAAAACAGTGTTTGTTAATTATTTACCTGAATTACATTTGTCTTCTAAATACCCCATTTGACATAGATTTTTAAGTGAATAGCTTCACATCTATGCATTAGCCAACAATAAGGCATGCACAACCAGGCCCTATAGATAAACCTCCGTAGTATGCAAAGGTACCCACACGTATAACTGCAATAGGCAGAATGATGTACACTATTTTAACAATGCTTACAATCATACTGTGACTTGAACTGTCTGTGAATCTTCCATACATTATGGATTCTTCAGCAATATATAGTGTCTCAGAATTTTCAATGAACTTATGGAACTAAATATCTTAACTTTATAAATCTCCAGCTTATATAGAAATTGTTAAAAGAGCTACATGAGAACTCTTTAACGTTAGTTTGTGCACAGAAATCCACAGGTGAACAATGTTTTCTCAGGAGAAGCTTTTGTTTTTCACAGATGTCTTGGCAATAGGCCTTGGAGTTAACCCACAACCTACTTGAAATGTATGTCTGCAGCACACACTAGTTGTGCTCAGTTTCTACCTTGTTGAAATGAAGTAATACTCACCCTCAAAACTTCACTGTTAGCTAAAGTGTGCACTATTTAACTTTGACCATACTTAATCAGACTTGTTACCAGTACAACACTGTTTTATTTCATACATGTACAAACGTATATAAAGTAAATACATGCCAAATCTGTTTATGCATCCCTTATTACCTACTTCATATTTTTTTAAATGGGCAAGTATTTTAAAGAGCTATTCGAGGAGCTATATCTTGGATGATGTCATAAGTGATGTATGATTGGTGTGTATATATATATAAATATATATATATATATGTATATATATATATGTGTGTATTATCTACTGGCGGTCGCCAGTAGATAGTTATAGTTAGGACCTATTATCCATAGGAAATTCGTAACATTCTATTCCCAATAACTTTGGCGTCGTTTGACGAATCATCGCGAAATTTTCAAAACTAGTGGGGCGCTCCGGTCCGCTCCTGTCCTGAAAGTTTCGGGGTGATTCATCAAGCGGGGGCCGAGAAAAAAGGGGGATCCCAAAACGTGTTTTCTCCATGTTAATTCCCATAGGAAATTTTAGACACGGCTACAGCCCGAACTGCTGAACGGAATTACACCAAATTTTGCAAAAAGGTAGCGCTTGGTTCAGAAAGCGACCTTTTTTTAAATGGTGTAAATCCGTTCAGTAGTTGCGGAGAAATTAAAAAAATAAGAGTGAAAAAATCAATTTCCCATAACAAAATTTATGCAAGGCTACAGCAAAAACTGCTGAACGGAATTACACCAAATTTGGCAAAAAGGTAGCGCTTGGTTCAGAAAGCGACCTTTTTTTTAAATGGTGTAAATCCGTTCAGTAGTTGCTGAGAAAATCCAAAATAAATGTTTCAATATTTATGGCCGTGTGGATCCGCGCACCCTCCCGACCACGAGCTGTATGCTAATTGGCTGTCAACACTCCAAACCAGGAAGTGTTGGCAGCCATCTTGTGCCTCGGTAGAACCGAGGCACAAGAAAAGACAAAAACAAGGGCGCAAAACGCAAAAAGGGGGCAGGGTAGAAACACCCTGACCCCCTAGGCCTGCTCAGGGGGTCCTACAAGGATTTTTAAAAATCGGCAAAAAACGCGCTGGGTGCGCGGATTGTGCCGATAAAAAAAAAAAAACGAAGCGCGGGCTCCCGCGCTTCCTGGTTAATTGGCCCCCGGGTGGGCCAAGTCCCGGGGGCATGCGGGGTTTATTTAATAATGACATGGGGGGCCTCTAAGCCCCCCCAAGCCCCGGGGACCGCCACCCCCGGGGCTTTATAAAAAAATGGTGGGGGGGCACACGGCCCCCCACAGCCCCGGGGACCGCCACCCCCCGGGGCTTCTTTTTTTTATTTTTTACATTACCTGTGTGGGGGGGCTCGAGCCCCCACACATGCCCCGGGGACTGCCACCTCCCTGGGGCACTAAATAATAAAATGTGGGGGTCCGTTTAGGACACCCGAGCCCCGGGGACCACCACCTCCCCGGGGCTGTGCAAAGGTTGGAAGGGGGGCCACGCGGCCCCCCTCCTGGAGCCCTCCATGGCCCTGGGGACCGCCACCCCCCAGGGCCGGCTCCTGCAGTGTCCCGGGGTGCCTACCCCCGGGACACTGCTGTTTGCAATAACAGGACGGGAGCCTCGCGGCTCCCGTCCTGTCATTGCAAACTGCTTTGGATATTGGAAGCGAGAGCAGGGAAACCTGCTCTCGCTTCCATATCCAAAGCACATTGCTTTCCACACGGGGAGCTGCATGTTAGCAGCTCCCCATGTGGAAAAGCAATGCCAGCTCCCGCAGGAGGCGGGGAGCCGGCATGGTCTGTGGGGGAGTTGGGGTCCCCCCATGGACCCCAAAGGATAGGGCCAGCCCCGGGGGATGGGGTCCCCGGGGCAAGTAGTGGCCCGGGAGGGGAGCCACGCGGCCCCCCTCCCCAAAAATAATTTAAATTTTTTTTTTTTTAAAACAAATGAAGGCCGGCCCCGGGGGATGGGGTTCCCAGGGCCAATAGAGGCCTTAGGAGGGGGGCCATGCAGCCCCCCTCCTCCAAAAATAAGTTCCAAAAAAGTGGCTAAGCCCCGGGGGATGGGGTCCCCGGGGCCGGAATGGCCACGGGAGGGGGCTTCGCTGCCCCCTCCAATAACCACTTTGCAAATTGGGGAAATAATTCCCTTCAATACTGGGGGTCCCTGGGGGCCAACTAGCCCACCAGGTACCTCCAGTAAGCGCCACAGGGCTGGGTTGCAGAGAGGTGGTCCAGGCCATGCCCCTTTTTACACCTCTCTGCAACGCAGCTCTGTGGCGCTTACTGGAGGTACCTGGTGGGATAGTTGGACCCCAGGGACCCTCAGAATTCAAGGGGACTTAATCCCCCAATTTAAACGCGCCATGGGGCTCGTTTGCACAGTGGTGAAGGGAGGGGGCGGGGCTAAAGGTGACATGTGTGCAACTCTGTTGTGCTTACTGAAGGTACCTGGTGGGCTAGTTGGACTCCAGGGACCCTCAGGATTCAAGGGGACTTAATCCCCCAACTTAAAACGCGCCACAGGGCGCGTTAGTGGTGAAGGAAGGGGGAGGTGCTTGGGTTGATATGTGTGCAAACAGGCCCCGTGGCGCGTTTTAAGATGGGGAATTAAATCCCCTTCAATCCTGAGGGTCCCTGGGGGCCAACTAGCCCACCAGGTACGTCCAGAAAGCGCCACAGAGCTGCGTTGCAGAGAGGTGTAAAAAGGGGCGTGGCCTCTGAACACCTCTCTGCAACGCAGCTCCCTGGCGCATACTGGAGGTACAGGGTGGGCTAGTTGGACCCCAGGGACCCTCATGATTCAAGGGGACTTAATCCCCCAACTTAAAACGCGCCACGGGGCGCGTTTGCACAGTGGTGAAGGGAGGGGGCGGGGCTTGAGGTAACATGTGTGCAAACAGGCCCCGTGGCGTGTTTTAAGTTGGGGGATTAAGTCCCCTTCAATCGTGAGGGTCCCTGGAGTCCAACTAGCCCACCAGGTACCTTCAGTAAGCACAACAGAGTTGCGTTGCAGAAAGGTGATAAAAGGTGCGTGGCCTCGGAATGCCTCTCTGCAACTCAGCTCTGTGGTCCTAACTGTAGGTACCTGGGGGGCTAGTTGGGCCCCAGGGACACTCAGGATTCAAGGGGACTTAATCCCGCAACTTAAAACATGCCATGGGGTGCGTTTGCACACATGTCACCTCAAGCTCCCCCTCCCTTCATCACTGTGCAAACGCGCCCTGTAGCGCGTTTTAAGAGGTAGTTTTAATCCCCCTGCCCTATTATGTACTAGGGACTTACAGAGGAGGTCATGCTAATCACAGGGGTACCCCAACGCATAGTGTTCCCTAGTGTATGTAGGTGTTTTCACTGTATTCTAAGTGTCTTTTAGCATAGCACTGGCTCTGGTTAGTCAGAGTCAGTTACCACCAGTACACATCGGAAAAAGTTGTGGGCACAAGATGATTTTGGAACAAGGCCTCTTTCTGCTCCTCTGTTGGTTCTTTCTGCACGTCTTGCTTCTTCCTGCACTTTTCTTCGTCTTTGTTGACTTCTGTTGCTTCTTTCTGCATTTCTTTTGCTTCTTTCTGTGCGTTTTTTCTTCTTTCTTCACATGTCCTACCTCTGTATGCATAGTTACAAACTAGCATTTAAAAAACCTTTGAAATTCACTGAAAAAACCATAGGTTTCAGACACGTTATAGTTAGAAATTAGCATTTAAAAAACCTTTGAAATTCACTGAAAAAACCATAGGTTTTAGGGACAGTTATAGTTAGTTGGACATTTCACTCGTACAAAACCCGTGAAATTCCCCCGTTATAGTTAGTTCAGCTAACTATAACTCGCGCCCCCGCAATGCACTGCTGATGACGTCACATATTACATCACTCATGACATGGTCAGTGACATCACTGATGACATCACTGATGACATCTCAAATGACATCACTGATGACATCACTGATGACATCATCCATGTGATAATTTGATGCATCTTCTCACACCCTAATATAACTTTTGATACACCCACTCTAAATTACAGACTGCCATTGTCAAAACCATAGACACTACAACACCAATAACTACATACACACTCACTGATTCTTATGTCTACACACACATCCACTCACTCACCTCTACAGTCACTCATACTTACGGTCACTCAGTACAGGACTTTCATATGCACTTATACACCTACATAGACACTCACACACCGCCACTCATCCATAGAGGTACTCACACACCTAGTCAGTCATGCAAATAATTAATCACACTGCTATTTACTCACCTATACAGTTATACACACACCAGCTCACTTACTCATACAAATACTAGCACATTCTTACGCTCTCATACAATCACTGATACAAGTACACACTCATCCATACAGCCACTCTCACAATCACACACTCTCACTAATAGCCATTTATATACTCCACCACACATATATACTGCCTTTCACATATGTAGTTACTCACACATGTACCACTGAGATATACATTCACTCACTAACACACCCATACACACACTCACCCACCCATACAGTCCATCACAGATGCACTCTTGAAACCATGCACCCAGTGAATCACCCACTCACACATCTATGCGCAGTCACACACACCCCACCCACACAAACACTCAGACACCCATACAGATACTCAGACAACCAATCAATAACCCATATAGACACTCATGTAGCTATTCGCAAACCCATGCAGCCGCTTACACACCAACAGACAGACGGATACAGACATTCACACACTTTCGTCACTAACCCATGCATTCAGTAAGATACGTTTAATCACTCACTTATAGAGTCAGTCACGCACCTACTAAATCTGCCATCCAGACACTTATACACCCACTCATTCTTCAATACACCTTGGCACATATATTAAACATATTTAAACTTTATAGAAACACACAGTCACTGGATGATGTCATCAGTGATGTCATCAGTGATGTCATCAGTGATGTCACTGACCATGTCATGAGTGATGTAATATGTGACGTCATCAGCAGTGCATTGCGGGGCGCGAGTTATAGTTAGCTGAACTAACTATAACGGGGAATTTCACGGGTTTTGTACGAGTGAAATGTCCAACTAACTATAACTGTCCCTAAAACCTATGGTTTTTTCAGTGAATATATATATATATATATACACACATATATAGAAATACATATATACCTCTATATATATACACACATATATAGAAATACATATATACATTTATATATATATATATCTCCCAGAGTCACCAGAAGCAAGGGCAAGCGAGGCAGATGGTAACAACGAAAACAGTTATTAACCTCTCAGACAGAGTACTTAGTGAAGCAGAAACACAAGTACTACAATTAGGATTGACTTTCTGCCCCACCGTGGATTTTGACTTTGTTGAAACGAGAGTGGACCTGTTTAAATACACCCGCAAACTGAAGTTACAAAAAATACATCTACTACGTCCTCAAATGACTCCAAATCAAGAGACCGTTCCAACTAATGACATGGACTTACTCGTTGGCTCAGACCTAGATACCCTTTTGACTTTGCAACTTCTAGAAACCTCTGAATCAGACATTGACACCTCTCAACAGCCAGTTAATGATAATGTTCTACAAATAGCGGGCGTTACACAGACCGGCGGCAAAAGTGGTCTGAAGAGAAAGTCTAGAAGAATACCGCAAACAGCGTTCGATGCAATCAATGTCTTCAGTGACGCTGTTGTCACTGACCTTAAGAAATTGAGAAATGACAAAGCTAACAAAAATAATAAAGATTACAACATTCCAATTGAACAATGGCAGGCTATTCAATCACTTAGGAATGATGATTCAATCGTAATAAAGCCCTCGGACAAGGGCGGTAACATTGTTGTTTTCTCTCAAGAGCACTATGTTACAGAAGCCTTAAGCCAGTTGGGAGACACAGATTGCTATTTGCCAACGACTAGAACTGTTTATGCAAATTGTATAAAGACTTTTCACCAACTACTGAAGACATGGAGGGAGGAGGGTTTGATTGATACAGGTGAATATAATTTTTTATTCTGTGAATATCCTGTAGTCCCCACGTTTTATCACCTCCCTAAAATCCATAAAAACACCAGTAGACCACCAGGGCGACCTATTGTTGCATGTATCAACAGTTTATTGGAGAATTGCTCTACCTATATAGATTTTTTCCTGGCACCATGGGTGAGAGATCTTAGTTCCTACATAAAGGACACTGGTGATTTTTTTTAGAATAATTGAGGGCGTCACCTGGGAGGAGGACATGCTCCTCATCACATTAAACATCACCAGCCTCTACACATGTATTAATCATAAGGATGGTGTAGAGGCTGTCAAGTGGTTCCTGAACAAGCGACCCCTGAAATACGTTAAGCACAATGAGATGCTTTTGGCCATGCTTACCTTTTGCCTTGAGAATAACATCTTCATCTTCTCAGGTCAACTGTACATACAGCAACGGGGGATGGCGATGGGCACGTGTTTTGCCCCCAGCTATGTAAATCTTTTCGTTGGCTGGTGGGAGAAGCACGTGGCCTGGCGGGATTCACCTGCACGATGGTTAGACCACATCGTATTATGGGCCCGCAACTTTGATGATTTGTTCATCGTGTGGAAGGGTACCGGTCTTGCTGCAGAAGAGTATGTTGCCTTCCTAAACTGTAATAACCTCAATTTGAAATTCAGTGGTCAAATCAGCAACACCAGTGTCTGTTACCTTGATGTGGAAGTCTATATAGACAAATCTAAAATCTCGACTCGTCTAGATAGAAAACCGACAGCGGGCAATGCCCTGCTTCACGCCAGAAGTGCCCACCCGAGGAGTATGGTTAACAACATCCCCTATGGGGAACTCCTTCGTCTAAAAAGAAATTGCACAACCTCCGGAGAGTATGAGAAGGCTAAAGATGAAGCTCTCCAGAGGTTTAGACATAGAGGTTACTCCCCGGGTATTTTACATAAGGCCTCCCAAAAAACAGAGAAAATAGATAGATTGCAACTATTGATACCCAAAACATCTAAACCTGAAAGTACATCTACAGTCACCCCAGTGAGAATGATCACACGCTATAATGTCAAATCTCCAGAAGTGGTTCAAATTTTTAAGAGAAATTGGCATATTCTTCGAACAGATACCATTCTAAAAAAAGCAATTCCAGAATATCCGTTAATTACATATAGACGGGGCAAATCGATAGGCGATCATCTTGTACATAGCCACTTCCAGTTACCGGTACAACAAACGAATATGGTGAGAGGGTTTTTTCCATGCCTTAACTGTAAGGCTTGTAAACAAAGCCATAAAGTACTGGATTATGTAACCCTGGAGAGTGGGGCAAAAACTAGAAAAACAAGAAAGATTAATCGGCTGTTGAATTGCAACTCTGAATATACTGTATATGTATTAGAATGCCCGTGTCCAAAAAGATATGTGGGCAGCACCATCCACCCAGCAAAAAAACGGATACTGGAGCACATGCGAGCCATCACTAAGAAAGATCAGACCTATTCGATGGCTCGCCATTTCGAACATATGCATAACAGTGATCCAAAACAGCTAAAATTCTTTTGTATTGATCAGGTACCAAAGAGTGAAAGGGGAGGGGACAGGATAAGGGCTCTGAGGGCCCTAGAATCTAAACACATAATAGATCTCCAAACTAGAGTCCCCCTAGGCCTCAATATTGATGAGGAGTTATGGGCTCACTTAGAATAATTGGAGAGAAATTCATTCTGTTCTTTTTGTTTTTCCTGTTCTCTTTTCCGCCTTTCCTCTTTTCCAAGCATCCTTTAGGCAAATGAGACGATTAATTGAGAGTTCTTAATCCCTGGTATGATTGTAGAAATTGACTATTTTTAGGCCTTTTTTCATGTTTACAGTTGTGCTGGCATGCCCATTCAGGGCGTAATTCTGTTCACCTACCAGTACTCCGAGCGGTTTGCCCGCTCAGGGCACAATTAAGTCAGTGTGCCATTATTTTAGTGGTAATTAAGCGGCAATAATGAATATCTATTGGGGTTGACTAGAGGTATTTACCACTGCCACAAGCCGCCATTTCCAGTACTGACTGATTCGATAGAATGATCCTATAATAATATGTAATTTTTCTAATCATGTTTAATTTTTTGGATCTTCTAACCATGAAATGTGTATATATATGTATATATTTTCTTTTTTCCTAAACCACATGTAAATAGTTGTATATATTTATATATAACTTTGGAGTACTGATTTGTTGTGAACCATTAACTCTGGAACGGGTTCTAAGATGGCCGCCATGTATTCTGCATTATGCGGTGACTATACGAGGCCATCTTTTATTTCTATGTTTCTTTTTCATTCACGTAATTCACGCTTAGCACTTTAAAAATGTGTCATACACTTGGGGAAACTGACATCGAGAAAGGCAGATTGCCGAAACGCGTCTGTCAGTGCGGGGGGTTTGTGCACAAATAAATAACTTTAACAAGGAGCTGCGAGTGCTCTCCTGTTTACGCTACTGGAACCGTTGTGCGTGTGGATGAATATAGCATAGCATCCACTATGGAACTATTGAGACCAGAATGCATTGTGAGAACACGCCCACTCGGGCAGGATTTAAAAACACGCTACAAGTGCAGCGTCATTTTGCCCATCTGCTCTCCATTAGCCAAGCCAGTGAGCAAGGGAAGAGACTCCTGAAACGCGTATGGCAATGTTTGGCATATTGTGTGCTGGAACTTACTGTGTTGAAGCCTTGCAGTCCTGCCAATAAAAAGGAAGAAATCACGTTGTGTGTGGCACTTTCAGTTTCGAGCAAATTACATTTGGATATATATATATATATATATATATATATATATATATATATATATATATATATATATATATATATATATATATAGTGGCATGTTATAGTTAGAGTTGTCTGGTTAATGAGCTGAAAAGAGTGTGTAACGAGGTTCACTACTTATAATAATTTGAAGGTGTGGATAAATTGTAAATTAAGTTATGAATGAATGAATAAATTTATATTTTATAAAGTGTGCATATGCCCATGGGCATCTTGGTGCTAGCGAACTGTCTGGGACGGATTATGATCCTGCTGCAATTGTTAGTTTGAAATCAGCCAGGTTTTGAGCTATAACTATAACTTTAGAATTTCTAAAGTTTGTGTAGTTTAAACTTGGTTTGTAAAGGGAAAATAAGTTTTCCTAATTATAACAAAGGTCCCGATTAGGATGTCGAATCGGGACTGCCCGACAGGCTGTCAGCGGTCCTGCACGAGGCATTACAATGCGTCCGCCACTACGACGGTCACAATGCCTATATTTTGCATTGCGGCAGGTGCTGCTAGCTGCAGCCCCGCCGCAATGCAAAATAGGGACACTGCACATATCCCTGCACTACGTGACAGACACCATGCGGTGCATGCCACATGGTGCAGGGATATGTAGGGGGGCACCTAAGCCCATATCGGAGGGCCAGGGGGTAAGGGGGCCCCCAAAGTCCCTTTCCACCTGCCTTTTCATGGCGGTGAAAGGGCCGGCGGAAAGGAACATCGTAATGCCTACGGCAGTGCCTGGTTGGCACCGCCACCATTGTGGGCATTACTCCACCTCTGATGGACCGTTGAGCAGGTTGGATACGTGGCGGTCAGTTTTTCCGACCGCCACACAGCTGCCCTCCATCCAAATGTGGTGGGTGGAAAACTTGTTTGCGATGGCGGTGGGACCACCATTGACAGGCTGTTGGTGGCGGGCCCACCGTCATCGTAATCGGGCCCTAAGCTTTAACCTTTGCTTTTTTATTGAATTTCAATGTTCTTTTTTAATTTTTAACTAAAATGTGTTTCAAATCATAGAGTCCAGTGTTGCAAGTGGACGATTGTTATGTGGAGTTTCATACAGTACAGTGGGGGAGAGTGTTGTAAATGTTATTGTCATAGATTGAAGTATTGTAGATTGGAATCAAGTGGAGTAGTGTGAAGTGTAGTAGTGTATTGTACAGTGTAGTAAAGTGCTATATAGTTTAGTGGCATGGTGTCTGATGTAGTGGAGTCAAGTATTGTACACTGGAGCATCAAGTTGTACAGTGGAATGGCATGTCAAACAGTATAGTAAGGTGTCGTAGACTGTAATAGAGTGGAGTAGAGTCTTTTAGAATGGAGTAGGGTGAAGTAGAGTGTCATAGAGTGGAGTATTGTCCAGTGAAGTGACGTAGAGTACAGTGGATGAGAGTGTCATAAAGTGGAGTGCAGTGTTATATAGTGGAGTGGTGTATTGTAGAGAGAAGTTGAATGGCATGTTGTCGAGTGTCATACAGTGTCATGCAGTGCCGTAAAGTGGGAACAGTGTCAAAGAGTGGATTTGCATACAGTGAAGTAGAGTGTCGGACAGTGGAGCAGCGTAGTTCAGAGTATATCACAGAGGCATAGAGTGGGATAAAATGGTTGTATAGTGTAGAGGAGTACATTGGAGTGGGGTAGTGAAGAATGTATTAAAGTGTCATAGAGTGGAGTGGCATGTCATAGATTATAGTATCGTGGAATGCAGTTGAGTGGAGTGGCTTACATACAGTAAATTGTCATAAATTGGAGTACCGTGTTGTACAGTAGAGTGTCGTGGGGTGTCGTACAGTATTGGAAAGTGATGTAGACTACAGTGGAGTAGAGTGGCATACCGTTTAGTTGATTTTTGTAGAGTGGAGTGGTGTACAATACAGTACCTTGTAGAGTGTGGTACAGTGGATTGTCATACAGTGTTATAGAATACAATGGCATTGAGTGGCTTAGAATGGAGTGGCATAGAGTGGAGTAGAGGACTAGAGTAGAGTACTGTGTCAGAGTAGAGTGGAGTAAAATGGGTTGCAAAGAGTTGTGTACAGTGTCATATAGTGGACTAGAGTATCGTAGAGCATCATAAAGTGGAGTAAAGTGTTGTACAGAGGCATACAGTATAGTAAAATGTTGTACCATGGAGTGGAGTTGTATAAGCAGGAATAAAGTGTCACAGAGTGGTATATGAGTGTAGTAGAGTGTTGTAGAGTGGAGTTGTATAGAGTACAGTAGCGTGTGAAACAGTAGAGCTGTGGATTGTTGTATGGAAGCGTGAAATGAGATAAAGTCTCTTACAGTCGAGTAGAGTCAAGTGGAGTGGTGTAACATAGTGTGGAGTAAAGTACAATAGAGTGTATTGGTGCATCGTAGAGTAGAGTGGCATGGAGGGGAGTGTACTGGCATTGCGCAGGTATTAAACTGTAATAATTTGGAGTGGGGGTCTCGTTCAGTAGAGTGGATTGCTGTGCCAAATAGAAAAGTTTTCTATAGTGGAATAGAGTTTTGTACATTGGAGTGTATGGGCATAGAGTGGAGTATAGAGTTGGGCAGTGGAGTGTACGAGGATAGAGTGGAGTAGAATGTCATAGAGGGCCATGAAATGTGGTAGACTTTTATAGAGTGGAATTATATAGAGTGGAGGACAGAGTTGTACAATGGAGTGGTGTAGAGTGGAGTAGTCTACACTGTAGTCAAGTGCAGTAGATTACCGTAAAGTGGAGTAGCATACAGTGGAATAGCGTACAGTGGAGGGCAGAAGAGTGGAGTGGCATAGAGTGGAATAGGGTACAATGGATTAGCGTAGAGTTGGGTGTCATACATTGAAGTGGCTTAGCATAGAGTTGAGGAAATTGTTATAAAATGGAGTGGCGTCTCATATAGTAGAGTGGAGGGCTGTGCCATACAGCATTGGAAACTGTCATAGAGTGGAGGAGAGTGTTGTACAATAGAGTGTACAGGCATAGAGTTCAGTGAAAATTTGGACACTGGAGTGTACGTGGATAGAGTGGAGTAGAGTGGCATAGAGTGTAGTAGAGTTTTGTAGAGTGGAGTTATAAAGAGTGGAGGAGAGTACACTGGAGTAGCGTACAGTGAAGAAGCATACAGTGGAGTGGCATAAAGTGAAATAGCATAGAGTGGAGTGGCATACAGTGGAATGGCGTTGAGTGGAATAGCTTATACCGGAGTAGCATACCAGAGTGGCATACAGTGGAGTGGCGCACACTGAAGAGGCGTAGAGTGAAGTTGCATACAGTGTAATGGCATAGAGTGGACTGGCATACAGTGGAGTTGTGTACATTTTTAATAGCGTAAAGTGGAGTGGCTTAGGTCAGAGTGTTGTACAGTGTAGTGGTGTAGAATGTAATAGTGCATAGTGGAGTAGCTTACAATGGAGTGGCATTTAATGGAGCAGTGTAGGCTGGAGTGGCGTACAGTGGTGTGAGGTAGAATGTAATATCATACAGTGGAGTGGCGTACATTGGAGTGGGGTCCAATTGGTGCAGACATAATATCGAGTTTTTATTTTTGGAGTGCAAAAATATCGAGTTGGAAATATCGAAGGGACTGAATATCGACATGAAGGTAAGAAATATCGTTTTTGCTAATATCGAAGTCAGTAATATCGTTTGTAAAAATATTGTTGTTAATAATATCGATGTTTATATTAGTGTTATGTATTTTAGTATGTATTTTAAATGTATGTGTTCTATATTTTTTGTTAAGTATTGTATTTTTTTTAAATATATGTATTACGTTTTAGAAGTTATTAATGTTTGTAAAAGTAAATTTTGCGTTTTAGTTCCGTAGCGGGTTGTGGGTTTATAGGGGAATAGGGTGGGAAGTAATTTAATTATAGTAAATTTAATAACAATTTTTAGAAATTATTAATTATTTTCAATTAAATTTTGCGTTTTAGTTCTGTAGCGGGTTGTGGGTTTATAGGGGAATAGGGTGGGAAGTAATTTAATTATAATAAAGTAATTATTAATTTTTATTTATTGGTATTGATAATTAATTTATTGTTAATTAATTATTAATTGCTAATTAATTTTTATTAATTGATACTTATATTAATTGTGTTATTTTTTTTAGGAGCGGGTTGTGGGTTTATAGGGGAATACAGTGGGAAGTAATTTAATTTTAATAAAGTAATTATTAAGTTTTATTTATTGGTATTGATAATTCACTTATTGTTACTTAGGGGCCCATTACGATGGCGGGCGGAAGCACTACCGCCGTGCTGGCGGATGCAAAAACCACCAGTTACCGCCGGCACGCAGCAGTCCACACGCCCGCCCAATTACGATGCGAAAAGCAGGCCAAACACCGCCGGCAAGCCAGCAACACCGTCCGCCATCAAAGTGCGCCCGCACACGTAGCGGCGCAGCACAACTGACACACACCGTCCGACGAAACACGTCCCGCCCGGCGCATAAATTACGATGCCGCAAACAAACGGCTCCCACGGCAAAGAGACACCGCACGTGAAAGAGAGGCGGAAACACGGACGCAGAGCACGGACAACGAAGAAGCGGCACCCGGGCATGAATCCAGCACTGCAGGCCCTTCCCATGCTTCTGCTGATGCACCACCAAGGACGCAACGTACCGCGGAGACGCAGGTAGGCACACACACAACAAGTGCACACAAACAGCGCACACAGTGCAAGGGCGGATAAAGCGGACAACCCCCACCAGCGCGTGCACACTACACATCCACCATTGCATCCACATATGACACACAGGCCAAATCCTAACATCGCGGAACACATGTGTACACACCACCTGGGACTAGGAACCAACCACCCCGTCACGGCCCCAAAGCGCCGATGACGCCGCCACACATGCGCACAACGCAGAGGCCAACCGCAGCGCCATGCATGCGTCGCACACAGACACAGGGACACAACCAAGCAGCACACACACCAGCCCCACCCCGAACGCACATGACACGTGACAGGCCTGCCACAGACATGTCCCCAACGCCCAATTCACGGACAACACCCAACGCCACACAACCGACGCACACATGTCAGTTAAGTCACGCAACAGCAGGACACACCCCAGTGTAACAAACATGGCGAAGCACACAGCGGCGGTAACACCAACTAGGAGAAGCAGGGCTCCCTTCGGGAAGAGGAACGCCAGTACCACACTGAAAAACCCATACCACCCTGCACATATGAACAAGACACATGAAACGGAACACCAAAGAGCCCGGTGACCGACAACAGGTGGCCCAAGAATTACATCCACACACAAGGCCCAACGCAGAGCGGAAAGGCAGCCTGCCGCCCACACAAGGGAGAGCAGACAGCACTGAATGACCTTCCATTCCAACTCCGAAACCACAGCCCTACGACAGAAGCCGGTGAATACAGCCATTGTCCAAGAATAGACCAACACAGGCATGCCGAGGAGACCGACCACACGGCAGATAGCGCATATCACAGAAGCACACAACGGACGGGGAGGAAAGAAGAAAACACTCCCCCATGTCGGCCACATGCAAGTTAATTGGAAGGAATCACACAGCACCGACCTTGAACTGTCTGAGAAGCATGTGGGAAGAGGGCCCGTGTCCTCCAAACAAGCCAACAGAACACAAGTCCTGTCTCCCCACGACTACACAGAGCTCACAGCAACCCCGGAGCGTGCACATTGCAGACTGCACACACAGCCGGAGCACGCCACCTCTACGAACCGCTGCGAAATGGCAACCGCAACACACCTACCCAACTACGCCGAAGAGCTCAAGCTGTACCAAACCAGCACGATACATACATTGGGATGCGATCTCCTGTCCCTGCTGAACGTAAGTTACCGACTGACTTACCGCATCACATTGTTCAGCTGCGTCATGCCCGTCTTCTACTGTCGGAGGTGTCCCTACCAGCATCCCGTCGAGATATGCCTCTCCAACCCGGCATGTCTGAAGGCGGACCTGCTACCACTACTCCTCCCTCTGGACGCACACGACAGGGCCTGCTCTGCCTATGGGGGCATGGCGTATGTGGCCAACATCGCACGCGCACTGAAATGGAACCACTGTGCCTCCACACGACGGATCATCGAGAACAGCTACATCGAATGTCACCCAGCATGCCCCATCATGGTCCTCCAAGGGACAACCTACGAACAACACCTTGACAGCCACCATCCGCTTCATTGGCTGGCAAACATGTACACCACCAATGACATGGAAGCCCTGCTGGACGGCATCGCATACCTGTCAACCTGTAAATACGTCGGACCACAACGCAGGTTCCCCGAGTGACCTATGAAGTCCAACCCCGCACCCATGCTCAGCTTCCGCACGGACTGGCCAGTCACCACCACAACAGCCATACCAAACGACCGGCAACTGTAACCACACCATCAACGACATCGCCATGACATCGGATATGACCGGGACATGCACACTGTTCCCCATCACATCCAGGAACACCGCATGCATCGTGGGAGGCAGTGGCATGGGCTCTGTGCATCGCACCCACATGGACGGAACTGCACGAACAACCAGGACACGACATGGATCCAGCGCCCATGGACACACACACCGCTCAGTGGACATGAATAGGTCGCCTGGAGTCTGTGGGTGCTGCACCCCTCCCACCCCCGCCCCGGGAATCCCATACCAGGACCTTTGCATGGACGACAAGTGCATACAACAACAACACGACCCCAGTGACTGTGACATGTCCAGTAACCACCACAGTGCAACAACAAGTGGCACGCCGCTGCATGCACGCAAGCACATGCCCTGATGTCATCTCACATGCACGCGTGCATGAGGAACAACCGCAGCAAACCTGTCACATGGAACTGAGATGGACTGTGCCCATGATGCCGAGCGGTCTGGTAGGCTACATGTATACCGTCTGTGTCAAAGTCCGCAGCTCCGCAGCTATACGTAAATGTACATTAGCACAGCCTTGGCCAAGCAGATGTAACCCCACACCCTATCCCATTTGTAATCATGCTCAGTATATCCTCAACATGTATTCCGCTGTCATAAGGTTTCTGCACATACACAGAGCTATGCACAGGAAAATGGGACCCCGGAATACAGTGGTTTGCCACCATATACCGTAGCACCCAAAAACCCCAACCCAACTAGCTTAGCATCCCATTAGCACCCAAGTACTAATGTTTGGACAACCCAGAACACGGTATCTTTATCTCAGGACTCGCAGAAGCAAGAACACTCTTTCGTCACTCACTCGTACTTGTACACAAGGTGCGTAGGAAGAGACACTGGATAGGTTAAAATGTTTATTCCAACTTACGTGCTCTAATGTACAGTACACGTGTCAGTACTAATAGCATAATGCATATGACTAATATAAGCAGCATGGTTACAGTTCCATAGAATACAAACGGGAAAGCATCTCAGAGCTCAGTGGATAAACGTATAAATGACATTACCACCCTCCCCTTGCAGTAAGATAGTTTATTATAATAATAGAAGACCTCTGGGCTTTGACTAGCGAACCCCCATACCTCAGTCTCTAGATGCAGAATTACATCAGCAGGACCTCATAGCTCTTCTCACTGAAAGGGATTTCTCCAAGTGTCTTAAACGCTAGTAAACCACAGTATTAAAAGCATATCAAATACTTCATGGCACTTGCACATAATGTTATGTCTGGGTGCGCGAGACTGGCCATATCAGGAAGAACCGAAATACATTGTTATGCGACCTTGTACATGTTTGTGCAGACTGAGCCCAACAAGGTGAACAACAGTAAATGCAGACAGTGCAAAAGAACTTGGCACGAGCAAAGGGCGAGGAAGGCCCGGCTCAGTGTAACGTGCGCAAAGAAAAGCAGCATGGCAGCCAGGCCTAGGCCAACATAACAAGGCAGGTAACAATCCACAAGACACCCTCCCCTGGACAGTCCGGCGGCCAGGACAGAGGCACAGCAGAGGAAAAACACAGCCGTTGGAGCACAGGGAGCGCCCAAACGGCGAAGGGCAGGTCAATCCATGAAAGTGTAAGTGCAGAAAAAAGCCATACCCTCTAAGAGTTCATCATTGGAATCGTCAAAAAACATAGATGCCATCCAATCCATGAGATCAAAAGAGCAGGAATGCTCCTCAGCAAAGGGAGCATCCAGAAGCAATGCGGGACAGCTTGCGTGATAATTGAAACAGCTTCGTTGTAGGAGATCCTGGGCAGCCGCCCAGATATCCCATTGCGCCAAAATCCCCAGTGCAGCCGCACGCGCCATACAGCCAGCGACGGAACAGTCCTGCTCATGGGCCTCTAAGGGACCCATCAACTGAACAAAATCCGGAACAGACAATGACGAATTGGAGAGGCAATAATCCAGAGTCCAGGTGAAAGGACAGCGGACACAAGTCATCACAGGTTGCACGCAAGTGAAATACGCAAAGCGAAATGAAAGAGTATATGACACACTCAGTGTCGCCAATGGCAAGACACCAAAACCGGCCAAAAGGCGCTCACGGAGCAGCTGGAGGCGTTCTGGATCGAGCAGGTCCCATCGGGGAGCAGCCATTGCGCAGAAAGCAAATTAAGAGCAAGACACCAGCCGCTAAAGCGAGGATCAATGGGAAACCGCCAAAGACACTGGAAAATATAGAATGTATGAAAGCCGGGATGACACCAAAAATAGTTTGGAAGGAGGACACCAAGCCCGACCCAACGACCTTAAAAAAGTGTACTAGGCCTTCAGTGTTAGATGCGTTAAAAATACGATGTATTAACTCCCCAAAATGTTGGGGGAGATTAGTGTTCAAAAGGGCCTGTATTTCACTGTGGGTACTCGCCACCTGGAGAATGAATGTCTCCCGGGCGGACGTGAGCAAAACTTCCTCGTTTAATAATAGTGCCTTTATTCTGCTCAGTCTATTGAAATCTGCTTCCATGGTAGGGATGGAAGGCCAAATAGAGATATCAACCTTGCCATGAGGGGGAGGAAAAAGCACATTTTTGCAGCAGACAACCCTGTGCGAAACTGTTACAATGTAAGGAATGCCAGCCTGCAGGCCACAACAGTTTTCATTATTTAAAAGCAAATAACTACCATTGGAAAGGAGAGTGAAAGTAGGTGAAATAACAGGAGCAGGAATACCTTTCAGCACACAAGCAAGATTAGGAGAGGAAACGCTACATGAGCCATGCAATTTAATGTGTTTACAAATAAGCGAATGACCTATAGTCGAGTCGCAGTACTCCCCCGTGAGAAAGACTTCCTTGCCGTCCCGAAGGCATTTATACATGAAAGGCAAGGACCAGAGTTCATGCAGGAAAGCACTGCCCAATGGCCGGTAACGGCCCACAGGATAATGTTTCATGCACGAGTCAAATTCAAACAAGGAAAAAGGTAAAACGATAACCCCATGAACTAGCCATACAGCAGAATCGAGTTCTGCAACAGAGAACGGCAAAGGATCCACCTTTTCGATATGTAATAGAGTGTAAGTTGCATCCTTCATGGACATAAATTGCTGTTTATCAGTTAAGTTAAAAGGTAGAAATAAGGCAGAGGTGTTCAAGAAATGCCAAGGCACTTTACCTAACTTAAGTGTTTGTAAAGTCCATGCAAACTGCATAACTGAGCGCAATTGATTCTGACCATGATATAACACAGAAACATCATCTTGTACAATATCAACAACAGAGGACACAATATTCTCTAAAGTGTAAATGCGAGAAGACAGGGTATTAATACTATTGTCAACTACAGCAAGCACCTTTTCCATATTTGCTTGATCTATTTCCCGAAGACGGGAAGCAGCTTCCATTTGTGATAGCTTCCAGAGTTCATTATACGTTTCATAAATGAATCTCTTAGGTCGGGGACCACGAGGTCCCAAAACAAAGTCGGACAGATCAATATTGCCTGTAAGGAGGGACAAATGTTGTTTAACAGAATCAAGAGACGAATGTTGCAGCCATTGTTTGCATAATTTACCAACAGAGTATGTAGTGACTGTACGGGCATCAGTAAACCGCGGATCAGGCCTATTCTGTGTGTAGCTAGCACCAGTATCATGAAAACGCATTTGACATGCATTAGATGATATAGGCCATATTAACCAGGGTGACTGAACCAGCTCAGAAACATTAAACGAATTATTTTGTAACATTGCCTGCAGGGACACGAGGGACATATTGAATCGTGAGCTGTCATTGGGAAAACTCGACAGGGATGGTATTGATGGAGTATTCAATTGTTTAGTGGTTGCTAAGCCCCAACACGTAGTCTGATAGATGGAAGCATTTAGGAACATAATTTGGGTAGGGATGAGGCAAGCACGATGCAACGCCTCGGTTCCCTGTACCTGCCATGGCTTGGAGCCCCAAATAGATTTTAAATCCACTGTATTATCCCAGTACTCATAACCACCCACAGCTAGGGCACTCAGAAAGGAACCTGAATATAGCAATTTGGTGTGTGTCAACATAATTTTCTGAGTTGATGTGTTATTAAGTCTAAAATAATAGGATGCAGGGTTCGACCGATTAAAATCAGTAAAATAATTAAACTTATTTCGAAGAGTTTGAGAGCTACCTGGCAAGGGGTTTGGACAATGTTCCCATTGGGTAAAGTTAACAGAACTACGCAGGGCACTGGGCTTATGGAGAAAATGATTACCCCAATGTTGGTAACAATACAAATCGGCATAATTAGCAGAATTCATATATAAATCTTCAGCATTAAAAGATGCATAATATTTTAAATCGGCAAACAATGCTTCAACGGCATGCACATCCCAATCATCAGAATGAATATTATTTTGTACTACATCACCCATTGAAACACGAAGGACATTAGGTACATTAATAATTTCCGTCGGACCATGGATTTGATAGTTCACTGCATCCCATACGATGCCATCAGCAACTGGGAAGGCTGAAATGTTCACAAATGTGTGGTCACGCTTCATGATGTGAGACGAGGAATGAGGAGCCAAAGTTCCAGAAACATAGTCTACAGCAGAGCGTTCAGGTAAATAGTGACCATTGATTAGTAGAAAAAACACTGTGACAAAGCCAATGGACATGAACAAAAATATCAAGAAAAGTACCAACCAGATGTATGTCCAGGGGGAATTAAAAAATTGTCTCTAAACCAGGATATAAAAATACTGAACTTGGATGGAACTTTTGAAGATGTGGAATCCGAATCAAAGGAATAACGAGTCGGGCTTAGTGACGTTGTTGGTTGATGTGCCACCGATTCTGATGCAGGATAAGTATACTCGTCCTCGTTGATATTGGTGGAGAGTTGGGGATCAATCGTAGTTTCAGGCAAATCAACCATCTCAATTACAGCATCAGCGACCGTTCGTGCAGATGGACTATGAACATATGTCCGATAAATGGCAGGACAAGAGACCGCTGGTGTGACACTATTCAGGATCGGCCAGGCGCTGTAGCTTGACATTTTCAACTGAGATGTATCTGTTCTCTTTGCGACCAGGAAGCGGTGGTAAAATGACTGTACGTGTTCCCTTCAGGCCAAGAACTGGAACCGGTGCACGAAAAGAGGGGCCAAATTCTTTTTGTTTTCAACCTTCTCTCGAACCAGTTCTCCAACTTTCGGAAGCCAGCCGGCTACCGGAATCTGCAACGCAGGATCTGTGGCTGAAGGTAAATGTGTAGTTGCAAGTTTGTCTCGGGCTTCTTGTAAGTCCTGTAACATAGCAGAATGGTTATCTACATCAAACTTGGCGGATTGCGCCGCAATGTCTGGACCCTCAAGGTCAGGCACAAACATTCGTATGCCAAAGAGCATTTCGTATGGGGTCCGCCCACCCAGAGGTCTTCTAGGGAGATTATTAAGTGCACGCTGAACGGTATACAAATGGGCCAGCCAGTTCCTGCCAGTACCTATAACCCTAGCTGTTAAGGATTGCTTTAAGTCACGGTTCATTCGTTCAACGATAGAGTTGCCCTCAGGCCTATACGGAGACGAAAATTTCACCCGCACCCCAAGCGAAGCCATTGCATCCTTGTAAGCCCTAGAGGCAAACGCTGGACCTTGGTCCGAATGGAAGGTGCCGCATGCGAAAATTCCCACAAAGACACGCAAATCCCTGATTACATTTCGGGCGTCAGCACTCCGTTGTGGCCAGACCCAGAGAAACCGTGTGCACGAGTCCACTGCCACTAAGATGTATTTATAGGCAGTGTCTGATGAGAATGGACCGCAGTGATCCAAGTAAACACACCCAAAGGGTCTGTTAGCAATGCAGAGCGGTGTTTGTGGTGGACGTGTTACCGTGGAAGGCTTAATCTGTTGACAAACGTCGCAAGAAAGCACAAAAGCACGGGTGTCTTTATATAACCCACGCCACCAATAACGCTGCTGCAAGATGGAAACCGTAGCTGACACACCTGCATGAGCAGAAGCCATGCCTTCGTGTGCAGCTGATATCAAGGCACTCCTGCGGTCCGCGTTGGGGATCAGCCGATCTCCAACGTCAGGTATAGTTACATAAGGAACCTGTTCGGGACTTAATGTGTAAGAATACTTGGAAGGGAAACCTGTCGGGTAATTATTACCTTCCTTGGTTGCAGCAATAGCTGCTAATATAACAGGGTCTATTTTAGACATGGACCTGGTAACCGCTGCTACTGAACACGTGACTACTGCTGAACGGGCAGCTTCGTCTGCCAGATCGTTACCAATAGCGTGTGCGCCCACCCGCTGATGGCCTAAGGTGTGAACCACCTGTGTGAGAGGCAGACGTTGTTGCAATTCTGCCACTCGAACCCAAAGCATTTTATGCTTAATTGTGCTCCCTTTTGCGTCCTTGTAGTCGTTTTCGACCAGAAAAACAGATTGTCATTGTAAGATTGTACACAGTAAAAAGAATCACATACAATAAGAGTGGTCTCATCCTGAGAAGCGAACTCAAGCGCAAGCAGCAATGCATGCAGCTCGGCCAATTGTGCGGTACTATCTCCAAGTGTGCGAGTATGCACTGCAGAGGATTTGAACTTTCCATTTACAAAGGAACCCGCAACAATAGCACATGCAGCTGAATAAGCGTGCTTGGACCCAGTGGCCGGTTGCGCCGAGCCATCGGTGTAGATCACACATTTGTAATCCTCAAGCGGTAGTAAAAACAAAGGAGGAGGATGAACGAATTCATACTGCAAAAACTCCTGAGTCTGAAGAGAAGAATCAAAAACAAAAGTGACGTCCGAAGACGTCAAAGATGTAGCCCATTGTATCCAACGGGGATGCATTGCTTTTGAGTTCGGTACACTTGCCTTTGTTACTGCCTCCAGGGCAGGACAGGGTGTTACCACCAGAATCCGCTTTCCCTGTGCTAGTGCGCGTTCTTTCAGAATCGCCATTTGCACTGCAGTTAGAACTTTTTCGACAGATGTAAAGCGCAATTCAGCGGAAGTGTACAGATGTGACTTGTATGCGATGGGTACTGTATCACCTTCATTAAAGGTTAAATAGGTGAATCCCACCGCCCCCGGAATAATTCTAATCACCAGGTTTGTGTGGTTATCACGAGTCAAAAGATATTTAGACTCCAAAAGGTCTGTCTGCAAAGACTGCAGAATTGAGGTATGCTCAGGCAGCCAGCAAGACCTTGAATAAGTAGGTTGTATCAAAGCATACAAAGGCTTGATACGCTGGGCATATTCGGGAATGTAAGTACGCCCGAAATTCAAGAAACCCAGCAAAGACTGAAGTTTCTTCAGAGTATTTGGGGGCACAAATGTGCACATTTTTCCAAGAAATGGGGGCTAAGCCCTTACCTTCGTTATTGAGCTCATAGCCCAAGAACAGAACGGTAAATTCAGCAATGTGTGACTTAGCAAAGTTAAATTTGTAACCTTGCTCCGCAAATTCAAGAATAATGCGGTCCACACGGGACAGATGCTGATATAACTCGTCGTCTGTCAGATAGATGTCATCTACATACGAACATGCGTCTTGATCAATGTCATTTAACAAAGAAACAACACGGGCGGCGAATATACCCGGACTATTTTTATAGCCCATGGGTAAACGCCGGAACTGGAATAATTTACCACCGGATGTGAATGCGGTCCATTGACCACTCTCCGGGGCCAGGTTGTGCGTGTAGAAACCGTTTGAAAGGTCAAGTGTCGTTTTGTATTTTTTACGAACAAGACTGTCTACAAGCGCAGAACTGTGTGTATTTTGCACCGCAAAGTTCCGACAATGAGTATTTAAATGCCGGTAATCCAAAACTAAGCGGTACGATCCATCGGGTTTAGAAACCACGAAAAGGGGATTGTTCATAGGTGATACGCATGGTTCAATTACTCCCTGATATTCCAACTGTGTCAGAATTTCGGAGACGGGGCCTTTTGCCTGCCGTTTGATGGGATATTGGGGTTGTGGCTGCGGTAGTGACCGCAAAGGTATTGCATGAGGAGGTGATTCTTCATCCCATCCCACATGGTTGCGGTATAACGCTGGTGCCAGGTACACAGCCCACTCAGCTGCAAGTGCTTCAGCTTTGTCTTTTGGGACATGCCTTGAAAAGCTTGGAAGGATTACCTCCTCTCCTTTATGTGCAGCTAAAACGAATGGGGGTGGCCAATCCACCTCTGCTAACAAAATGTCATATGAAGAGGTTAGATTTTCCCAAAAATCCCTTTTATTTCACGCGGTATGTCACCTTCAATTTGTATGACTATATTATATAGTCTGTCAGGGGGTGCCACTCTCGTGTCAGCTGTCTCTACAGTAACGAATGTTTCAGTTGCTGTCGCCTCCATATGAGGACGTAGCGCCTCCCGCACTATGGTAACTTCCGCGGCGCTGTCTAGGAGGGTCACTGCCCACGTCCAATTCTGGAGTCTCAATCTCACGGTCTGAGGCATATTTCGCTGTAACAGCGGCAACTTTTTTCTTCTGAAATTGCGGTCGAGGAAGATGAAAGTCTTCTGCTTTCCCTCTGACTTGTTGTCGAGGTTGGTCTCGCTCCTGGGGAGCCTCTCGGCCCCTTCCTCTATCTTGCCGTCCTCCTCCACCAGCCTGTGACGACGTCTGGGCCTGTGAAGAACGAGGAGAACGCGTATCAGAGCTCTGAAACCTTTCTGGTGATTTAATCCTTGACCTATCACGTAAATCATAAGTACGTTCAGAAGAAACCGAAACTGGGGAAGCGCCTCTCGACCCCGGCTTCTTTTGTTGCTTACCCTGTTTTTTCTGTCTCCAAATCTTTTTAGTGAAGACCGGTTTATCATCTTTCTCAGATGCACTTTTTGTTTGTATAACTTGTGTTTGCGATTGAGTTTGCATTTTTACAAAAGGCTTGTTGCCTAGGCTATTTCTTCCAATTGTTTTATAAGCCCGGGCTATTATTTTCGGTAATTCGCGAGGCCTGTCCAACTCTGGGACCAAAGCCAAAGCATTCGCTACTTGAAAGTTCATAGCATCGCCCTTGACATTTCCAAGGATCAGCTCAGCTACTACATCAAACACTCCCACTAGTCTCATCCCTAATTCCACAGCCGCTTCAGGGCCATGTTCATCCTGTACTTTTTAATTACAGAGGGTAGAACCGTCATGGAAGGAGTTCCAAAACATTTTGAATAAACTGCTGCGAATACCTTACCCCAGTTTTCACATGATGTCAAATCGGGGATTATGTCTTTTGGCAAACTTATCGTGAGGATGCGGTGTTTATCTACTGGGGATGTATGTGGAAACACTGCTTCTATCTGATCGAACTTTTCAGCAAGCCAGTAAGGATAGTCGTCCTTATTTTGTGGACGTTTGCCCATCACAGAATTTACCATGACAGGACTTATAGTCACTCCAGCTGCAATAGCTGGTTGGCCTGCGACTACAGGAGCAGCTCCATGGAGGCTACCTGTAACGTATGTCACTAGGGCTCGATGCACTCGCACCAATTCGGTATGCATAGTGCGCAGTTCCGCAAGCGGTAATGCCAGATAATTTGGATGCGGGGTATACCCGGCCAATACAGGCCAAGTGGCCCCCTGAATTGATAAGGGGCCTAAACGAACTGCGGTAGTTGGTTGTGGTAGGGCGCCATTAAACCAAACACGGTGCTGCCAAGCCGTGAGAGGCACTTCAAGAGTAGTATAGGGTCGATAGGCAGCAGGCATAGCGGTGGGTTTATATTCATGAAACAGCTTATCACCTGCATCCACCGCTTCAAAAGTGATCCAAGTGTAAAACACTTCAAAGTGATAAGCTGCATCGGCTTGAACCACAAAGACCAACTCGACCCCAGTATCGGGCACTCCATACACAGCTAAGTGGTCTCGGAGTGCTCCTCGACTATGTGCAGCTATCGCCACACCAGCCATGACCAAACAATTATATTCGACAACCTAACAGGGAGCACAGAAAATGGGTCTGCTAACTAACCTTTTTTAATAACTTCAAGCTCGAAAGAACCTATAAAACATTCAATATAGGAGGTATCACCGTCACATACGCCTCCGGAAGCGTACGCGAGGGGTTTGTGGACAAGCACAAGTACTACTCAAGCGTCTCGCAGATAAGCTGCCCCACGTTGGGCGCCATGTCATAAGGTTTCTGCACATACACAGAGCTATGCACAGGAAAATGGGACCCCGGAATACAGTGGTTTGCCACCATATACCGTAGCACCCAAAAACCCCAACCCAACTAGCTTAGCATCCCATTAGCACCCAAGTACTAATGTTTGGACAACCCAGAACACGGTATCTTTATCTAAGGACTCGCAGAAGCAAGAACACTCTTTCGTCACTCACTCGTACTTGTACACAAGGTGCGTAGGAAGAGACACTGGATAGGTTAAAATGTTTATTCCAACTTACGTGCTCTAATGTACAGTACACGTGTCAGTACTAATAGCATAATGCATATGACTAATATAAGCAGCATGGTTACAGTTCCATAGAATACAAACGGGGAAAGCATCTCAGAGCTCAGTGGATAAACGTATAAATGACATTACCACCCTCCCCTTGCAGTAAGATAGTTTATTATAATAATAGAAGACCTCTGGGCTTTGACTAGCGAACCCCCATACCTCAGTCTCTAGATGCAGAATTACATCAGCAGGACCTCATAGCTCTTCTCACTGAAAGGGATTTCTCCAAGTGTGTTAAACGCTAGTAAACCACAGTATTAAAGGCATATCAAATACTTCATGGCACTTGCACATAATGTTATGTCTGGGTGCGCGAGACTGGCCATATCAGGAAGAACCGAAATACATTGTTATGCGACCTTGTACATGTTTGTGCAGACTGAGCCCAACAAGGTGAACAACAGTAAATGCAGACAGTGCAAAAGAACTTGGCACGAGCAAAGGGCGAGGAAGGCCTGGCTCAGTGTAACGTGCGCAAAGAAAAGCAGCATGGCAGCCAGGCCTAGGCCAACATAACAAGGCAGGTAACAATCCACAAGACACCGCTGCCAGTAGTGTCCACTATACTGCATCACAGAGGACAGAAGACTCAATATAATGTTTGAAACCAGAACTGTCTCCGCTGACTCATTTCACAAGTACGAATGAGAGAGGATGAGAGTATGTGAAGTACACGGCAGTCGTGACATGACCATGTAGTCCACTGGTATTGGATGTCAACGCAAATGAGTAGCACTACTGTGGAAGACACACATGTGTCGTGTGAAGTCGTATGGACGCAGTGCTCAGGTGGGTGGGTGCGACGGGTAGATGCGCACATGCCAAGTTGGAGCACGCCGTGTTGGGAGGGCTCATGAACAGTACACCACCGCTTCCCTGGGCATTGTGAGAGGACACCTGTCGGGGGGAGTGAACACATGTGTGCACAGCAGCCGGGCACACGTACAAAGCGGTACCAGGCGCACCTCAGCCCACCCTCTGTGGACAAGCTGGATCCTGTTGTGCGCCCGCCATGCCCCTTGACAAGGCACACACAGCCCCAGTCGACCAGGTGTAACCCCAACATAGTCAATCCGCACAGGCGATACAGGGCACGGGATGGCATATCACGCAGGCAATAGAACCTCAACGTCCAGCATGGCAAAAAGTCAAATGGAAGTGTAGGGGGGACGCACCACAGCACGAGCAGCACTGACGTCACGGGAGGTGGCTCGCACCATCCCATCCATTGCCCATCATACCAACCACGCCACATGCCATTGCGACTAAGTGCAAGCGCGTGCGCCACCACCCCTGAGCCCTCCCCAGAGAGGCCAAAGAGTGAATGTGTGGGCCATCAGCCACAGACGGACGCGGCATGGCCGCAAGGGCAGCCACAGCCACTGGGTGTCGCAGGTGGCGGATCCGGGAAGGCGAAGACTGTGATGCATAGTCCATGCAGGCCGGGTCTCCATTTGGGGCACCACGCAGGTGGACGGCGTCCCGCCACACATCATACCCTGAGGCAGCCCACTCGTGCAACTGGACCCACACATACACTCCTTGCCCTCTCTGGTGCGAGCTTGGGGCTGCCTGTGCAAGCGCTAGCCTCGCAGGTGAGCATGCATATTGGGGGGCGAGGGGAGGACATGAGGGCTGGGGCGAAGATGACTGTATCACTGTCAGTTAGTACAAGGGATGACCCAGATGTGGAAAGGAAGAGACGTGTCCCGTGTGTACTGCAACTAGTCGCCAATCCAACTACCCCCCATGTCCGGAATGTAAGCCCGCACCTAGGCCCGCCCATCCGCCACATCGAACATACCACCAGCACGACAACCTTCCCATTCGAAACACTGACTGGGGGTGGCGACCAGTGAACAATCATGTGTAGCCTACCCACGCGTACATGTGGGCCCTCCATGATCCATGTCACCTGCGGCAAAGACATGACATGCGCAATGAGGGAAGTGAGGAGAGCTGTCCGCCCCACGCGCAGAAGGTGCATCAGCTCCACAGACCCAGCAGCGAGTCCAGCAGGGGTCACATGTGCAGGGGCAGCTGTGCCTGGTGTGAAGGCACATGCATATAGACAGCACATCGACCAATGTGTAGTCTGCTCACATCCACAGTCCATCATCATGCGGACATAGGAATTGAACACAGGGCAACACATCTTAGCTGGTGCACCCACCGTGACCAACAATGCGCAATCATCGACGTACCCACCCTGTGCATGGCTCCCCACCCAACGGAGGCACATCCAGTGCCACCATCCCACACACACAAGCCTTCCACGGAACATGCTGTGTCCAATGGTCAGTACAGAGTCAGCGCCCATCTGGTGGATCCTGAACAGGAGACACATGCACACACATGCCAGCTCCCACTATGTACGACTGCCACCTGGCACGTGCAATGTAACCTCTCACCTGTGACGTGTGACTGCAAGCACACAGCCGTCTTGGCATGGGGCTGTCAATGTGGACACCAGTCAATGTTTCGGGAGCTGTGATCCGTACAGTGCTGTACATAGGGTGCAGTGCTGACACCTACTACTGTCTCATATCCCCTCGTGCCACAGGTCCCACTTGTATTGGCCGCTCAGCCCGTGCCCACATCGTCGTCGTCGTGTGCCATACTCATCCAGCCTCGGAAGCAGTACCATGCTCAGCAGACACTCATGTTGCCGTGGCGTTGCCGCTTGACGAATATGCAGTCAGTCCCCATCAGCACGCCCCGCAAGTCATTGGGGCCTAGATCCCCATGTGCATGCACATGGCAGTGGTATGTCTCACTTGCCATTGCCATTGTTGGGAGACCTGTGTAAGTGTATTGTGGCCGTGCCGTCCCAGCTTGACAGCTGGGCTGTGGCCCATGTGCTTGCTCAGTCATGTCAGTGATGTGTATGCGAAATTGCTATGTGCCGTGTTGCTTTGACATGTGTCCTCTGCCATTTAACCCAGGCGGAGACCGAACATTGACCGCCCATACCAATTGCTGGCGGACATGGACGATACAGAGGTAATCAGGAAGTTTTGGCTGGACAGGCCAACTCTGCATCGACTGTGTGCCATGTTAGAGCCCCATCTCCGTCCCCGCAGGGTGTATCCGACTGCTGTCACCCCCACGGCTAAGGTGATGGCCGCCATGCATTTCTTCGCCACTGGGTCATTCCAGCACACAGTGGGCAGTGGAGGAGGGATGTCCCAGCCCATGTTCAGCAAGGTGCTGAGGGATGTACTGGCAGCCATGATGCTGTACCGGAACAGGTACATCAGATTCCCCAGGGCTCGTGAATTGGCGGCAGTGAAGGGTGCATTCTATGCCCTTGGCAGAATCCCACACGTCGTGGGAGCCATTGACTGCACTCATGTTGGCCTTGTTCCACCACAGGCCACTGAGCACCTGTACCGCAACAGGAAGCACACGCACTCCTGAATGTGCAAGTGGTGTGCCTTGCGGACATGGTGATCACCCACGTGTGTGCAAAGTTTCCAGGCTCGGCCCATGACGCACACATAATGCGCAACAGCATCTTGCCACGACTGATGGCCAATCTGCAACAGGATCGTGGCTGTATTGTCGGTGAGTATGTGGAGTGGTGTAGCGTGCTGGTTGTGCGATGCTGTCCCCTGTCCAGTTGGAATAGCAACGGTTCTCTGTGTCCCTCACACCCAGGTGACTCTGCGTATCCGAATGGGGCATGGCTGCTCAGTCCATTGAGGAATCCTCGCACCCCAGCAGACGATCGATACAATGAGGCACATGGGAGGACCAGACGTGTGGTCGAGCGTACCTTTGGCCTCCTCAAGTCCAGGTTCAGGTGCCTGGACCGCACCGGGGGTGCACTGGCGTACTCCCCACAGAAGGTGTGCCAGATAGTGGTGGCGTGCTGCATGCTGCACAATCTGGCCATTCGGAAGCAGATCCCCCTCATTGTGGATGACGGAGATCAACCAGGGCCCCAGCCCGCAGACCAGGACAGCTCGAGTGAGGTGGACAGCGGAGAGGAGGAAGCTGGGAATGTGCGCCAGCAGCTCATCGCCCGCTACTTCACTTGACGGTGAGTGTCCATGTACGATGGATGATGTGTCTGTATCTATGCAGGTGTGTGTGTGCTGTGTCAGGGTGGCCGTATGTTCACTGCGTGCAGTGTGTCAACGCTCCATGGCCAGGGTAGTATGCCACTGTTGGTGACTGTGGCATTGTGCCCTATTGCTCTGTGCGATGTGTGTACATTGCTTGTAGTTGTTGACATGTACTGTGTGATGGGTGTGTGACACACTCATTGAATGTGCTCCTGTTCTGTCTCCCACCCCTAGGTCCCTACAGGCCCTCCGGATTCCATTTCCATGCCACGCATCAGGTGCCTTTCCGCCCAAGGTGGCCGTTGTATTCCGTACAATAAAGACACAGGGCACAAACAGCAGTTAGTGAAAAAGGTGCATTTATTACAAACTGTGACATGTGATTGTGTGTAAGGTGATGACAAAAGTGGTGCGTGCAGTGACAATGAGCTGTCGGTCATGGCTGCGTGATGATCAGGGTGTACCCACTGGTTCTATGTCCATAGTCCAACACACACATGCCATCCAGATGGCTGTGTGGAGTGGGATCGTAGAGCAAGTCAATGCAGTGGCTGGTCAAGGAAGGCTGGCGGAAGGCTGGCTGGCTGCCTCACTTGCGACTGGAGCGTGCGAAGTCCTCCCGGGAGATCTGTTTCCTCTTCGGACGGCCCCTTCCACGTTTGGGAGGGGGGTGTGTGGTGGCGACCTGCTGGTGGTGGGTGAGGTGTGCTCACTGGCTGTGGACGCAGGGGAAGTGGACACTGCTGCCCGAGCCTGCGCCCTAGCAGGTGGTGGCGGAGGTGGTGTTGCTGGCCTTGCCTGTGACCCCACCGCCACCACCAGCTGGCCCATGAGGTCCACGAGTTGGTCCATACGGGACACGAATTGGCCCATATGGGCGTCCATGGACCTCAGCACCCCCAGCACCTCCCGCGTGTCAGTAGCAGACCTGGCCCATTGTCCTTGGGCCTCTTCATAGGCCCCAAGGACTCTGGCCATTTGAGGCAGGGCATGGCTCCCAGGGGAGGCTGGCGTTTCCCTGACCCTGCTCCTCCTACCAGTCCTGCTGCCACCGGCCTGCCCACTAGCCACATTGCTCACCACGGTCCTCGCTGTGGCTCCCAGGGTGGATCCAGTCGGCCGGGCCACCACCTGCGCTGGGGCTGGTGCCAGCGAAGACGTGGTGGTGGTGGAGGCGGTGGTGGTCGGTGCGGCGATGGTGGCGGTTGCGGCAGTGGTAGTGGCCGCAATGACCGTGGGTGTGGCCGCAACGACAGTGGCAGCAGGGGACTGGGACTGTTCAGCATCCCTGGATGATGGGTTGGTGGGTAGGAGGGGTCCTGGGGAGCGGCTGGGCCCTGCCACGCCAGATGGGCCAGCTTGGTGGTCCGTGTCCGAAGAGGTGGACAGATCCTCCAGATCCGTGTGTCCTCGTTGGGGGCTTGTAGGCTGGCTGTGCTGGCTGCTGTCTCCATCCCCAGCGTCCAGCAGTTCGTCACCTGTGGAGAGAATGAGATTTGTTATTGTGTTGCACCTGGCGAAGTATGTATTAGTCGTCTGACATTGGCAGTTCGTGCAATCTCGTACATGGGTTTCCCGGAGGCGAGTGTGTGGCTGTGGCATCTGTAGGTGTGTGTGCTAGGCAATGGGACTGTGTGCTGTGCACATGTGGCATGGGACGGATTGGCCATGCCGATGGGTGTGTTGCTTTGCCCCTACTCATTGTGACTCTGGTGTATGCGGGCTCCTGGCCCATCCTGGGTCTGGTTTGTACTTTGCTTTTGGAGTTCAAATGGAACGCTTAGGAACGCATATGGCAACATGGGGGCCATGCCCCAGATTCGCATTTGGGATGGAATATGCTTTTGGGGTTCAAATGGAACGCTTAGGAACGCATATGGCAACATGGGGGCCATGCCCCAGATTCGCATTTGGGAGGGAATATGCTTTTGGGGTTCAAATGGAACGCTTAGGAACGCATATGGCAACATGGGGGCCATGCCCCAGATTCGCATTTGGGAGGGAATATGCTTTTGGGGTTCAAATGGAACGCTTAGGAACGCATATGGCAACATGGGGGCCATGCCCCAGATTCGCATTTGGGAGGGAATATGCTTTTGGGGTTCAAATGGAACGCTTAGGAACGCATATGGCAACATGGGGGCCATGCCCCAGATTCGCATTTGGGAGGGTATATGCTTTTGGGGTACATGCTGTGAGCCATGGGTGCCGAACGTGACATGTGTTGTGGCAGCATGACAGTGCATGGTCTGAGGTGTGTGCATGCCTGACATGCCCTGCATATTTGCTGTCTGTTGTGGTTACTGGACATGGCATTGGACGCATCGTTATGAGTGAGTGATAGTTGTGTGCCAGCCAACGTATTGCAGTTGTCCCATCTCCTTGGTGTGCGTGCTGCCCTGTGCCATGTGCATCACTGCAGTGCTCGGGGGGGGGGGTGTGGCCCATGGTGTGTGTTGTTGCTCACAGTGTGTCGTGCGCTTAATTGACTTCTGGCACATGGTTGGTCATGGGCATGTGTCTTAGCGTGACTGCTGTATGTGTGGCAGCTGTGCGGATGACATGCCTTTCATGAGACTGGGGCTGACGGATGGGATGGATGGTATGTTGTATGTGCATGGTGTGTCTGTGTGTTTGATGGGTTCAGTGGTGTTCGTGTGCATTTATGTTGTTCCGCTCTGTTGCGTCTAGTGTTGTTTGTCTTACATAGGCGTAGTTGTGGGGTGTGTGGTTGACAGGCAGTAGGGGCTACATGGACAGGACTTCAATGGTGTTTCGGTTGTGTGTGATGAGTTGCACAGTGGCTGCCGTGTGGGACTATATTCAGTGTGGCTTGTGCATGCAGACGTGGCTCCTTGGGTGTTGCTATGTCTGTGATGGGTCATGTGCGGTGTGAGTCTGCTGTTCATGTCCGTGTGCACATTGTTCACTTGTTCGTGACGGTGGGCGGTGCTGCGTGTTCGTGTGCTACGTGACATGTCCCATGTGTTGGTGGTGTTATGGTCCTCATGCCTCCAATAATCCAGCCCTGTCCAGTTTCCCACCTGCAAGTTGTTCGTGCGTGCACTGTACTGGATGCCACATGGCTCTTAGCGGGGGTGCTCCATGTTGCAGGTCTGTGGGGGTGGGGGGTGTAGTGGGTCATGGGGGTGGCTGTACACCCACTGACACCGATTGCTGTGGACCGTGATGTCTGCCTTTCGGCTGTCGTTGTGCACTGCGGTGGCTGACACGTGGGTGTGGGGTGTGGGGGATGCTCCTCCTTGCTGTGCTGTGGGACTGGGGCCTGGTGTGTGTTGTACTTGGGCTGTCCACCGTCCCACCCACTGCACTTTGTGTTCCTGCCACTTACCTGTTACTTGTCGGTTGGTGCAGCTGTGCCTGACACATGGGTGTGGGGAGTGCTCCACCTTGCTGGTCTGTGGGAGTGGGGGCCTGGTGGGTGTTGTACTTCAGCTGTCCCCCTCCGACCCACTGCACTTTGTGTTCCTGCCACTTACCTGTTACTTGTCGGTTGGTGCAGCTGTGCCTGACACATGGGTGTGGGGAGTGCTCCACCTTGCTGGTCTGTGGGAGTGGGGGCCTGGTGGGTGTTGTACTTCAGCTGTCCCCCTCCGACCCACTGCACTTTGTGTTCCTGCCACTTACCTGTTACTTGTCAGTTGGTGCAGCTGTGGCGGACACATGGGTGTGGTGGGTGCTCGTTGTGGCGCTTCTGGCATATTTGGGGACCTGTTGGTGGTTACGTGGCTGGCTTAGTGTACACATGTCCCCACGCATCTTACAGTTGTTCGGTTTGGCCTGTGTGTGGTAGTGTCTGTTGCATGTGCGTGTGATGTGTTGTGTATTGTGTGCTGGACATGGGGGTGTTTGTCCCTGGGAGCTGTGGCATGGTAGTTGCGCATGTGTGTACATAGCGGTGTGCTGGTATACATTAGTTTGTACTTACCAGCCTCCACTCCCCCTGCTAATCCGGCGAGGATCTCCGGATGGATTACGACTCGCACCTTCTCCTCCCACGCTTTGAAGGTCTTAAAGAGCGCGGGATTCCCTCCGCCAGTGACGGCAGCCAGCTCTCTGTTTTTGCCCTCCTTCTTCTTGACCAGGCTCTTTACGTCATTCCAACGTTTGTTTATCTCGGTTCTGTTCCTGGGCAGGGTCCCGACTGCATTGACCTGGTCTACGATCCGGGTCCACATTCTGTTTCTGGTGGCTAGTGGTGTGTGCTGGACCATGTTCCCATAGATTTGTGGGTACACCTTGATGATCTCGTCGACCATGACTGTCAGCTCCATGGGCGTGAACTTGGGCATCCTTTGTGGTGCCCTGGTGTTTGTGGTGCTGGTGCGGTGTGTGTTGTGTAATGTGCAGGGGGTTTGTGGTGCCGGTGTTTGGTGGTGGTGGTGGTGGTGGTAGTGATGTGTGCGTTTCTGTGGTGTGCTGCTGTCCTTGCTGTGTCACTGTGTCCTCTCCTCTCCTCTCTGGTTTGCAATGTAGCAAGGGGTTGTGGTCTGTGGGAGTGCTGCTTTTGTACTCACCTATGTGGGTGTGTCCTCATGGTCTGTTGTTTTCAGGTGTGTTGTGTCTGGGGTTCTGGCCTTTTTATTTTTTGTTTGTCCGGGGGGTGTTTTCGGGATGTGTACTGTGCTTGTGTATTTGTGCGTGCCTTGCTGTGTGGACTTGTTGGCCATGTTGTGTGCTATTGGTTTTGTGTGCGGATGGTTTCTGTGCAGGTACGTGGGCGCCATGGCTTCTGCCGTGTCGATTCTCATCGGCGTTGTTTGCGCTGGCGGGCGGTATTTTTGTTGTTTTTCCGCGCTCATGGCGGTGCGATCGTAATTTCACGTGTGGTGTGTCGGCCGTGTGGGCGGGCGGTTTTGTGTTGTCGTGCGTGTTTCCGTCCGTGGCGGGCGGTTTGACTCCGACTCGGACGATGGCGGGCGGTATTTTGTATGATTTTTCGCCGATGGCGGTTTTCAGTTTGTGTACTCATAATGGCGTGGTCGGTGTTCAGGCGGTGTGTGCGGGCGGATTTTTGCCGCTTCCATGCCTGGCGGATTTTTTTACGCCGGGTATCGTAATGTGCCCCTTAATTATTAATTGGTAATTAATTTTTATTAATTGATTAATTGATAATTATATTAATTGTGTTATTTTTTTTAGGAGCGGGTTGTGGGTTTATAGGGGAATAGAGTGGGAAGTAATTTAATTATAATGAAGTAATTATTAATTTTTGTGTTATTATTTATGAATAATTAATTAATTAATTAATAATTGGTTATTTAATTAAAATAATTATTTAATTGATAAGTATGTTAATTTGAACCCTCTGCTATCCAACACTTTCCCTACAGTTACACTCTCTGGAGTGGGAATAGTAATGTTTACCCTTACGCTATCCAACACTTTCCCTACTGTTGCACTCTCTGGAGTGGGAATAGTAATTTTAACCTCTTCGCTATCCAACACTTTCCCAACTGTTGCACTCTCTGAAGTGGGAATAGTAATTTTTACCACTACGCTATCCAACACTTTCCCTACTGTTGCACTCTCTGGAGTGGGAATAGTAATTTTAACCCCTTCGCTATCCAACACTTTCCCTACTGTTGCACTCTTTGGAGTGGGAATAGTAATTTTTACCCCTACGCTATCCAACACTTTCCCTACTGTTGCACTCTCTGGAGTGGGAATAGTTATTTTTACCCCTACGCTATCCAACACTTTCCCTACTGTTGCACTCTCTGGAGTGGGAATAGTAATTTTTACCCCTACGCTATCCAACACTTTCCCTACTGTTGCACTCACTGGAGTAGGAATAGTAATTTTTTCCCCTTCGCTATCCAACACTTTCCCTACTGTTGCACTCTCTGGAGTGGGAATAGTAATTTTTACCCCTACGCTATCCAACACTTTCCCTACTGTTGCACTCTCTGGAGTGGGATTAGTAATTTTTACCCCTACGCTATCCAACACTTTCCCTACTGTTGCACTCTCTGGAGTGGGAATAGTAATTTTTACCCCTTCGCTCTTTACCCCTTCGCTATCCAACACTTTCCCTATTGTTGCACTCTCTGGAGTGGGAATAGGAATTTTTACCCCTACGCTATCCAACACTTTCCCTACTGTTGCACTCTTTGGAGTGGGAATAGTAATTTTTACCCCTACGCGATCCAACACTTTCCCTACTGTTGCACTCACTGGAGTGGGAATAGTAATTTTTACCCCTACGCTATCCAACACTTTCCCTACTGTTGCACTCACTGGAGTGGGAATAGTAATTTTACCCCTACGCTATCCAACACTTTCCCTACTGTAGCACTCACTGGAGTGGGAATAGTAATTTTTACCCCTATGCTATCCAACACTTTCCCTACTGTTGCACTCACTGGAGTGGGAATAGTAATTTTTACCCCTACGCTATCCAACACTTTCCCTACTGTTGCACTCTCTGGAGTAGGAATAGTAATTTTATCCTCTCCGCTATCAAATATTTTCTCTACTGTTTTAGTTAATGTAGTGTATAATGTATTTTAAAAAGATAAAAAATATTCAAATTTTTTAATTTGTTATATATATTTGTTATTTTTATTTATATTATTGGTGTATGTGTATATATATGTATTTATAATTTTTAATATGTTTTTAACAATTTATGTTATTAAAATAATTATTTATAAATATTATTAAGTATATATATTATATTTTATACATATATATGTTTAATTTATTTTTACATTATATGTATTAGTGATAATTTTAAACATTTTAAAATAATTGTAACTGTTTCTTTTAATTATATGTATTATTTACTTTTTTTTTCTTTTTTTAAACATTAAAAAAAACGATATTTTTAACAACGATATTTTTGACAACGATATTTTTTTCTCGATATTTTTGTACTTACCATTATGTAGATAGGACTTCGATATTCTTGACATCGATATTTTTGTGTCGATATTTTTGTACCTCGATATTCTGACTGTCGATATTCTGTCAGTGATCCGTCCAATTGAATAGCGTAGAACGAAGTGGTGTAGAGTCGAGTGGCATACAGTGTAATAACATAAAGTTGAGCGGCATCCAGTTGAATGGTGTAGAGTGGAATAGCATATACTAGAGTAGTGTATAGCAGAGTGGCATACAGTGGAATGACATACACTGAAGAGGTGTAGAGTGGAGTTGCATATAGTGTAATAGCGTAGAGTGGACTGGCGTAGAGTGGAGTTGTGTACATTGTAATAGTGTAGAGTGGAGTGGTGCAGAGGACAGGGTTGTACAGTGAAGTGGTGTGGAGTGTAATAGTGTATAGTGGAGTAGCGTACAGTGGAGTGGCATATAAAGGAGTGGTGTACAGTGGCGTGGGGTAGATTATAATTAGGGCTCCCAGTTTTATGGTATTTATTTTTTTAACATTTCCGTCTGTATTTATCCATATTTATTTTTGTGCCATTATATCTGTATTTATCCATATTTATTTTGTGTTTTGCGCATAAATGAAGGTGTAAAACTGTAGATTTCCATATTTATTTAACTGATAGATGCACACTTATACTTTGTTGTCTGTCATGTTTTAGCTATTTAAGCTGCCAAATATTACATAACAAGACATCCACTTGTAAATCCCAGCATTATATTGGCACATCCATTATTTAAAGAAATGTCATCCTATTTTTTAATTTTGCATGCTGTCCATCTGCTCAGCTGTTATGCTATAATTCATGAAAGACAGCACGGAGAGTCACTTAAAAGCAGCACAATTTTCTGTATTTATCTACTTTTAAAAATAAATGCAGACAGAAAACACATTGTTTTCTGTCTGTATTTATGTGTAAAAATCCGTAAAAACGAAAAACAGGGAGCCTTAATTATAATAGCATACAGTAGAGCAGTGTACATAGGAGTGGGGTACAATCAAATATCATATAGTGGAATAGCATATAGTGGAGTGGCTACAGTGGAGTGGCATATGACCCCCCTCCCCTTATCAAATACATTGGGCCCCAGGGAACGGAGTCTCTGAGGCCGAATATGGCTCTGGGAGGGGGGCCCTCCTGCCCCTCCTGTAAATAACTGGGGATGGTGTTGAAAACGGCTCGGGAGGGGGCTGCGTGCCCACTCCCTTAATTAAAGAATATATATTATATATTTAAGAATATATATAATACACATGTATATATATAGAGAGAGAGATAGATAGATAGATAGATAGATAGATAGATAGATAGATAGATAGATAGATAGATAGATATAAATATATGATTCAGTGGCCGTCACCAGTGGGTAGGTATTTTTAGGTCAGCATTTCCAGAGGGAATGCCTTTTTTGTTTTGCTAATAACTTTAAAGCTGTTTGATGAAAATCCCCTAAACTGTTCAGAAAGGTTCTCTTTTTTGCTTAGTTTGCACATGGGAAGTTTCAGGGTGATCTGTAAAGCTGGGGCTGAGATAAATGGGAGGTCTCAAAACACAAAATCCCCATGCATTTTCATAGACTTTTTAGGAGCACTGTCGTAAAAAATGCCCAACGGAATTACACAAAATTTGGCGGGAAGCTAGATCTTGATACAGAAAGTGTGTTTTGGGTGATTTAGTATAAATTCATTCAGCAGTTTTTGAGATATTAAGTCTCAAATATATTTGTATAAGGACGGGAGAGTTTGAGGGACTCTCACCGGGACACAGTAGATTCCCTGCCTGCATCAACAGGGAAATATATGTTTACTCCCGTCTGACGCGAGCTTTAAAAATGCTCCTGCTGGGTGGGCTTAAACTTCTGTTTCCCTTGCCCGGTGGGAGCATGTAGAAATACCTGTTCCAGTCAGGTGGGAACAATGCTGGCTCCCACAGTATGCGAGGAGCTGACTGGGGCTGCAGAGGCCTTAGGGCTTCTCCTGTGGCCCGCAACCTGCTGCTTGGTGAGTGCCCTGAGTGGGCACTAGGGCTCCCACCGATAATTAAGACAGGCCACAGGGATGGGGTCTCCGGGAGCCACAATAGACTTGGGGAGGGGTTTTGTATGATCCCCTTCCCTTTAATATGGTGTTCGGCCTCAGGGAATGGGGTCCCCAAGACCTATTAAGGCTCGGGGAGGGGGGCCACCTGGCAGGTCAAAGTAATTATACACATGATACTCAAGTGGATTAAACATTCATCCGCATACTGTATCTAAATTTACTTTAAATTGCCATACTCTGCCCAAGTGGGATTTAATCTTCATTACATGATTTTTGTGTCCCTCGATAACATAAAAGAAGGCAAAAGGAATACAATACCACAATCCCTTTGAGAATGAGGTAAAAAGAATTGCCCCACTGGGCTAGATATAACTGGCTCTCTTGCATTTTGTATCTAAAATCTGGCTCCTGGAGTGTCTTTAATACAAACATAAGCAATATTATGAACACTACATATTCCATGTGTTACTTTAAAATAACAAGTAAACCTAAAGTGTTAAGAAATTAGAGAAGAAGGGAAAAACAATACTAAACAGCAATCTAAAACTGCTATCTAGAAACCATGATACGTATTATTGATTTTTCTGTCAACAACAGTGCTTCAAGCAATTAACTGGATATCATATTTAACCTAGATGCACTGCTAGTTCCTCGTCCAAGTTAAGTCCATTCGGGTGAAGGGTTCTGTATTTGATAATAAGTCTTGAATCAAACCTACTTAGTTCCTGTGTTCTATTGCCCCCTCTTTCCCGAATTGGGATTCTATCCAACACACAAAATTGCAACACATTGGTATTTTTATTGTGTTTCATCTTGAAATGCCTAGCAATAGGATATGAAAAGGATAGTGATGCAATATGTGAGGTCGTAAGCAGTGCATTGTGGGGGTGTAAGTTATAGTTAGCTGAGGTAACTATAACTGCTGAATTGCTATGGTTTTGTACGAGTGAAATCTGAACTTAACTATAACGTCCCTGCAACCTTTGCTGTTTTTTTCAATATATATCATATATATCAATACTTCCGCCACAGTAAATCACGAAACAGCACTCCAAGTAGAGTTGCTTGATGTCAGACGCTCCAGTACGCAGGCGTCATGACAAAGGCTTTGTAAGCCGAAACGCGTCAGACTTCAAGCACGATTATGTTTTTGCCTAACTGATAAAAACCAAAGCAACTCTACTTGGAGTGCCGTTTCATGATTTACTGTTGCGGAAGTATTGAGATTTTCAAACGCCCGGGCGCGGACATTCCACGAGCACCCTTGACGTTCTGGCTGCACGCCATCTTGTATGCGCTGAACGGAGTATATATATATATATATTTTTTTTTTTGTATGAGATGTAAGGCTTGAAAGAACAGCCATAAAGTTCGCGAGTTCCAAATAACTGGTAGAAAAACAAAAAGAAAGTCATCAGATTGCTTAACTGCAATTCTGAGTATACTGTCTATTGTCTCCCCTGTCCTTTTGGGAAACAGTATGTTGGCAGCACGATACACCCTGCCAAAAAAAGAGTGTTGGAAAACATGCGGGTGATTAAGAACAGGAACCATATATATCCTGTGGTCCGCTATTTTGAAGAAAACATAGTAGTAACTCCAACTTACTAAAATGTTTCTGTCTAGATCAAATACCCAAGGGAGAAAGGGGAGGAAATAGAACTAAACATCTTAGGACACTTTAATCAAAATATATTATTGAGCTGCAAATGAAGAGTCCGAGGGGATTGAACAATAAGGAGGAATTATGGATACATATAGAATAAAACTAGCTGAATTGTCCCTTGAAATACTGTTAGAGGTTCAATAACAAGTAGCCCTTTCCCATTCAGGGCCAGATAACAACAACCAAGGAGGGTTTTACCTAACAAACAGATATGTACCCCAGTGAAGTACATTTAAATCTTAGAAATGCGTTAAGTCATATCAAAAATGGCAATTTTCAGTCACATCGATTTTAGAATTGAAATGCATGGAGGAGGAAACAATCAATAAGAATTATGTTTGTAAAATCATGTTTTTCTGAATTGCTGAGCCCATTCAGGGCTTGATAGAAGGATATAGGGAAAGATATATGTCCTTTTCGCATGAATGAGTTGACCACTCAAAGATGGCCGCCTCCTAAATGTATTATTGCTATCATTTCGCTGTTTTTCATGTTGAGAATGAATTGTTTTATGTCACTGCTGTGATTGGGGATTTGACAAAAGGGCAGATGTAAATGATTATGGACATCCGCATTATGTTGAATCTTTACCAAGAAACGAGGATTATATCATTAAAAAAACACTAACCATTCAAAGATGGCTGACATGTAAACATACTATTGTGTGTTTTTGCCCTGTGTTGATCTCAATGATTGATGCACAATGATGTGCCTCCTTTTTCTGTTTTGTTTGATTTAAATGGCAGAATGAAATTAAGCCACACTGACATTGAGAAAGGCGAGTGTGCCGAAACGCATCTGTCCGGTGTTTTTAGCGTGCTGGCAATAAATAATCAATAATTGGAAATTCCTGGTGTGCACTTTATTGTTTGTGGTCGCAACAAGACCACCCATGTGGAATACATATATATATATATATATATATCCCACAAAAGATGCCCTGAAGCAAGGAGGCCTCCAACGAGTGAGTGCTTAGCAAGCCTTTATTGAAAAACCGGCAAGTTCAGCTCCGATAAAATCTGAAAATCCCAACGTGTTTCAGAGCTCACAGGCTCCTTCTTCAAAGGGTGACAACTGATAGAACTGAATCGCTCATAGGCACCATTCGCTGCACGCAATTTATACGACCAATTAGGCCTCTCAGGTGAGTTTTTTATTTCAGGCATGCTGGTACCTGTAGTCTTCGTCGAGCTTTTTGTTTTGCCCCAGTGGGCTCAGTGCATATTAGTGTCCTTTCTTTTGTAAATAATCCAGCCCCAGTGGGCTACGGAATAGAATCTCCGGTTTTGTATTCTCTACTCATCCGTGCCAAAGGTTCCGACATTTCGAAGCCTCTCCAGCCCCTTTGTTTGTTGAACAGGGTGTGGCGCCCTTCACGGCCGGACTGCCGCGTATATGTCCCACAAAAGATGCGCTGAAGCAAGGACGCCTCCAAAGAGTGAGTGCTTAGCAAGCCTTTAATGAAAAACCGGCAAGTTCAGCTTCGATAAAATCTGAAAATCCCAACGCGTTTCAGAGCTCACAGGCTCCTTCTTCAAAGGGTGACAACTGATAGAACTGAATCGCTCATAGGCACCATTCACTGCACACAATTTATACGACCAATTAGGCCTCTCAGGTGAGTTTTTTATTTCAGGCATGCTGATACCTGTAGTCTTCGTCAAACTTTTGTTTTGCCCCAGTGGGCTCAGTGCATATTAGTGTCCTTTCTTTTGTAAATAATCCAGCCCCAGTGGGCTACGGAATAGAATCTCCGGTTTCTTATTCTCTACTCATCCGTGCCAAAGGTTCCGACATTTCGAAGCCTCTCCGGCCCCTTTGTTTGTTGAACAGGGTGTGGCACCCTTCACGGCCGGACTGCCGCTTATATGACCCACAAAAGATGCCCTGAAGCAAGGACGCCTCCAACGAGTGAGTGCTTAGCAAGCCTTTAATGAAAAACCGGCAAGTTCAGCTCCGATAAAATCTGAAAATCCCAACGCGTTTCAGAGCTCACAGGCTCCTTCTTCAAAGGGTGACAACGGATAGAACTGAATCGCTCATAGGCACCATTCACTGCACACAATTTATACGACCAATTCGGCCTTTCAGGTGAGTTTTTTATTTCAGGCATGCTGGTACCTGTAGTCTTCGTCGAGCTTTTTGTTTTGCCCCAGTGGGCTCAGTGCATATTAGTGTCCTTTCTTTTGTAAATAATCTCTGAAACACGTTGGGATTTTGGGATTTTCAGATTTTATCGGAGCTGAACTTGCCGGTTTTTCATTAAAGGCTTGCTAAGCACTCACTCGTTGGAGGCGTCCTTGCTTCAGGGCATCTTTTGTGGGATATATATATATATATATATATATATATATATATATATATATATATATATATATATATATATATATATATATATATATATGCACATTACCTACTGGTGGTCGCCTGTAGGTAGTTATAGTTAGGGCCTTGTTTCCATTGAAAGATTGTTTTTTGTTTTGTCAACAAATTTGGCACCGCTTGGCAAATGTTCACATACTTTTCAAAATGTATACTTTAGTCAGTTCAACTTCGGTGTTGAAAGTTTTGAGATGATCCGTCAAGCAGGGGCAGAGAAAAGGGGGGTTCCCTAAACATATTTTCGCCGTATATTTTCCTATAGGGATTTTGAACACGACTACAGCCTGAACTGCTGCACGGAATTACGCCAAATTTGCTATAAAGCTAGATGTTGGTCCAAAAAGCGTGCCTTTTATGATTTGGTGTAAATTTGTTCAGTAGTTTTAGAGATAATAAAGGTAAACAAATATAGATATATAGGGACACAGGTCCTACGCGAACCCACTGCAGGTCAATCTGTGGATCCACGTGATTGGCTGGCCATGATCTAACAGAGAAGTTGTGGCCGCCATTTTCATTTATCGGGAAATGGTCCCTGGGGCTGAAATTTCAATTGTAATGTTCATGAAGGGGTCTGGGTAGAGATTCCCTGATCCCATGGGGGGATATATGTGGCCTGTAAGCATAAATTGTTAAGTTGAAATGCGTGCAAATCTTTTTTTGACATTTTTCAGATCGGCGAATCCATTCTCAGCGCGGCCCCTAGTGTAAATCCTGGGATGGATCCATGGACTTCAGAGATCTACAACAAAAAATAAATATATAATTATATAACCACTCAAACAGGCAACCAAACTCTCTCAAAGAAACACTCTTACACCCATTCCCATAGCCAGATAGACACCATCACACTCACTGTCACAGCCAGTGCCACATGCAGACTGACACTCTCACACTGACTCTGAGAGATACTATGACATCCAGAGATATACTCTCCCATTAAATTTTACACTCAGGCACACACTCTCACACCTACGCTCATACCCAGGCACACAGTCTTACTCCTACTGTCACACCGATACAGACACTGTCACACATATTAATAAACTCATACAGACAATGTCACACCCATTTATAAACTTATACAGAGACTCTCTCACACCCACAGTTACATGTATAGACCAACTTTCACACCCAATCATGTGCCATACAGACACTGTTACACCCATTCACATATTCTACAGACACTGTTACACCCATTCACAAACCCATACAGACACTCTCACACACACACTTACACCCATAGACACTTACACAGCCACTCAGATACCCATACTGACCCTCTCACACCCAGAGTAATACCCATACAGACACTGCCACACTAATTCACAAACCCATACAGCCACTGACATACCCATTCACAAACCTATACAGAGATTCTCACACCCACAATAATTCTTATGCAGACACTCTCACACCCACTAACATACCCATTCAGACACTCTCACATCCATTCACAAACCCATACAGACACGGTCACACCCATTCCCAAACCTATACAGAGACTCTGATGCCCACACTTACACGTATAGACAAACTCTCACACCAACTCATATAGACATATAGACACTGTTGCCACCATTCACATACTCTACAGACACTGTTACACCCATTCACAAACCCATACAGAGACTCTCACACCCACTCATATACCCATAGAGACCCTCTCAGACCCAGTGTTACACCTATACAGTCAGTGACATACCCATTTACAAACCCATACCGAGATGGTCATACCCATTCACAAACCCAGACAGACTCTTACACCCATACTTACACCTATGCAGACACTCTCACGCTCACTCACATTTATATACAGATACTCTCACACCCACTCACATACCTATGCAGACACTCTCACATTCACTGTTACAGCCATGCAGGCACTGTCACATCCATTTAGTAACCCATACAAACACTGTCCCACCCATTCACAAACCTATACAGAAACTCACACATCCACTCTTACACTTATACAGATACTCTCATACCTACTCACATACCAATGCAGACACTGTCACATCCATTCACATACCCTACAAACACTGTTATAACCATTCAGAAACCCATTCAGAGACTCTCAGAGCCACACTTACATCCATACAGACCCTTTCAAACTCAGTTAGATACCCACACACCCTCTCTTACACTCATTCTTACACCCATAGAGACACTGTGACACCCATTCACAAACTCATACAGACAGTGTTATAATATTCACAAACAGGCGCGGCCCGTGGTAGGAGTGCCGGTCGGGCGGTGACGTAGGGCGGGGGAGGGGCAGGGTGGGGGGTAGTAAACTATGGATTAAGGCCGAATACAGGTAAGTAAACATTTAAATAAATCAAACGAATTTCGTTGTGAGCGCTGCATAACAACTGCGAAGCACAATGGAGGTAGCCGGAGCAAGTACAGAGGACAACCTGAACCCCACAAGCCCCCCGGAGGACCAGCCTGGGACCTCGGGGTCAGGGAAGGGCAAGGAGAAGAAGAAGAGGAAGACGCGGTTCAGTCCGCAGGAAAACAGAATCCTGATTACGGAGGTGATAGAACACCATCAACAACAGTTCGTCACCTCCACTGTGTCATTGGCAACTAAAAATGGAACATGGCACTCCATCGTGGACAAGGTGAATGCAGTCGGAGTGCTGAGGAGGACAATGGACGAGGTCAAGAGGTGTAAAACCAAGCTGAAACTCGCAAACAACCGCAAAGCAGCAATGCAGACTGGGGGTGGGAGTCCTGCGCTACAGGAGGAGCTGGATGAGATGGAGGAAATGGTGTCCACAGTCATCAGTGTGGAGACGGTGGCAGGAGTCGGGGGACCGGACACTGCTCAACATGACCTGACACAACAGCAACAGGGTGAGTAACCACGAGGGACTGGGGGACGGGGGGAGATGGGCACAATGGCACCCATGCACAATGAAGTATGGCACACTGCACAACCACAATGACTCTGAATCATGTCCCTGATCTCCTTGCCATACTGCAGCACACATAGAAACAGCAAGTAGTCCCCTGTCCACAATGTGCCCAGAGGGGGCCCTCCCCACACATCACCAATCTCACAACAAACCCATGCAAATATGCTGAACCCTGCAAAGCTGCAGATCCGTGAGCCCCACTGACAATGCAAGTGACACTGCATGACGATGAGCATGTCTGCAGGCCACTCATCATGACACGTTGCACGCCACGATACCGAGGTGGCTGAGTGTGGTCCACATCCGGAAAGGAGCAGGTCACACACTGACACATCCACGTGCACAAAGAACCCCTGACGGCAACAAGACATCTGCGGCCAAACCATGCCCAAGAGTCCCAACTCCCACCAAGAGCCCAATTCACCCAGTATGCAACATCTCAGCACTGCATAAGCACAGAAGTCAAAGGCACACCGCCTGGAAGGGAGAAGGCCAAGCAAAGTCTGAGCTGCAGGGGCGACTCTCCCACAATGCAGCACACACACAAGAATCAGAGCACATCAACATTGACAACAATGTGGTACAAACTGCAACACTTTCACAACAGAACAGAGGACACAACTGCTGCCACTTGTGTGTAGGAACTGGCCAATCACATTTGGCATAGCAGGAAACTGTGACATGATAATGGACAAGTACAACCCCACATCCCTGATGGTGCACAAATGTCCACTGTCCCGCTTCAAATAGGCAGCTCCTCCTAAACAGTCACAATGTACATTGTCATGCAGTCTGTTTGGAAATTTGGCCAATGCGTGAACATACATGAAACACACTGTTAAACTGCATCTCCCATTTACATTGCAGAGGGAGAATCATCACCTCCTGCAGAGCAGACCGAACACCTCCTCACTGATGACGAGGAGGACCTCCCCACCTTCGACACCGACGCCCTCCAAGAGCTCATGGACAGCTTCGGCACCCCACCTCCAGGAGCAGTGCAGCCCAGCTGCATCGAGGAGACCCCACCCCCTGCACAGACCACACAGCAGGAAGCACCCACCACCCCGACTGTCTCCCAGGATCCCCACGACCAACACATGGCATTTCAATGCCGTGTGTTGGAGGGCCAGAAGGAGATGGCTGGGGTTCAACCTCATGGCAGCCAAACTAGATGCCATCCATGGGTGTCTACGTCCCATCAGGGACCACTTACAGTCCCTAATGGACACCCACAGTCCGCTCCATGGTCTCCAACGAGCCCTGGCTGACATCGCTGGAGTCCTGACTCAGAGACAAGAACACCTGTCTGGTCAGAGTGGCTCCAGCGATCTCAGCCGTGAGTTGGGACACATGCGGAGGCTCATTGAGGACTCGGTGCGGATGTAGGCAGAAAGGATGGCTGCCACGGCTGCACATCAGCGAGATGTGCCTGGGATCTTCCATGCCCTGCAGATCCTCATCATGGCATTGCTGCCACAAGGCCTGGCGCAGATGAATGCTGCTACTCCTAAACCATCCACATCTCCGCCCCCTGATGTGTCAGTGCCCCACAGTGCGGCAGACATTCCACCTCCGGCACCTGATGTGTCACTGCCACACAGTGCGGCCGGCAATCCACCTCCGGCCCCTGATGTGTCAGTGTCACACAGTGCTGCAGCCGAAACACCAACACCCACAGGTGAGGCACATCACACATCAGAGGACGATGATGTGGATGAGACTGCCGTTGTGGTAATGAGGAAGCGGTAGCATTCATCTCCGCCATATGGCCTGTTTCAACTTGGTTCGGCCCTTTGCATCATCACCTTCCACTGTCCCCCGATACACTCTGCGGCACTCACCTTGGACCTCGACATGGACTGCCATATTCTGTTTGGTTACCAATGACACAGCAATCAGACTGCGGACTGAACTGTTCCTCTTCCGATGAACTTGTCCTTCCCTAATGGACTCTGGCTTGCCCTCCACGGGGCAACAATGTCAAGTGGGGTGTGCATGGCCCTGTACTGCTCCAGCTGCAACACTCCACTGGATGTGAATAAAACATTCGAATTCACACAGATGTGTCATGTCTATGATCCTTCAAGTATGACAGTATGGATGAATGTAGGGTCACTGATTCCCCCTCACGTCCATTTTGCACATGTTGTGGGGCTTGGGTCACAGGGTGCAACATTGCCGATTGCGGTCCGGGTGGCGCAGACACTACAACGGAGACACAAGCATTGGTTACTTTCTTGTCGAGGCCAGAACTGAACCACGCCCAGAGGCCCGGGCTCATTGTTCACACCCCTACGCTGGACTGGCATACGCCAGCCCAGCCACCTCTGCTTACGCTCACAGGGGGTGACGACACAGCTACATGTCCCGGGTCTTCCGTGTAGTGATCTGCTGGTCACTGGTCTAGTTGTCAGCATGCCACAGCCACTCCCTGAGGGCTGGTTTACACCCACACCACACCCATCCAGCACAGGCGTCACAGGACATGTGACACTGCCAATAAAAGGGGCCCACCACAGCACATCCCCCACTGCCGGAGGTGACATGATGGCGTCCGCATTCATGGTACTCAATCATGAGGGGTCCGTGACTTACGTTGCACTGAGTTAGACCCACCTGTAGAGCTGAGCGGGTGTGCAGCCTGCGATGATGCGTTGGCCTCGATACGGCGTCCAGCAAATCAAGACTCAAATTGAATTGTGAGCCCTGCTGGACCGCAGTGTACGCGCAGGCAGCAGTCAGCACACACATGACTCCGAGGTGCTGCAGGGTGCGCTGGGGGCCTGTGGCGCGGAATCGAGTGATCGGCTGAGGAGGTTGCACCGGCACGTGGAGGGCCCTCTTGGAGACACGCCAGTGGCGGCAGGTGAGCATTGAGGCCTGGGTGCGCAGGGGGGGGCAGACATCGCTGAGGGGCGGACCGGTCTGGGGACCAGGGCTGGGGTGCAGCAGGTGCACAGGATCGCGCAGGCACCACCGGTCACTGTGGCGGCCTCGTGGCTGGGTGGGGGCGCCGCCCTGGCAGAGACGACCCTGCATGCGCTGACGAGATGTGTGCGGGTTAGCTTGGGACATAGTCACCTCGTCTCCAGTGTGAATGCGGCCGTTGAATGTGGTCGGGCACGTGTGTGTAGGCCTATGGTCACAATATGGTGGACACAGAGACACACGCAGTAGTTACTGTGGTGGCCATCCCGGAACTGGACCATGCCCAGGGCCCCGGGCTATTCATTTGCGACATACGCCGGTCATGGCCGCTCCGCTCAGGCTTACAGGGGGGACCACATGGCTACATGTCCAAGGTCTTCCATACTGCCTGGGGTCACCTGTTTGCATCCACTGTCCACTACACTGCAAACACCAGCAGTAGATGTCCACATGGACATGTCTGTGCTCTGCATACTGCAGTCTGTCCAGCACATCTCCGCCACACTTGGCATTGTGTCCTTTCTTTTTGCTGGGTCACTTGCCTCCTTTGCACATTATTGGTTCCCACCTCTCCCCACATTCTGCAATTGTGCGGCAGAGGGGCTCTGCCTTTGTGGATGGTTTGTCTACATGTCTGGCCCCTGTTACCACGGTTACTTGTGTTGTCGTGTCTGGTAGTTGGGCATGTTGGTTGGCATGTTGTATGTGATTTTGTTACGTGTGCTCTCCCACAGTTGTGAGTTGTGTGATTGTGGAGTTGAGGTGTGTGGTGTGTTCAGTTAGTACTTACCAATGAGCAGTGCATTGCCATGGGTGCCATCCTGGAAGCGCTGGTTTATGATGGACTGTCGGAAGATGTATGTATCATGCACACTGCCTGTGAAGTTGGCGACGACATTGGTGAACTGTCCCCGGTAGTCCACTATCGCCTGCACATTGATGGAATGCGTGTGCTTTCTGTAGCGGTAATTGTGTGCAGGGTCGGCAGGGGGCACAAGTGGTACATGTGTACAGTCAATTGCCCCCGACACGTGCGGTAAGGCAGCTATGGCATAATTCCCTTGCATGGTCTCCAGCTGTTCATGCACAACATGGGGGAAGTGAAGGTGCAGGGGTATCAAGCTAATACAAACCGTGATGTTTACAGGTATGATGAATCCTGCATGATGAGACCGTAACAGATGTTTGTGTGGCCGTAACCTTCCTTTTCTTTCCTGCGGAGGTTACGGGCACACAGACTTCTGTTACAGTATGTTTGGACTGGATTCATCATACCTGTATGCATTCCGGTTTGTCCAAGTGCAATACACTGTACCAGATTACGTTTGTGACTATGAGGACGCTTGACCATTGTCACCATTTCTCCAACAGGTTTCTGACTACTGATTTCAGGATATGGAATGGTATTGGGGAGTTCCCGCAGCATTTGCAGTTTATTGGATCCACAAGTTGCCCTGGTGAAGTTCCCCGTTGGGAATGAAACGCGTTGGCTGTGCTTTTTGTCTTGTTGTTTATGTATTTGTAATAAAGTTCTGTTTTTCCACTACCGTTGACTACTGGACTTCATGACCTGGGGGGAGGGTCCGGGGGGTGGTTGTGGTGGGTGTTGTGGCCCTCTTGGGTCTCCAGGCTGCATGCTCATTGTCTCCATGGCATCTGTTGGTCTTCAGATGTGGCTCTAGGCTGGGCTCCCTTTCATACTGCAGGTTGTCGTCCTGCTTAACACCAGTAAGAGGCAGGTGTTGAATCCCTGCTGCTAACGCGCCTTATCGCCTGTATTCGGATCGAATCGCTGATCTGGCTGCTCGTTGTGAATATCGCAAAGTGGTGTTTTCATGTGTTTTTGCACGGGAACGCCTACTCTGCATATCATTAGCGTTAATTGTCGCTCTCATCCGTGGTGATGTGTTTTGCGGCAGCTATCGCAGGAAAACTGGCAATGTCGGCAGTTTGCACCAGCTTGTGAATAGTGCGATGAGTCTGTTGCCACTTTTGCGGCGCTAAAGTGCCGATAAATCGGCGATGGCTCCTTGAGAATATGCCTGTTGGAAGCCAGAGTCCCCGTCCCGTGCCACTGTCACAAATGCGAGACCCGGGACTCCTCACTCAACGTTAGGCCAAGTAAGGACACCGTTTGAGATAGCCCTGCTCACCCCCTTAGTAGCTTGGCACGAGCAGCCAGGCCTATCGCCAAGGCATGAGTGTACAGTATGTGCAACCACACTCACAACAACCCACTGGTGACACCACAAATGGACTTCACACAAGTTTGATAAAACGAGTATAAACTTTATGTAAAAAGATATACGATCAGACCACACGATACATAAGCCAACATATAATAAAGGGTAATATTCGTTCCGGCTGGTTGGTAGGTTCAAATCCCGACCACCGCTTTCAAATTGCTATGCTGGTCGTAATGCTAGAATCACGCATGTTGCAATGGACAAATAATAGTGCACTGCGTAACAATACAATCCTGTGCTGGGCAAAGGAATAATAATACAATGCGTAACGATACACCCTGGTACCTGCAATGGGAGAAATAATGCAATGCGTACCGCTACAATCATGTACTGTGCAATGAAGGAATAATGCAATGCGTCACACCCCAATCACGTACTTTGCAATGAAGAAATAATGCAATGCGCACCGCTACAATCATGTACTTTGCAATTAAGGAATAATGCAATGCGTAGCTACAATCATGTACTTTGCAATGAAGAAATAATGCAATGCGGGCCGCTACAATCCTGTACTTTGCACGGGAGAAATAATGCAATGCGCACCGCTACAATCATGTACTTTGCAATTAAGGAATAATGCAATGCGTAGCTACAATCATGTACTTTGCAATGAAGAAATAATGCAATGCGGGCCGCTACAATCCTGTACTTTGCACGGGAGAAATAATGCAATGCGTAGCGCTACAATCGTGTACTTCGTTATGCAGAAATAATGTCAGGCGTCATAAGACAGTCCGGCAGTTCGTTAGCAGCAATATTGGCAATGTGTATTACGACAGTCAGCCTCTTCGATAACAGATGCCCCCCACACGTATCAACGATGACATAAAGTACAGCTTCTCACTCGGGCCCCAGCACTGCCACTCCTGACCGCAGTACGGGCCCCAATCTGAGCCGAAGCAAAGGCTCACGCCACCAGAAGGTCTGAGAGGCCGAGAGAGTGTCCCTCCGAGCCCACACCCCGCCCAGGCAGTGATCCACGTTACCTGGGGGCGCGACCCCACTCTCCTCTCCTCCTTCAGCGAACTGGGCCTTCCGTGTAGAACTTTCTCAATGGGCCTCAGCGGCTCGGCCTGGCAGCTCAGCTCCTCCGGGCTGCCGGTCCGGGCCACGACTGTTAGGAAGGTCTCAGGCGGCCGCAGGGCACACGTACCCCACGCCCCTGAGATTACGTTCTTCCGGATGCACGTTCACCACAGCACCCTCCGGGTCTCCTCTGGCACGAAGCCACACACACAACGCTGATGGGACTTCACGTCGACTCCGAGTGCACGTTCACCAGGCACTCCTTCCTGCGGTCTTAGTTGGCACCAAGACCCGCACACCACGTTGCAGAGACTCACCTTCTTCCGGTGCACACGATGATCAGCCGACCACCTCCACAGCCCCAGGTTGCACCGAAGCACGCACACTGCTTCACTGAGACTTACAATTCAACAAAGAGTTTCTACTACAAAAACATATAAACGCACGTAAGTGTGTGCTTAATCTTACTTGCTTTGTTTTTAAAAAACGGTGGTGATTAGAAAAAAGGAATACCTTCTCATGTTTGTAGGAAGGACAGTGTTCAAAAAGTTGTAAAATACCCCTCACACACTGAAACCTGATTCAGTGTCATGCTTCATCATTGGGGTCTTCCCGCCCCTCTACGGGACGGGGCGTGCTACTACCTATGTGGACGCGGGAGCACTTACTTTAGTGATTAGTGTATATGTGTAGTGCGTGGGATCGTGAAATATAAATATATGTGATGGTTTAAAAATTCCCTGGCTAGTGGAAAAGAATACACTTTATTAGCTTCCCTAGCTGAGAATGGTAAAAAAAGAGGGGAAAAAAAGTAGATGGTGTACTATAATGGGTCACTTTCTACAAGGTGGACATGTTTCAGAAGCCATCCCCTAGGCTTTCTTCTTCAGGACCGAAACGATCCCTATAACGCCTCACTGGGCTGTATAAATGTACATAGGCCTACTGATCACAAGTACTCTTCTCTGCGCCCCAATTGCGCATTTGAAAATTATATAATTAGTATATCCTATGAAAAAGAGAACAAGGTGGATAAATAGTTGCTTGTATCATTTATCACTTTGTATATTCACATCACCATCATGTGTAAAGGAAAAAACTTATCATCACTGTGATATATTTTTCTCACCCTGATATGGGTGTTTTTTACTCGTATATCAATTGCTACAACACTCCTGATAGTGTTAGTACCCAGTTTTACATACATTCAGAACTTTCAAACATCCAGATGGGTGGTAAAAAGTTTTTTTATGTTTTTTATTTTAAAGCATTCATTCATTCATACACTGTTTTTAAACATTCATACATTCATACATTCATATTTACAAAAGTAAAATAATTTAGAATTGTCCTAGTTCTGTGAAAAAGCGCATGTGCCTTCGTTTTTCTTGCCTAGCGCTTTAGAATGGTAAGTTTTCAGCATGTATGTGCATTCACTCACTTATAAATAAGTGCTCCCCTAGCATGCAGTTAAACATGGGATTCAAAATCCAAGCTCTCAGAGAGACGTGCCGTTAAAGATGTTTATATATACATACATTCGTATATTAATGTGTCCTCTCCATGAGATGTCACGAGGGGTATAGGGGCGCCTTCATACAGACACTGTAGATTTTAGGAAAACAGATTGAAAAAGCCAAGTTCATACTAAAGTAGTTATTTTCTTTATGCTGAATGTGATCTCTCGGGCTTTTTAAAGACACGCCCTTGTCTTACTTACATGCTGCCGGCTGCTAGAACACCTGGGAATACCTTCTCGTGGCTCTCCGGGAACAGAATGATGTGTTCACAAGCCCGGTTTATAAAGGGTGTGCCTTGCTTAGAAATGCCCTCGATTAGATGCAGCTGGTGTTACGACAACTAGACTGAGAAGAAACAAAATGGCCGCCACTGAGTGGCACAAAAAGGAGCTATATTCAGGTCCACTTCCTGTTTGAAGTTTTTGATGAAAAATTCTGGGATCCTTCTTTTTCGTGTTACGATGATTAAAAAACTGGCAGGGACGCCCAAAAAATTTCAAAAAAATTATATATTTATATTGAGATATTTGAAAAATATGAATATATATATATATATATAATGGCGGAACTTATGAATATTCTAATAGGCTGTTTTCAAGTGGATTCACTAGGTCGATTACAGACCGGTCATTTGCAAAAGCATGTGTAGGTGTGCCTTAGGTTACAGATTTTGCCATATGGCAGGTTCTCAATTTGTTATGTAGTGTATATTTGTAGTATGCTCAATGTCAGAGTAGATTCCAAGGAATATCATCATTTAACCCTCTTTCATTGGTTCTCAGACGGAACACCCAACGCTGTTCCTTTTCAAATAAATACCTTTCATTATCGATTTGTTCGATTATCGTCCAAGAGAGATCCTCCCATTTATGACCTTTCTCCCAAAAATGAGCTGCCATTTTTGTTGTGCTTTTTTTACATTTTATGTTGCTTTTGTGTTCGCCTATCCTTAGTTTCACTGGGCGTGTGGTCATTCCTACGTACTCCAAGAGGCACGGGCAGGAAATAAGGTAAACCACATTTTTTGAGTTCAATCAATCAATCAGGGGTTTGTTAAAGCGCGACTACTCACCCGTAAGGGTCTCAAGGCGCTAGGGGGGGGTGCAGGTTCCATCCATCAAGGAGGGGGTCTGTCGAAAAGCCAGGTTTTGAGGTTTCTTGCGAAGATGGGGAGCGATGTTGTCTGTCTGAGGTGGAGCGGAAGGGTGTTCCATGGTTTGGCCGCGAGGAAGGAGAAGGAGCGGCCTCCCGATCTGTACTTTCTGGTGCGGGGGACCACGGCGTAGGAGAGCTGGGCTGATCGTAGGGTCCTTTGGGGTGCGTGGAATTTGAGTCGGCTGTTCAGGTATGCTGGTCCAGTGGCGTGGAGGGCCTTGTGTGCGTGGGTGAGCATCTTGAAGGTGATTCTCGCCTCGACAGGGAGCCAGTGGAGTGTGCGCAGGTGCTGGGAGATGTGGCAGTGTTTTGGCAGGTTGAGGACCAGTCTTGCGGCGGCGTTCTGGATGTTCTGTAGCTTGCGGGTGAGGTTTTTGTTTATTCCGGCGTAGAGTGCGTTGCCGTAGTCGAGTCTGCTGGTGACCAGGGCGTGAGTGACGGTCTTTCGGTGTTCGAGGGGGATCCATTTGAAGGTCTTACGAAGGAGGCGGAGGGTGTGGAAGCAGGAAGACAAGACAGAGTTGATCTGGTGGTCCATTTTGAGCTCGGAGTCCAGGATGATTCCCAGGTTGCGTGCGTGGTCCGTGGGGGTTGGCGGGTTTCCTAGGGCGGGGGGCCACCAGGTGTCGCTCCAGGCATCGGGGTTTGGGCCCATGATGAGTACTTCTGTTGAGTTACATGTTGTAAACCTCCTTTGGTCCCATCTGGTTCCATCTTGGAACCATATCTCTTTGCTCTTCTTTGTTAGTTTACATGCATGCCACATGCCACAGGGATAATGGCCAGAGACCAGTGGCAATAGGCTAGTTTGTGTGCTGTGTCCATCTTTTGTCTCTTTTGGTCTGGTGTGTACGACAAAATCTCGGATACTCTTCGCTCTTTTGTGTGAGAAGATAGGTTTTGGTAAATTGATGCCTCCACTATTGAGGATTCGCCAATGTTTGTTTACAATTTTTGTAATCCCATTGGAATTGGTGTTGAAGGTTGTTATGCACACTGGGCGGTTTTCCTCTTCCTTGCGGATTTTTGGTTCTAAAAGGCCTTCTCTGCTGTTGTTAGGCGCCCTTTGTATGCTTTATCAATCACTTTTTTAGGGTATTGACGTGTCTCCAATTTCTTTTTCAGGTCATTAGATTGTTTTTTGAAATTCTCAATTTCCGTGCAATTTCTTCTAAGCCGGAGAAATTGCCCATAGGGGAGATTGTCGCGGAGATGTCGGGGGTAGAAGCTGTTATACAGTAAAAGACAGTTTTTAGAGGTCTCTTTGAAATGGGTGGTAGTTGTCAATTTTCCGTCTGTTGCATAAATATTTAGATCTAGGAAAACTAATTTTTCATTTGAGATGGTACTTGTGAAATTCAAAAATTCATCTTGGCAGTTCAGCCATGTCAAGAAACGTTTTGCGGTCGTCTCATCTCCCTCCCAGATGATCAATATGTCGTCTATGTATCGTTTCCATACATGTATATGGTCTCGGATGGGTTTCTGGGATTCAAGATTCTTTGTTTCTCTAGTTGATGGACATAGAGACCAGCTATACTGGGAGCAAAGGTGCTCCCCATGCTGGTCCCATGTTTTTGCAGGTAAATTGTATCCTGGTACTCAAAAAACTTCTCTTTGAGTGCCAATTGACAGCACTCCATGACCATATTTCTTGGTGTTTCGTAATCCCAATCAGTATCAAAAAGGACGTCTTCTATGATATTCAAAGTCTCATTGTGGGGAAGGCTTGTATATAAGCTCTCCACATCGCAGCTTATCAATATTTCTCTTTCAGGATTGAAAGGTAGACCTTCTAGCAGTTGTAGGACGTCTTTAGTATCTTTTAGGTACGTAGATGTTTGTTGTACTAGCGGCCTTAGGAAAGCGTCTGCAAATTTTGAGACCGGTTCCAGGATTGACCCAATTCCAGATACTATTGGGCGGCCCGGCAGTGAGATCTGGTTTTTGTGAATTTTAGGTATAGTGTATAGATAGGGTGTTTTTGGTGAACTTGTGGTTAAAAAATCACCTTCCTTTTTGGATATCCACCCATGTGATCGTGCCTCTTCCACCATGCTTGCTATTTTTACTCTTATTTTCTCGGTGGGGTCTTGGTTGAGGATTTCATAGTTCCTTTCATCCCGAAGGAGACGTTTGCACTCTTGGTCGTATTTTTTGGCAGATTGTATTACAATGGCCCCTCCTTTGTCTGCTGGTTTTATTACCAATTCAGTATTGTTCGCTAGTTCCCTGAGAGCCTCGTTTTCTTCTCTGGTTGTGTTGTGAAAGACTTTCTTGGTTTCTGAATCCATTTTCTCTAGGTCTTTCATCACAGCCTTTTCGAAGGCGAGCAGTTCTACTGGTAGGTTGGCCTCAGGTGGGGTGAAGGTAGATTTTGGTCATAACCTTGTGTCCCCATCTTGCTGGTCATCTCTTTGTTTGTCTTTGAAAAAGATTTGCAATTTGAGTCTCCTCATGAATTCCTTCATCTCTTTGCATAATTGGAAATTGTCCAATTTAGCTGTGGGCACAAAGCCTAGTCCCTTTTCCAGGACTTTGATCTGTGCTGATGTTAAAATGTGATCCGAGAGGTTCACCACCAGATTCATTTCTTGCTGTTTGAAGCCCCTGTCATGCTTCTCGTTGCCATCCGAATTTGTTCTTCGTTTTGTGGGGCCCAGTGGACATTGTTCCCTCTCCGGATTTTTCCTCTGTTTCTCCCTTGGCGTAGCCCTAAAAAATGTGGCTGTTCATAGTAGGGATGGTCTTGCGCGGGGTAGTTCCATTGTGGGTAAGTACCTTGTTGATGTGGGTACATTGGAGGTCCTAGGGGTATGGTAAATATTGGGGAGGGTCTTGATAGGGCCCCATCCTCTTTGACCATGGAACCAAGGACGTCTGTAATTGCCCCTCCTGCCCCGATATGGTTGGTATCTACCTTTTCCTGAGTCTGATCCACTGGATCCTGAGTCAGATGAATCGTCATCAGTTGTCATTTCCTGGCGGTTCTCTTGGGGTTTATAATCATCTCTTATGTAAGGATAAACCCTCTCGTGGCTGAAACGAGAGACGTCTTTTTAAGTTTATCATACTTGCTTTTTTTCAATGTTATTTCAAAGTCATTGAGAATTTTGTTCAGCTCTTCAAGATGTTTTTTGAGGGCACTCGGTGTTTCATAGCTTTTGAGACGGATTTCTATTTCTTGAATTTCAATTTTGAGTTCTAGTGCTATTCTGCCAGCTGTCTTAATAATCAGCACAAGCCAGTCTCGTGTGCAGTGCCAACTTATTAGTGACCAGTCTTTTTAAAAATGTTGTCATTTTGAAAGATATATGGTTCATTTTTGACTATTAGTCCATTTGGTTCTGCATTTCCTTTAAGATATTCAGTCATAAGAAGACCATGAAGGGCAGTTTTTATCTGGGTGCATCTTAGTTGTTCTATCTCGTCCCAGTCATTGTTTGTTGGTATTGGATCAGGTGTATTTAATCCTTCAAAATTATTTAATGAAGCTATGATGCTGTCTATCTCCTCTTCTGTGAAAGTCAAGCCTATATTTTCTGCCATTGTTGTAACTGGTCTTAGGTGTGTGTTTACCTGAAGTGAGTTATGTTAGCATGTACTGGGTTGTTAGGGAGTAAATATAGCTGGATTAAAGGGGAAAAAAAAAGGAGGTACTAAAGTTCCTCCCCATAGGGGACTTTATTCCAAGAAAAACTTTTTCAAAGAAAAAGACTCCCACAGCTGTGCGCTGTCAAGAATGAACAAAAATATCATGAGGGGAGTGAAGAGGAAAAAGGTAGAATCGTTCTCCTCTCAGTATCGCAATTCAACAAAGAGATTCTACTACAAAAACATATAAACGCACGTAAGTGTGTGCTTAATCTTACTTGCGGTGTTTTTAAAAAACGGTGGTGATTAGAAAAAAGGAATACCTTCTCATGTTTGTAGGCAGGACAGTGTTCAAAAAGTTGTAAAATACCCCTCACACACTGAAACCTGATTCAGTGTCATGCTTCATCATTGGGGTCTTCCTGCCCCTCTACGGGACGGGGCGTGCTACTACCTACGTGGACGCGGGAGCACTTACTTTAGTGATTAGTGTATATGTGTAGTGCGTGGGATCGTGAAATATAAATATATGTGATGGTTTAAAAATTCCCTGGCTAGTGGAAAAGAATACACTTTATTAGCTTCCCTAGCTGAGAATGGTAAAAAAAAAAGGGGGGAAAAAAAGTAGATGGTGTACTATAATGGGTCACTTTCTACAAGGTCGACATGTTTCAGCAGCCATCCCCTAGGCTTTCTTCTTCAGGACCGAAACGATCCCTATAACGCCTCACTGGGCTGTATAAAAGTACATAGGCCTACTGATCACAAGTACTCTTCTCTGCGCCCCAATTGCGCATTTGAAAATTATATCATTAGTATATCCTATGAAAAAGAGAACAAGGTGGATAAATAGTTGCTTGTATCATTTATCACTTTGTATATTCACATCACCATCATGTGTAAAGGAAAAACTTATCATCACTGTGATATATTTTTCTCACCCTGATATGGGTGTTTTTACTCATATATCAATTGCTACAACACTCCTGATAGTATTAGTACCCAGTTTTACATACATTCAGAACTTTCAAACATCCAGATGGGTGGTAAAAAAGTTTTTTAATGTTTTTTATTTTAAAGCATTCATTCATTCATACACTGTTTTTAAACATTCATACATTCATATTTACAAAAGTAAAATAATTTAGAATTGTCCTAGTTCTGTGAAAAAGCGCATGTGCCTTCGTTTTTCTTGCCTAGCGCTTTAGAATGGTAAGTTTTCAGCATGTATGTGCATTCACTCACTTATAAATAAGTGCTCCCCTAGCATGCATTTAAACATGGGATTCAAAATCCAAGCTATCAGAGAGTCGTGCCGTTAAAGATGTTTATATATACATACATTCGTATATTAATGTGTCCTCTCCATGAGATGTCACGAGGGGTATAGGGGCGCCTTCATACAGACACTGTAGATTTTAGGAAAACAGATTGAAAAAGCCAAGTTCATACTAAAGTAGTTATTTTCTTTATGCTGAATGTGATCTCTCGGGCTTTTTAAAGACACGCCCTTGTCTTACTTACATGCTGCCGGCTGCTAGAACACCTGGGAATACCTTCTCGTGGCTCTCCGGGAACAGAATGATGTGTTCACAAGCCCAGTTTATAAAGGGTGTGCCTTGCTTAGAAATGCCCTCGATTAGATGCAGCTGGTGTTACGACAACTAGACTGAGAAGAAACAAAAATGGCCGCCACTGAATGGCACAAAAAGGAGCTATATTCAGGTCCACTTCCTGTTTGAAGTTTTTGATGAAAAATTCTGGGATCCTTCTTTTTCGTGTTACGATGATTAAAAAACTGTCAGGGACGCCCAAAAATTTTTCAAAAAAATGATATATTTATATTGAGATATTTGAAAAATATGAATATATATATATATATAATGGCGGAACTTATGAATATTCTAATAGGCTGTTTTCAAGTGGATTCACTAGGTCGATTACAGACCGGTCATTTGCAAAAGCATGTGTAGGTGTGCCTTAGGTTACAGATTTTACCATATGGCAGGTTCTCAATTTGTTATGTAGTGTACACCGTAAGTAAGATTAAGCACACACTTACGTGCATTTATATGTTTTTGTAGTAGAATCTCTTTGTTGAATTGCGATACTGAGAGGAGGACGATTCTACCTTTTTCCTCTTCACTCCCCCTCATGATATTTTTGTTCACTGAGACTTACTCCAACTCCGGTGCCCCGATATCCAGGCGCTCTTCACCAACGCCTTTGGCCGCACCCCGACACGCTCACCGTGTCCGAGCCTCACTTCTCCTCCGGTGCACTCGATGACCAGGCGCTCTTCACCAGCACCTCCAGTGCACCCCGACACGCACCCTGCGCGTCTGAAACTCACCCCACTTCCGATGCACACATTGACCAGGTGCTCCTCACCAACGCCTCCTGTGCACCCCGACATGCACCCTGTGCGTCCGAGACTCCCTTCACCTCCGATGCACCCACCGACCAGGCGCTCTTCACCAATGCCTGCGGTGCACCACGACACGCACCCTGCACATCCAAGTCTCACGTCACCTCTGATGCACACGCTGACCAGGCGCTCTTCACCAACGCCTGCTGTGCACCACGACACGCACCCAGCGCGTCCAAGACTCACTTCACCTTCGATGCACACGTTGACCAGGCGCTCTTCACCAACGCCCCCTGTGCACCACGACACGCACCCAGCGCGTCCGAGTCTCTCTTCTCCGTGTGTCCAAGATCAAAGGGCACACATTCCGAGGGTCTCAAGCTGCCACAACACGCGCCCACCGCGTCGCTTGAAACTTCTCCGGAAACATTTATGTTCCTGTGTTTCCAAACAGGGAGCCAGCTCACCTCGGGCCCTTGGGGCAACAAGACACAGCACAAAGCACAGTCTTCTTCAAGCAGGGGGACCCAGCGCACAAAGCACAGTCCCAACAGCCTCTTCCTTGGTTAAAACAGCAAACTGCAGACCAGCCCCAGATCACGAAGCAAGGGTTGGTCCTTCCCAGCAGTCTCTTCAGTTGTTCCTTCCTTAGCAGAGGTTCCTCTTGACCACGAAATGGGTCCAAGCCTTTTCAGTCTCAATCCATTTCTATTCCAACGTTCACGGGTCTCAGCTCTCATAGTTATACCCCTAAATGTCTTTGAAGTTCGTTGTGCTCAGGGGTCCCTGACCCCTGCCTAAATCAGTTCTGGGTGTCTCCCTCCCAGTGTCACCTTTCTCCCTTTGATACTGGGGGTCTGGATCCTTAATCACTCAGCAGGAGATGGGTCAATTGTTTTATAGCTCCAACTCAGGCCTCTTCACCTCCCGGTGTTTTTCCTTGCCTACTCTCCAGATGCAGGTCAGCCTGGTGACATCTCAACCCCCCCCTGGGTCAAGACCTCCCCCAGCTCCTCTCCCCTTTCAGATCCAGACAGTCAATCCACATTCAGCAGAGACACACAGAAATGCTTAAAGCACAAAACTCAGCCACTTTCTAAAAGAGTGGTTTCTGAACACACAGTGACAAAACCACTTTCATAGAAAGATGTGTTATGACGCTGTGAGTTCATACATACTAAACTTCACCTCTCCATTTTAAACTTATGGGAAACTGGGCTAACAAATACAATACCCAGCCTCCCCCATTCTGTCGTATGGGCAGGATGGCCTTTCACCAGTGAAAAACGAAATGGAGTGTTTTTCACTGTCAGGACATAACACACACCTCAGTATATGTCCTGCCTTTTACCTACACTGCACCCTGCCCAGGGGTTACCCGGGACCTACCACAAGGGTGCCCACTGTGTACACAAAAGGGAAAGTAAGGCCTGACAAGTGGTTGCACTTGTCAGGACAACATGCTAACTTAGCAAACTGCACGCAGGCCCTACACTGCAGGCCTGAGTTCCCTTCTCCGCACACCTTTGCATTACTAGCCCTGGCACACACAGTGCACATCACTAGGGACTTTACTAGTAAAGCAAACATACCAATTATGGCCAACCAATTACCATTACACTTTACACAGGGAACACTTGTACTTTGACACTGATCAGCAGTGGCAAAGTACCCAAAGCATCTAAATTGGCAACTCTATGTCAGGAAAACGGTCTAGGGGGAAAGCAAAAAGTTTAGGGAACTTTAGCCAAAAAGGCCAAGTCCTACACAACCCCCTCCCAGCCAAAAGCCAGGGTAGACCAATCATTACCTTGATGGACTTCCCGGCTTCGGGAGATAGAACCAGGACGCAGGCCCTCTACCACAGGGACACCCTCCTGTTCCACGCCTTCCTGACCCCAGGGGGTTTTCTTGATCACTACTCCCTGAGCCAACAATGCTGTTCCATGGATCCCTCCCAGCCAGGGGGACCCCTCCAGGGGTGCTGGTCCCATGCCAACCCCACCCTGGAGTGGTACCCTGGGAAGGCCCATCGGTCAGGATACTACCTCCAGTCATCCTGCCCTCCAGGAAAAAAGTGGGTTTACCCTGGTCACTTCTAGGGGACCCAGCCCCACTGCCTGGACATTGTCCCACGGGTGTTCCCACTGGGGAACACAACCCTCTTTTATCCTTCCATTTATTTTTCTGGCCCTGCCACTTAGGAATGGCACCCACAAACTTCAGGACGGCAGGAGCTCTGGCTACAGACTCCCCATGCCCTCCTGACGCTAGGTGTCCTTCCTCACACCTCTGGCAAGTAGGCACTAGGCCTCCACCCGGGGGCTCTCCTACAGCCCCCCCAGTTTCCTGGATGGTGCTGCTGATCCCTGGGGGTGCTGCTTACTCTTCCTCCCCCTCTTTTGAGACAAGGGGCTAGCCAACAACCCCTCCTCACTACTCTGGGATCTCCTTGCGCCACTTGGCCCTTCTTCCCTCTCTGGGGCCTTTTCAGGCCCCTGGACCCATGACCAGGGGTCCGGTTCTCATGCAGGCTCCCGGGAATCAAGGAGCCCACACATTAACCCGGGGTGGTGCAATCCTGGAAAATAATTTCTGAGCCTAGGCTCCCCTGGGGCCAAATTGGACAACCCCTCCAAATCATTTACCATGCTAACCCCTACCCAATCTCCCAGTGCACCCTTGTACTTATCCACACTTGGCACTGGCTGTGCGCTGCCACCATTCGAACTGGACTCTGCTTGTTTACCCTTAATGTCCAGTTCCCTCATGCTTAACTCATGAGCGAAGAGAACTCGTTTCTCTTCCAACGCGAGAGCGTTCCTGCTCTCCTCTGCTTGAGTTTTAAGTTTTAACACCTCCAACTCATGCAGTCTGACCCTTTGGTTTTCCTCCAACTCCTCTGGTGAAAAACTCCTCCCTGAATGGCTACTACCAGCCCCTGCGGCTGGTACCTCCACTGGCAATTCCTGTGGACCAAATCCATTCCCTGGGTCATCCTCATCCACCTCAACATCACCCGTCTCCTGAGCCTCTTTGGCTTCCCACCAGGCCCTCAAGGCCACTTGCAGCTCCTCCTTCTTGGCGCTACCCTTCATGGGACATCCCAAAGCTCTGCAGAATTTCCTCAACTGATCAACCTTGTAGGTCAACAATGCCTCAATGTTAAACTCTAATTCTGCAGCCGCAGCCTCACCGGCTATCTGGCTCCCCTCCTGAGACATGATGTGTGGTTTAAAGGTTACTCAACAATAGAACCAACAATTCAAAACAATATGTTGTTGCGTCGTGGTGTGCGATCAATTTATGATGTACACCAATTACTGTGAGTGGTTTTGCACACACGCATTTCAATTACGTTAGGATCGTATCCCACCGCTCTGCCGCCAAATGTTGGAAGCCGGAGTCCCCGTCCCGCGCCACTGTCACAAATGCGAGATTCGGGACTCCTCACTTAACGGTAGGCCAAGTAAGGACACCGTTTGAGATAGCCCTGCTCACCCCCTTAGTAGCTTGGCACGAGCAGCCAGGCCTATCTCCAAGGCACGAGTGTACAGTATGTGCAACCACACTCACAACAACCCACTGGTGACACCACAAATGGACTCCACACGAGTTTGATAAAACGAGTATAAACTTTATGTAAAAAGATATACGATCAGACCACACGATACATAAGCCAACACATAATAAAGGGTAATATTCATTCCGGCTGGTTGGTAGGTTCAAATCCCAACCACCGCTTTCAAAATACTATGCTGGTCGTAATGCTAGAATCACACACGTTGCAATGGACAAACAATAGTGCACTGCGTAACGATACAATCCTGTGCTGGGCAAAGGAATAATAATACAATGCATAACGCTGCACCCCGGTACCTGCAATGGGAGAAATAATGCAATGCGTACCACTACAATCATGTACTGCGCAATGAAGAAATAATGCAATGCGTCACACCCCAATCACGTACTTTGCAATGAAGAAATAATGCAATGCGCACCGCTACAATCATGTACTTTGCATCTAAGGAATAATGCAATGCGTAGCTACAATCATGTACTTTGCAATGAAGAAATAATGGAATGCGGGCCACTACAATCGTGTACTTTGCAAGGGAGAAATAATGAAATGCATAGCGCTACAATTGTGTACTTCGTTATGCAGAAATAATGTCAGGCGTCAATCAATCAATCAATCAATCAGGGGTTTGTTAAAGCACGACTACTCACCCGTAAGGGTCTCAAGGCGCTAGGGGTGGGGGGGTGCAGGTTCCATTCCATCAAGGAGGGGGTCTGTCGAAGAGCCAGGTTTTGAGGTTTCTTGCGAAGATGGGGAGCGATGTTATCTGTCTGAGGTGGAGCGGAAGGGCGTTCCATGCTTTGGCCGCAAGAAAGGAGAAGGAGCGGCCTCCTGATCTGGTCTTTCTGGTGCGGGGGACCACGGCCTAGGAGAGCTGGGCTGATCGTAGGGTCCTTTGGGGTGCGTGGAATTTGAGTCGGCTGTTCAGGTGTGCTGGTCCGGTCCCGTGGAGGGCCTTGTGTGCATGGGTGAGCATCTTGAAGGTGATTCTCGCCTCGACGGGGAGCCAGTGGAGTGTGCGCAGGTGCTGGGAGATGTGGCAGTGTTTTGGCAGGTTGAGGACCAGTCTTGCGGCGGCGTTCTGGATGTTCTGTAGCTTGCGGGTGAGGTTTTTGTTTATTCCGGCGTAGAGTGCGTTGCCGTAGTCGAGTCTGCTGGTGACCAGGGCGTAAGTGACGGTCTTTCGGTGTTCGAGGGGGATCCATTTGAAGGTCTTACGAAGCAGGCAGAGGGTGTGGAAGCAGGAAGACGAGACAGAGGTGATCTGGCGGTCCATTTTGAGCTCGGAGTCCAGGATAATTCCCTGGTTGCGTGCGTGGTCTGTGGGGGTTGGCGGGTTTCCGAGGGCGGGGGGCCACCAGGTGTCGCTCCAGGCATCGGGGTTTGGGCCCATGATGAGTCATAAGACAGTCCGGCAGTTCGTTAGCAGCAATATTGGCAATGTGTATTACGACAGTCAGCCTCTTCGATAACATAAAGTACAGCTTCTCACTCTGGCCCAGCACTGCCACTCCTGACCGCAGTACGGGCCCCAATCTGAGCCGAAGCAAAGGCTCACGCCGCCAGAAGGTCTGAGAGGCCGAGAGAGTGTCCCTCCGAGCCCGCAGCCCGCCCAGGCAGTGATCCACGTTACCTGGGGGCGCGACCCCACTGTCCTCTCCTCCTTCAGCAAACTGGGCCTTCCGTGTAGAACTTTCTCAATGGGCCTCAGCGGCTCGGCCTGGCAGCTCAGCTCCTCCGGGCTACCGGGCCGCAGCTGTTAGGAAGGTCTCAGGCGGCCGCAGGGCACACGTACCCCACGCCCCTGAGATTACATTCCTCCGGGTGCACGTTCACCACAGCACCCTCCGGGTCTCCTCTGGCACGAAGCCACACACACAACGCTGATGGGACTTCACGTCGACGCTGAGTGCACGTTCACAAGGCACTCCTTCCTGCGGTCTTAGTTGCCACCAAGACCCGCACACCATGTTGCAGAGACTCACTTTCTTCCGGAGCACACGATGATCAGCCGATCACCTCCACAGTCCCAGGTTGCACCGAAGCACGCACACTGCTTCACTGAGACCTACTCCAACTCCGGTGCCCAGATATCCAGGCGCTCTTCACCAACGCCTTCGGCCGCACCCCGACACGCTCACTGTGTCCGAGCCTCACTTCTCCTCCGGTGCACTCGATGACCAGGCGCTCTTCACCAGCGCCTCCGGTGCACCCCGACACGCACCCTGCGTGTCCGAGACTCACTCCACTTCCGATGCACACATTGACCAGGCGCTCCTCACCAACGCCTCCTGTGCACCCCGACACGCACCCTGCGCGTCCGAGACTCCCTTCACCTCCGATGCACCCGCCGACCAGGTGCTCTTCACCAACGCCTGCGGTGCACCACGACACGCACCCTGCGCGTCCGAGTCTCACGTCACCTCCAATTCACATGTTGACCAGGCGCTCTTCACCAACGCCCCCTGTGCACCACGACACGCACCCTGCGCGTCCGAGTCTCTCTTCTCCTCCGTGTGCCCAAGATCACAGGGCACACCTTCTGAGGGTCTCAAGCTGCCACAACACGCGCCCAACGCGTCGCTTGAAACTTCTCCGGAAACTTTTATGTTCCTGTGTTTCCAAACAGGGAGCCAGCTCACCTCGGGCCCTTGGGGTAACAAGACACAGCACAAAGCACAGTCTTCTTCAAGCAGGGGGACCCAGCGCACAAAGCACAGTCCCAACAGCCTCTTCCTTGGTTAAAACAGCAAACTGCAGACCAGCCCCAGATCACGAAGCAAGGGTTGGTCCTTCCCAGCAGTCTCTTCAGTTGTTCCTTCCTTAGCAGAGGTTCCTCTTGACCACGAAATGGGTCCAAGCCTTTTCAGTCTCAATCCATTTCTATTCCAACGTTCAGGGGTCTCAGCTCTCATAGTTATACCCCTAAATGTCTTTGAAGTTCGTTGTGCTCAGGGGTCCCTGACCCCTGCCTAAATCAGTTCTGGGTGTCTCCCTCCCAGTGTCACCTTTCTCCCTTTGATACTGGGGGTATGGATCCTTAATCACTCAGCAGGAGATGGGTCAATTGTTTTATAGCTGCAACCCAGGCCTCTTCACCTCCCGGTGCTTTTCCTCGCCTACTCTCCAGATGCAGGTCAGCCTGGTGCCATCTCACCCCCTCCCTGGGTCAAGACCTCCCCCAGCTCCTCTCCCCTTTCAGATCCAGACAGTCAATCCACATTCAGCAGAGACACACAGAAATGCTTAAAGCACAAAACTCAGCCACTTTCTAAAAGAGTGGTTTCTGAACACACAGTGACAAAACCACTTTCATAGAAAGATGTGTTATGACGCTGTAAGTTCATACATACTAAACTTCACCTCTCCATTTTAAACTTATGGGAAACTAGGCTAACAAACACAATACCCAGCCTCCCCCATTCTGTCGTATGGGCAGGATGGCCTTTCACCAGTGAAAAACGAAATGGAGTGTTTTTCACTGTCAGGACATAACACACACCTCAGTACATGTCCTGCCTTTTACCAACACTGCACCCTGCCATGGGGTTACCCGGGACCTACCACAGGGGTGCCCACTGTGTACGCAAAAGGGAAAGTAAGGCCTGACAAGTGGTTGCACTTGTCAGGACAACATGCTAACTTAGCAAACTGCGCGCAGGCCCTACACTGCAGGCCTGAGTTCCCTTCTCCGCGCACCTTTGCATTACTAGCCCTGGCACACACAGTGCACATCACTAGAGACTTTTCTACTAAAGCAATCATACCAATCATGGCCAACCAATTACCATTACACTTTACACAGGGAACACTTGTACTTTGACACTGATCTGCAGTGGCAAAGTACCCAAAGCATCTAAATTGGCAACTCTATGTCAGGAAAATGGTCTAGGGGGAAAGCAAAAAGTTTAGGGAACTTTAGCCAAAGAGGCCAAGTCCTACAATGCCCCTTAACTTTACCTTGTAATTCCTGTTAACTCAATGGGACATACAGGGCGAAATTGTTACTTCTTGCCACAGAAACCCCCCTTGATTGAACAGGAAACTTTTAAGGAGAGTGTTAATGGGGAAGAGAGAAAGATAAAACCAGGAATGACTGTCCGGAAATGTTGAATTGTGTACTTGCTATCTGTCTAGCTCTATGTCTGTTCGTATGTGGTGAATAAAACATCCCTTCTCTTAATTATTTTCACTGAGAGGAGTTAGTATCTGACTATAGAATTTAACTCTACATCTATGTCTTCTTTTGTTAGTAGGTCCGAAGAGTCACTACCAAGTAGCTACAAACACAGTCATATTATAGATTTGATCACTTGCAGTTTGCTGCAAGTCGTACAGTCATCAAGTAATATTTTCCAGTTCCAAAAACATTTGGCTATAGTTTAAGCTACTTCCTCCCTGGATGTCTAACCAGTTCCAAAGAACTTTTAAAGTGTTGGGGAATTGTAAAGCTGCTCTCCCACAATAAGCACAATGGCAGAGGCTTTCACTAAGTGCATTCCATTTGTATGTTTCCTAATAATGTGTTGAAGGGAGTTGTCTGGGTTTAATGTGCTAACGCATGAAGCTTTAGCACATTAGTGTGAGGCACACAGGAGGAGCCAGCATAAGCAGACAGGGGAGCTGTTGTAATGTAATCCCTCATGTAGTTCAATTGCCAGCACCCGAATGAAGGTGAAAGAATACACCCAAGCAGCCAAGTGAAGTGCTTTAAGTAAGAGAAGAATATTTCACAGAGTTGAGCCAAGACATGATAGAAAAAGAGTAAAGCCAATGGGTGAAAGAGCCATATCAAAAAGAGCCTAAAGTTGAAAGCAGTGGGTGCAAAGTCCCCTCTTTATATATCATTAATAATAGATATGTTTAACAACTGTGCTGTCAAAACCCAGACCGAAAACGAGCACTTGTTTAGAATGGCCATGCCTCATAGAAAGTGAAATCAGAAGTGAATGGAAATCACAGGTTTGCAAAGAATTGTGATTCGTTGAAATTCAACATTTTTTAAAGATAATGAGCCAAACATCCAGCTGATGTATAGAATGCATTATGTGCACTGAAAAGTATTCACTCACCTTGAAGTTAAACAAAAAGGAGACGAAAGCTAAAATGGTTATTAAACAAAAGTCTCTGCACAATATGCTCGGTATGCTGAACACCTAAGATTCTCTTTTCCTGGTAGTCAAAATCTGACTAAAGGCCCTGCACTATGTATCCAAGACTCTTTCTTTGTGTGAATAATCAGTGTTCATTTTACATTTTACACCTATCATGAAAGGGCGATGAGGACCTGACAACACAGGCCATTTAAGAATATTTGACTTTCTAATAATTTTGTAAAGTGAAAAAAAACCAAGGACACCTGACAATGTGTTGTATCTGTCTTATCCCGCAACGTTTATTAAACATAATCTTGAATTATTGTTTAAATGTTCACCGTCAGTCATAAAAGTATTCTTATGTATTTGAAAGAGAGACAAACATCTCTAACACCATTTGTGCGTGGTTTGACTTTGAATCGTGGTTAGGCTCCATATTTCATTTTATTTGTGAATGAAACTTTAAAGCCTACTTATGTTTGTTCGATAAGATACACTTTTTCGGCTAATCAGTGTCAGTCCTCTGCATCCCAGTGAGCTGACAGACAGAAATGCTCAGTAAAGCAGGGGTGGACAAGGTTTGCCCTTCCAGGCCACAGAGCTCAGCTCTAGGTGGCATCCCATGTCACATTGGGCCGTCAGTACACATGCATGTTTGACATGCTTGTCTTGCCTTGTGAGGTCAGCTGGAAAATGGAACATAAGGCTGCATTAAGTATTTGTTTAGCAACATCTGTGTTCAAAGACCTAACTGTGAAATTCAATTGCAGGCGCAAATAAACTGTTAATACATTTTCTAACAAACTACTGCTAGTTTTACGAGTCTGACAGCAACATGGGAGCAGAGTTTTTTCTTGAAACGAATACAATTTTAGCTTGTGGAGCAGAGGATAAAAGAGTAAAATTATGTGAATGCTTTTTCTTGCTGATTTTCCAAAGTTGAGAATGGTTTCTTAATGCTTTTGAGAGACATACTAAAGTTTTTTGTACCGCATCTGCTGCACTCTCTCGAATTGGGAAGTTTTAGATTAGTTGGTTCTGGGGTCTCGATCTGACTTCATCAAGAGTAGAACTCTGAATAAACCTATACCTTACGAAGAACGGAAGCACATGTGAATGGAAGTTGCTATGGTTAGTAGAGTTATTTCTGTTACTTGGGTAAGCCCAGGTGAATTTTCAATTATGCTTGTGTAATACAAAACTACGCACCGCCATTGTCAGGTAATTATGCTGCGTTCACTGCAAATTAATTGCACAGGAGCGTGGGAACGATGCAAATAACCAAGACTCGAGTGGACATTTTTTGCGGCACTTTTTTGGGTGCTATTTTTTAGGGCGAAACGCACCCTCGCGTCCAAAATGGATGAAAGAATGCAATTATTCTAAAATATTTCACTAAATTCCGTTTTTTACATTTTCAGTAATTACAAATAATGTCAAATAGCTTTGCAAATATTTGACAGAATTGCGAGAAAGTAAAATATGCAATTTTCACACAATATATAATCGTGAGGCATTGTTTGCTGTGTTTATCTGTTTTATCAAGCTCTTTCTGTTTGAAAGACTTTTGTTATTATCGGGTCTAGAATTCTTAGTTAAGTTGACTATTGTAAAATCACTTTTCTGAGTGACTCCGGGATTTTTAGTTCAGAGTTCTGAGTGAGTCTTTTCATCGACAACAGAGCACTGTGCTCCAACAGGGCAAACACATCATTTTGATTAATGAGTCACTTTAAGATCTACAATTAAAAGAGACTATCTTACTATAGACTGTGTTAGGTAATTATAAGCTGCTTTTTATCTCATTAAGACAACGAAATGGGTCTCCAGTGGTTGTTAGTGCTGATTTCACAGCCTTGAGAGACTATTTTGGTGACAACATGTGCTTTATATATCAACCTATCATTCTACAATACATTCATGTTTTGGAGAAATTTGCTAAAAGATGTACTGTAGTTTTGAAGCGAGAAAGTGTGGTACTGCTCTCCCACAGAAATAGTTTTAATCTTTCAATGTCCAGTACATGTAATTCACTTTAGTGATTTAGTGCAGCTGGCTAGCATACCCACTCACAACAGTTCCAGCATCACTGGGGTGAATAAGGGGCTACAGCACCATGATTCTAAACCTAATGGACAGAAGAGCTCTCAACAGAACAGTTCCATTCTGGAAAGAAAGGTCCAGAATGCTTGTCAATGGTCCCGTCCAGGACAGAAGCGTGAGGGGAATTTGGTTGCTAGTCAGAACCACAAAGAAGGGAGCGAAGGTGACCCCCTTACAGGACAAGGTGATAACCTGTTTTAGGCGCCAATGAGAAGAATTATACAGTGAAGAACACAAAAATAGTCACACCCTTGATAGATGGTTTGTTATCAGTAGACATAGATACCAGTAAGGGACTAGCAACTCTCATCTTCGAGAATTTGGACTTCAGTGAAATCGACCCAGATGCCCTCAAGCACATTCATCCAAACACCATTGGGTTCGTCAATGAGGGGGAAATCAATGGGAGGAATGTTCCTGCCATGAGGAAGACTGACACACATGGGACTACAATTGAGTGAAAGTATCTAAAACATGAGATTCTCCCTCCTAACAATGCCAATGGACTGGGAACCAATCGACATTAGATGGAGTACCTCCCTGACGGAGTTGAGATAGAAGTCAATGGCACGATGGCCATGGTCAACAAAGACATGCAAGAAAAAAAGGGTGCTGGTGCCAACTTGGCAATGAACTGTTTAAACTAGGGGCGGGTGGCTGCACAACAACTTCAGAAAGAGGCTGCAACCACTTCTAGGATGGAGAAAATTGAGGAAAGAGATTAGTGCAGACCAGGGCAGGCTCTGAGAAGACACTGACTGCTTGGCCCACCAATCCAGCTCTAGACAGAGAAGAGTAGGAAGCTTCAGAGGTGAACTGAGAGTGTTTGGCACTACAGGAGTTGCTGGCCACTGGAGAACCTTCTCAAGAGGAGATCCACTTTGCATCATGTGAGTGTTCTATCTAGTGGGCCTACATAAGGGAACAGATTGCCACTAGAAGGGTTGGCAGACACAGCCTGATCTATTAGCATGGGTTCAGGCACAGTGAGGCAATAGGGCAAATCTCCAATGCTAGCAAGAGGGTGGAAATGTCACAAACACATAGAAACATCAAGACGTCGCTAGCCTATAAGGTTACCTGAGCAGGTCACCAGGGCATCATAAATACCAGGGGTGGGGTGAGTCTTTGTTCTACTTGCCAGGTATGGATGATGATGTAGAGGGGTTCTGCAGTCTGCCCAGCTTTTTAAGTAAGTTGCAAGTCCGGATATCAAACCAAGCCACTGCAGACGCTCCTAGGTAAGGTTGGCATACCATTTGAGAGGGTAGGCAGAGGCATAGTAGGTCTATTTGAACTTTCTCTGCTTCAGGTTGCAAGTATAGCTTGCTAGTGGTGGAATATGCTAATAGGTATTACAAGGTGCTACCCTAGAGGAGTGCCACTGCCAAGGTAGTGGTGAACATACTCTTTGTGAACTTATCCAGGATCATTATAATTCTCAGGACTATTGTATGTGTTAGTGAGACTAACATCATCTCCTCATACCTGATAGTGATTTGTGAGCAAACTGGAGTGACCTCCCACTTCCCCACCACATTTCAACCCAGGCAAATGGGCTGATAGAATGCTTCAGTAATACCATCAGGAACATGCTGGGAACTTTCCCAGAGGATATTTAGAGGAAGTGGAATCTCCCCTTATCATGTCTCTGGTTCACCTATATGGAAATCCCAGAAAAGGGATAAAAGGTTAGCTCCTTAGAACAACTGTCTGAGCTTCTCTGGTTTTGGTCAGTGAGAGCTGGCAAAGTACCCCTGAGCCGCTTACCCATGATGTGGTGGACTGTACTCTGAGACTCAGGAATCTAATGGCTTAGCTCATGAGCAAAGAGAATGATAATCTTCAGGCTACTCAGGAGCTGGTGATGGAGTTGCACAACTAGAAGGTGAAAATAACTGGGTACCAGGAAGGGCAGTGCGTATTGATCCTAAAAGAAATGTGCCCTTAAACTTTGGAGGCCAAATGGAGTGGTCCTATTAAAATGGCCGAAAAGATAACTAATGTAAATTACCTGCTTGATTCAGGTGCCACTTGTGAATTCCAGTGAGAGTTCCACATGAACCGGCTTAAGGCAAGCCTTCTCAGGGACTACACAGTCAGCATCCTAGCAATAGCAGAAGATGTCATGAAAGAGATCAATAGCACAGTGATGAGAAAAATGACATGGTAGATGAGTTGAAACCCACTCCTGATCTCAATCCTGAGCAGCAGGTTAAATTTAAAGTGGTATTGGGGGTTTGCTCACCTTTTTTCTCTTCTCCCAGATGACTCCAGTCTGTGTACATTACATAAACACTGGGGACAGTTTGTCAGTAAAAAGCACAGTATACAGGAATTCGAACTGTGTCCAGGAGTGCATGAAGGCAGTAGCAGTCCAAATAGTGGACCGTGGTGTAGGTACCAAAGCAGGGAGTTGATGTACCTCCGGTTTTGACTGGATTGCCATGCTATCAGCACTCGCATCAGGTGGATAAAAATTCTAAACCTTGAGCTGACATGATGGTGGATAGACTGGGTGCAGTCTAGTACCTCAGCACTTTGACCTGACCAATAGCTATTTGTAAATTGACTTGGGACTCTGTACCATGGTAAAGACAGCTTTCTCTGACCTGGAGAACCTCTGCAAATTCAAGGTTATGCCTTTGGGCCAAAGAATGCCCCTGCCACCTTCGAGAGCTAGGTCAGGTGTGTGCTTTTTGGCCTAGAGGAGTTTTGCATGGCAAAATTGATGTTATTACTGTATTTAGCAGTTCATATAATGCCATCTGAAGCACCTAGAGCAGGTGCAGGTGAAGCTACAAGGGACTAAAGTGACCATCAATACTACTAAGGGGCCGATTCCGATTCAGGCCGGAAATCTCCCCGACCGAGCCGGACCCGGAGAGATTTCCGACCGATTCGGACTCTAGCAGTCCGACCGAACGAGTACGATGCGCACGCATGCTATCGGACTCGATTCGGTCGGACTCCCATTGAAGTCAATGGGAGCCAGTCGTACAACGCGTACGCGGGCTCTCATTGACTCAATGGGTGCGAGGTGAATGAGGGCGCCCCCTACAGCGGGTTCGCGTTGATGCGGTTCGCGCCGCACACGCACAGGTAGGGGGGACCCATGGGTCCCCCCTGTTTGCGACTCGCGTGGCTACGCGTACAGGGGGGTCCGACACGGACCCCCAAAGTCCGGCTCCGACAGCTGTTTCGAGCCGGACGGTGCGGGTCGGTTGGACTGCTCAAGGCGCGCATCGTACTTGCCCGGCCGGGGAACGTCTCCATCGCGCGGTGCGAGTCGAGTCCGAGCGAGTCGGTCGGTGCGGCCGGACGCGCTCGGCCGGACGCGCGTTCGAATCGGTCGGAAAAGAGTGCTCCGAATCGGATCCGGTTAAGCCGAATCCGATTCGGTGCGCTACCGGCCGAGATCGGAATCGGCCCCAAAGTGCCAGATGAGTCAGTCCTGTGGGGAATGGGAAGTTTTGCCCATTTGACGCAAAAGTGTAGGCTGTACTGAATTGGAAGGTTCCCATCACTCAGGTGAGAGGTCTCCTAGGCCTCATCAGGTACCACAGGAACTTTGTGGCCAACTGTGGAACCATAGTTGTCCCTTTGGTGGCCCTTACATTGAGGATGCTCCCCTCAAAACAATCTAGACTGTGGAATGTCAGAAGACCTTCAATGATATGATGAGACAAGTCCCGAAAGTTCCTGACTACTATCAACCTTTCATTGTGTGGATGAATGCTTCTAGCAAGGGATTTGGGTTGGGGCACGCCCCAGCTTAATGAAAATGGCAAGGAAATTCTGGTTGCTTTCGTCAGAATGTTGTCTGTGGACCAGAAATGAAATTGCCTGACAGGGGGTGCTTGTGATATGGAGTATGACCCACTTCTGGGCTCTGTGTCTGTAGGGGAACACTGTGTGCACCCCTCCTTTATTGATCAAGACTACCCTCTGTTAATCGGGTTGTGGAGGACCAACAGTCGTGGCATCAACTAATTATAGTGGCAGAGCAGGCTTTTTTGCCTGTAGTGTCAGGGAGAGTTGTTTACTGGCATCTTCTGCCCTTAATTAGCAGGTCAACCATCTGCAACCAGGTCCATTGCTCAATCTATATGTGACATGGATAGTTCATGTATGATAACCCTCTGTATGTGTAGTAGGATTTGCTTTGCTTGTGTTCGCTGTGCACACCTGTTACAGCCAAGAGATCCATTTTGACGTCCTACACATTAATACTATATACAATGCAGGGTTGGGCTCACCCACCAAACAGCTATGTGAAGTGCAGGGCTTCTCCAGAGCATTCCTCATGTCATTTATATAATGGACTAGACTGTAGAGTGTGGAGGGTAAGAGATAAAGGGCCCCATTTCAGTGCATTTAGTCTTCTTACCCCTTCTTGATCCATTTTTCACAAATACTGTTACCCCATTCTGATTGAGAGGTAGTTAAGTGGTGAAGCCTCTCCCTCTTTCCTGACTTTGTTATGTGTCTCCCCTGAATGCAACCTCCCAGCCCCACCCCAGCTCAGTACTGATGCTAGAAGACGAATGGTGAGACCTTACCACTCTTGGAGAAATATACAAAAGTTAGAAATTGCTTGAAACCAGTTTCACAACTGAACATGTGAAACACATATACTCTATTTGCAAACTTGATACAGTATGGGGCAGAACTACCAGTATTTGTGCCAAAAATGTTCCTCACCCAGTATCCAGGCACTCACAACAGTGCAGACAAAGGAAGAACTTTGAGACCCAGGCATGAGGGAAATGAATTCCATTTCCCCTTGCTATGTTCAGGACCAGAAGTCTGGAGCTTCTGTATTTAGCTACAGAATGATGACTTACAACAACCTGGAAAGAAGGATTTACAAACTGTGGGAGGTGGGTGCATAAGGTATCTGTGTATAAAGGAAGTTTTGCCCAGTAGACGAATGCTTGGAGAGATAGGCAGGAGAAGAGAGGCAATGGATGATTTTAGCACAGGGAAAAGCCTGCAGTGTGGTGGTGTCTTGTGCTCCAGTCCCAATGTAATGCGCCCCAGGTGCAAAGCAACTTTTTCTATGAACCAGTTAGAAAAATCTTAGTAGTTTCATCAGGCGAACAAGAAATGCTTGTGTGGGCTTGGTGAAACAAGGTTGTCATGGCCGAATGTGGCAGATACCTCATCTCAAAGCTGTGATTGGGCAATTTGAAGTTGCATGTGAATGGAACCACAGTCGGTAGTGAATCCTCTCAAACCTTTAATCAGAATCACTGCAATGAGCCAGGTTGGGCTCTTCAAATGTTTGGGTAGTAGGCTTGAGTTTGAGCCTAGGAAGATCTCCACAAAAAAGATTTGCATCCTCACATCAAGTGCAAGTGAGCACACCAAATGCACGACAGTGGTCATGCAGCTTGCCTCATCACTTGTCCCTGTTCCTGATTCCCTACAGTGATGTCAGACGTCCAGCAACACTTTTGCATTTAGAGTTGATGTACGATCACACACATCAGCGGGGGAGACGCACCACCTCAGTCAGCCACTCATAGCACAGGACTTCTACCGCAATTCTGAGTAAATGTACTGTACATAACCAGGATTTCCAGGGACAAAAAAACATATGTAAGACACTGGGGCAGCTACACCGGTAACTGCAAGAGTCTGACTCCTCTAACAACCCCAGTATTTACCTAACAGTGGCCTGAAGTTATAAAGAATAGTGCGCTCTTCTGCTTAAGGGTGGGAAGATGAAATGTCAGGTGCATTGGCTTTGTCCTGAACACTGTAAGAAACTGGGAGGTAACTAGTCCATCACAACTCCCAGAGTTAACTACTTTATTAATTTAAGTTTAACCATGAACGTGATTTATTGATTGGTATGAAATGATTTATTGTGTTCAGAGCTTTTACCCACACTCCAGCTCCCTGAGTAAGTCTTGGACTGCTTAACTTCACTGCCATGAAGTTCAAGTGTTAAGCGATGTACTCGATGCTCAATTTAGGGTTCAACTGTAAGATAAAATACTAGGACACCATTGCTGCAAATTGAGCCTAACAACTCCTGATTGCCCTGAATCCCACAAAGAGTAGTTAGAAAAATGAATTTAAAAATCAAGGAATCAGATTTTTCAAAAAGAGAAGAAAGATTTATTCTGCTTAGTGAAATACCTATTTGCAGACAACACCTTGTTAGTGTCTAAAACCCCAGGGGGTCTTCAGCTGTTGCTAAACTGGTTCATGGATTTCTGCGACTTGCACAGCCTTGAGATTAACACAATGAAGACCTAATATATGGTGATAAATCCCCATAAATCCTATAGGGGGACACCTACCCTCGGCGGGGTCTTGCTTGAGAGGGTAAACACTTTTGAGTACATAGGCATAAAATTATCTGACAGTATTTCATTGAAATCTCATGTGACCAAGATTCCCTTGAAACATAAGCGAATAGTTGGTGCATTACTGAAGGAACATCGCACATCAATCAGCAAACCAGTCACAGCTGCCCTACAGATCTAGCTGTTAGCTCTGCCCTTTATGTGGCGGAATTGTGGGGGTTTGCAAAAATAAATGACCTGTCTAGAACTGAACATAAGTTTTTGAGGCGCTTGGTGCTCTTACCTCCGAGCACTCCACTCCATCCCCTAAAGTTGGATATGGGCTGGTAATCCATAGCTGACAAGGCAAAGTTATGCCTCCTGTTATTTTGGAGGAGAATCATGTCCACACCGGAATTGTTTCCATATGCTAAAGCATTAAAGGAAGTTAGCACTTTGGATAAGCCCAATAAGATAGCGTGGATAAGTAATGTGAAGAAACTGCTGTCTGACATTGGGCTACGAGATACTTGGGACAACTCTAGATCCGAATCCTTTCCCTCCAAAGATCTTGTGAAAACACGTTACTGGGAAAGGGTAACACGAATCAAGATTTACAATTTATCTTGTGGGCGATTACAAGCGCGTTTCTGGATTTCAAATCAGTCAGTACTCTGGAACATTTTTTAGACATCATCCAGGTACCAATCGATAGGAAGCTTTACATCCAATTCAGGATTGGTACGCTCCCTCTGAACACCTTTACCAGTAGTTGACACTCTTACTCCTTGCCAACTCGGTTATGCTCTGGTTCTAATGCTGCCAATGAATCTGTCGCCCACGTAGTCTTTGCTTGTCCAGCTTATGCATTTCCATGAGCTTAGTGGATCAAATCAATCTGCAGGCAGCCGGGAACACGCAACCATGAGTCTGCTCTGTGCATACTAAGATCGGGCTTGAGACCCTTATTTGCCTGTGCTGTCACTAAATTTTTAGGGCATATGTGGGGCATCAGGAGGAACACTCAAAAGTTTTAATGTATCATTTATGTTTTTATAGCTGACAATTGAACATACATAGATTTCATCTCCCAATAGTCGATTGCTTAATGTATTTTCCTATTATAGCTTGCATTTTAGAGTTCATTTTTAGACTTTCATTGTAGAATTCAATCATTTGTGACAAGAGAGTGATAGGATGATGCATTTTGAAGTACTGTAGAAGTTGTACCTATTTATTTTTATTGTATTTTACTGTATGACCAGTGATGATGTGGAAACTTTTATGGCATGAATGCCGAAATAACGTTATCGAATGAAAATGGAAATAACTAGGATGTGGCAAAAATGTGGCATTCAACATTAATAAGTGAAAGAAGTCACAAAAACACTTTATTTCATTAACAAAATATATAATCATTTTTTCAGTTGGAAGAGAAATTACTACTTCTCAAACGACTTAAAAGGAAGGGCCATTGCAATGTATAACACTATCACATACTGAGAAGGTACAAACACAATAGATTTAAATACACAGGAGCATATTTATGAAAATGTAATGCAGCGCAGCAAGTCACCTTGATGAGCTGCGCTACAGGGAAAGGGCAGGAATGCACCGTATTTATATTCCTGCCCTTTCCCCAGTGCCAACGCAGGTACCCACTGTTGCATGCAATCCGCAGAGGCATATTCCTCTATCTAGATGTGCTGAAGAATGCAGCACACATTGAAAGAGGATGTAACAAGGCGAAATAAAGGTATTTCTCCTCATTACGCCTCCTCTAGTGTTAACTGCCAACTTCCATATCTAGCAAGATTTGGCAGGCTGAAGCATTAATGAATGTGTTCTCACCTGCTTGGCTCACTTGCTTAGTGTAATCAGGGCAGTATGTTTATGCTCCACCACATTCGAAGATCACTGGTTGTTACTGTTGCAGGTATTATCGACTTGTAGGCCAGTTAGAATATAGATACTCACTGTCAGAATCACTGGAAAGCAGGGTACGATCCTCTCTAGGAATTTGAGTATGGGTCTCCCATCATTTCAAATTGTTGATGTGAACTAAGGGGGTCATTATGATGGTGGGCGGATCGCCCCCGCCGGGCCGGCGGTAGTCACCGCTGGCCTGGCGGGAGCGATCCGCCCACCATCCACACAGCAAAGACCCCCCACCATATTATGATGGCTGGGGGGTCCGCGGCGGACGGAAAGACCGTCCGCCGCTTTTCCGCCGGTCGACTCGTCGACCGGCGGAAAACAAGGATAATATGGTGGCGGTGTCTGCAAGACACCGCCATCCATATTACGATGAATGCGGAGAGCTGCCTTTCCATGGCGGCGTTGCCGCCATGGAAATGCATACGGTGTTTGCTTTTGTGGGCCCGTTGCGGGCCCCAAGGGTGTTGAGGGGCTGGGGGGTGCACATGGGAGGTACCTATGGTACCCCCCTGCATTTGTATGCACAAGGTGGCAGGCACCGCGCAGTGCCTGTCACGTTGTGAATGCAAATGCACGACGTGCATTCACAGCATTGTGGCGGGCGGTGCTATGAGCACCGCCTGCCACAATGCTGGGAATAGGGTGTCCCACTGCCACGTGGCGGTGGCATCCTAATGTCAGGTGCGGGACCGCCGCACCCCTTGCGGACGGTCCCGCATTCCGTTACGGTGGCGGGCGGACTTTGTCCGCCCGCCATCGTAATGACCCCCCATGTTCCCATGAACACATCTCCCCTCTTGGTGGCAAGAACTTTCTACCGTCTTCTATCTGAGGAGTATAACATGGGAGCTGTGAGCTGGTTTCAGTATATCATGCAGATTTTGACAACAAAGAGGTCTCATGAGATTTCAAAAATGTCAGTAGTCATCTTGGGCACGGTTTATTATTTAAATCGTGCATATTGGCACGGTTCAGTGACTAAATATCGAGGGACAGAATATCGACTGTCCAGAATATCGATGCCAAAATATCGAGGGACAGAATATCGAGTCCCTATCTACAAACAGGTAAGTACTAAAATATCGAGTACAAAATATCGATGTTTAAAATATAGTGAACTAAAATATCGAATTTTTTAAATGTATTAAAAATAATATAAAAGTAATTAAATAATAAACACAATTAAATAAAACATAGTTAAAATAATGTAAAAAAGCTTAAAATGTAAAAATAATAAATGTAATGTAAAAATATATATATATTAATTTTTTTAATATATATATATATATATTTACTTAATAATATTATAAAATAATTATTAATCTTAATTATAAAATAATTAAAACATTATTAAAAATGTATTTACATATATATATAAATAAACATATATAAATATAAATAATATATAATAATTTAAATAATTAAAGTAATTTTTTTATGTTAATTAATAATTTACACTACATTAAATATGACAAAATTAAAAACGTTGCATAGCTAAGGGAATAAAATTAGTATTCACACTGCAACAACTGCAAAACTAGGGAATTTGTTGGATAGCGGGTGGGTACAAATTACTATTCCGACTCCAGCGAGTGGAACAGTAGGAAAAGTGTTGGATAGCGGGTGGGTAAAAATTACTATTCCTACTCCAGCGAGTGGAACATTAGGGAAAGTGTTGAATAGCGGGTGGGTACAAATTACTATTCCGACTCCAGCGAGTGGAACAGTAGGAAAAGTGTTGGATTGCGGGTGGGTAAAAATTACTATTCCTACTCCAGCGAGTGGAACAGTAGGGAAAGTGTTGGATAGCGGGAGGGTAAAAATTACTATTCTCACTCCAGTGAGTGGAACAGTAGGAAAAGTGTTGGATAGCGGGAGGGTAAAAATGACTATTCCCACTCCAGTGAGTGGAACAGTAGGGAAAGTGTTGGATAGCGGGAGGGTAAAAATTACTATTCCCACTCCAGTGAGTGGAACAGTAGGGAAAGTGTTGGATAGCGGGAGTCTAAAAATTACTATTCCCACTCCAGTGAGTGGAACAGTAGGGAAAGTGTTGGATAGCGGGTGGGTAAAAATTACTATTCCCACTCCAGCGAGTGGAACAGTAGGGAAAGTGTTGGATAGAGGGAGGGTAAAAATTACTATTCCCACTCCAGTGAGTGGAACAGTAGGAAAAGTGTTGGATAGCGGGAGGGTAAAAATTACTATTCCCACTCCAGTGAGTGGAACAGTAGGGAAAGTGTTGGATAGCGGGTGGGTACAAATTACTATTCCTACTCCAGCGAGTGGAACAGTAGGAAAAGTGTTGGATAGCGGGAGGGTAAAAATTACTATTCCCACTCCAGTGAGTGGAACAGTAGGGAAAGTGTTGGATAGCGGGTGGGTACAAATTACTATTCCCACTCCAGTGAGTGCAACAGTAGGGAAAGTGTTGGGTAGCGTAGGGGAATAATTGAGTAGACCCACTCCTACAATATAATTAAAATTAATTAACAAATAATTAATTAATAAAAATATATTTACCTTCCAACATTTTCCCCTATAAACGTCACCTCCAATAGTGTAAAATATTAATGAATGAACATAATTAATTAACATCTAATTATTTAGCTAATTACAATTAACAATCAAATTAATAACTATCATATCTAAATTAATTAACACAATTCAAATTATAAAATAACTTTGAATAAATAATATTTTAAAATTATTAAAATTTGAATTAAATTTAATTTAATTCCCACCCTACTCCCCTATCAACACTCAACACACTACTAAAAAAGTACATAATTAACATATTAATAAATTAATGTTTAATAATTAATATGTAATTAATTACTAATTAATAAAAAAATTAAACAATTTACATAATTATCAATTAATTAAAAAGATTATTATTCACTTTTTATATATTTAATATTAAATTAATTAACTTAATTAACAATAGTAATTATTAAACAATAAATTATTAATTAATAAATTATTAATTTTTATAATTTAAATTAAATTACTTCTCACCCTATTCCCCTATAAACCCACAACCCGCTACGGAACTAATATACGCAAAAATTATTAAACAATAGTTATTATAAAACACTAAGGGGCCCATTACGATACCCGGCGTAAAAAAATCCGCCAGGCATGGAAGCGGCAAAAATCCGCCCGCACACACCGTCTGAACACCGACCACGCCATTACGATTACACAAACCGAAAACCGCCATCGGCGGAAAATCACACAAGATACCGCCCGCCATCGTCCGAGTCGGAGTCAAACCGCCCGCCACGGACGGAAACACGCACGACAACACAAAACCGCCCGCCCTCACGGCCGACACACCGCACGTGAAATTACGATCGCACCGCCATGAGCGCGTGAAAACTACAAATATACCGCCCGACAGCGCAAACAACGCCGATGAGAATCGACACGGCAGAAGCCATGGCGCCCACGTACCTGCACAGAAACCATCCGCTCACAAAACCAATAGCACACAACATGGCCAACAAGTCCACACAGCAAGGCACGCACAAATACACAAGCACAGTACACATCCCGAAAACACCCCCCGGACAAACAAAAACTACAAAGGCCAGAACCCCAGACACAACACACCTGAAAACAACAGACCATGAGGACACACCCACATAGGTAAGTACAAAAGCAGCACTCCCACAGACCACAACCCCTTGCAACATTGCAAACCAGAGAGGAGAGGAGAGGACACAGTGACACAGCAAGGACAGCAGCACACCACAGAAACGCACACATCACAACCACCACCACCACCACCACCACCACCAAACATCTGCACCACAAACCCCCTGCACATTACACAACACACACCGCACCAGCACCACAAACACCATGGCACCACAAAGAATGCCCAAGTTCACGCCCATTGAGCTGACGGTCATGGTCGACGAGATCATCAAGGTGTACCCACAAATCTATGGGAACATGGTCCAGCACACACCACTAGCCACCAGAAACAGAATGTGGAACCGGATCGTAGACCAGGTCAATGCAGTCTGGACCCTGCCCAGGAACAGAGGAGAAATAAACAAACGTTGGAATGACGTCAAGAGCCTGGTCAAGAAGAAGGAGGGCAAAAACAGAGAGCTGGCTGCCGTCACTGGCGGAGGGAATCCCGCGCTCTTCAAGACCTTCAAAGCGTGGGAGGAGAAGGTGCGAGTCATAATACATCCGGAGATCCTTGCCGGATTAGCAGGGGGAGTGGAGGCTGGTAAGTACAAACTAATGTATACCAGCACACCGCTATGTACTCACATGCACTACCACCATGCCACAGCTCCCAGGGACAAACACCCCCATGTCCAGCACACAATACACAACACATCACACACACATGCAACAGACACCACCACACACAGCCCAAACCGAACAACTGTAAGATACGTGGGGACATGTGTACACTCAGCCAGCCACGTAACCACCAACAGGTCCCCAAATATGCCAGAAGCGCCACAACGAGCACCCACCACACCCATGTGTCCGCCACAGCTGCACTAACCGACAAGTAACAGGTAAGTGGCAGGAACACAAAGTGCAGTGGGTGGGACGGTGGACAGCCCAAGTACAACACACACCAGGCCCCTAGTCCCACAGCACAGCAAGGAGGAGCATCCCCCACACCCCACAGCCACGTGTCAGCCACCGCAGTGCACAACGACAGCCGAAAGGCAGACATCACGGTCCACAGCAATTGGTGTCAGTGGGTGTCCAGCCACCCCCACGACCCACAACACCCCCCACCCCCACAGACCTGCAACATGGAGCACCCCCCGCTTAGAGCCATGTGGCATCCAGTACAGTGCACGCACGAACAACTTGCAGGTGGGAAACTGGACAGGGCTGGATTACTGGAGGCATGAGGACCGGAACACGACCAACACATGGGACATGTCACGTAGCAGACGAACACGCAGCACCGCCCACCGTCACGAACAAGTGAACAATATGCACACGGACATGAACAACAGACTCACACCCCACATGACCCATCACAGACATAGCAACACCCAAGGAGCCACGTCTGCATGCACAAGCCACACTGAATATAGTACCACACGGCAGCCACTGTGCAACTCATCACACACAACCGAAACACCATTGAAGTCCTGTCCATGTAGCCCCTACTGCCTGTCAACCACACACCCCACAACTACGCCTATGTAAGACAAACAACACTAGACGCAACAGAGCGGAACAACATAAATGCACACGAACACCACTGAACCCATCAAACACACAGACACACCATGCACATACAACATACCATCCATCCCATCCGTCAGCCCCAGTCTCATGAAAGGCATGTCATCCGCACAGCTGCCACACATACAGCAGTCACGCTAAGATACATGCCCATGACCAACCATGTGCCAGAAGTCAATGAAGCGCACGACACACTGTGAGCAACAACACAGAACATGGGCCACACCCCCGAGCACTGCAGTGATGCACATGGCACAGGGCAGCACGCACACCAAGGAGATGGGACAACTGCAATACGTTGGCTGGCACACAACCATCACTCACTCATAACGATGCGTCCAATGCCATGTCCAGTAATCACAACAGACAGCAAATATGCAGGCCATGTCAAGCATGCACACACCTCAAACCATGCACTGTCATGCTGCCACAACACATGTCACGTTCGGCACCCATGGCTCACAGCATGTACCCCAAAAGCATATTCCCTCCCAAATGCGAATCTGGGGCATGGCCCCCATGTTGCCATATGCGTTCCTAAGCGTTCCATTTGAACCCCAAAAGCATATTCCCTCCCAAATGCGAATCTGGGGCATGGCCCCCATGTTGCCATATGCGTTCCTAAGCGTTCCATTTGAACCCCAAAAGCATATTCCCTCCCAAATGCGAATCTGGGGCATGGCCCCCATGTTGCCATATGCGTTCCTAAGCGTTCCATTTGAACCCCAAAAGCATATTCCCTCCCAAATGCGAATCTGGGGCATGGCCCCCATGTTGCCATATGCGTTCCTAAGCGTTCCATTTGAACCCCAAAAGCATATTCCCTCCCAAATGCGAATCTGGGGCATGGCCCCCATGTTGCCATATGCGTTCCTAAGCGTTCCATTTGAACCCCAAAAGCATATTCCCTCCCAAATGCGAATCTGGGGCATGGCCCCCATGTTGCCATATGCGTTCCTAAGCGTTCCATTTGAACCCCAAAAGCATATTCCCTCCCAAATGCGAATCTGGGGCATGGCCCCCATGTTGCCATATGCGTTCCTAAGCGTTCCATTTGAACCCCAAAAGCATATTCCCTCCCAAATGCGAATCTGGGGCATGGCCCCCATGTTGCCATATGCGTTCCTAAGCGTTCCATTTGAACCCCAAAAGCATATTCCCTCCCAAATGCGAATCTGGGGCATGGCCCCCATGTTGCCATATGCGTTCCTAAGCGTCCCATCTGAACACCAAAAGCAAAGTACAAACCAGACCCAGGATGGGCCAGGAGCCCGCATACACCAGAGTCACAATAAGTAGGGGCACAGCAACACACCCATCGGCATGGCCAATCCGTCCCATGCCACATGTGCACAGCACACAGTCCCATTGCCAAGCACACACAACTACAAATGCTACAGCCACACACACGCCTCCGGGAAACCCATGTACGAGATTGCACGAACTGTTAATGTCAGACGACAAATACATACTTCGCCAGGTGCAACACAATAACAAATCTCATTCTCTCCACAGGTGACGAACTGCTGGATGCTGGGGATGGAGCCAGCAGCCAGCACAGCCAGCCTACAAGCCCCCAACGAGGACACACGGATCTGGAGGATCTGTCCTCCTCTTCGGACACGGACCACCAAGCAGGCCCATCTGGTGTGGCAGGGCCCAGCCGCTCCCCAGGACCCCTCCTACCCACCAACCCATCATCCAGGGCTGCTGAACATTCCCAGCCCCCTTCTGCCACTGTCGTTGCGGCCACACCCACGGTCATTGCGGCCACTACCACTGCCGCAACCGCCACCATTGCCGCACCAACCACCACCGCCGCCACCACCACCACGTCTTCGCTGGCACCAGCCCCAGCGCAGGTGGTGGCCCGGCCGACTGGATCCACCCTGGGAGCCACAGCGAGGACCGTGGTGAGCAATGTGGCTAGTGGGCAGGCCGGTGGCAGCAGGACTGGTAGGAGGAGCAGGGTCAGGGAAACGCCAGCCTCCCCTGGGAGCCATGCCCTGCCTCAAATGGCCAGAGTCCTTGGGGCCTATGAAGAGGCCCAAGGACAATGGGTCAGGTCTGCTTCAGACACGCGGGAGGTGCTGGGGGTGCTGAGGTCCATGGACGCCCATATGGGCCAACTCGTGGACCTCATGGGCCAGCTGGTGGTGGCGGTGAGGTCACAGCCAGGGACAGCAGCTCCCCTCCGCCACCACCTGCCGGGGCGCAGGGTCGAGCAGCAGTGTCCAGTTCCCCTGCGTCCACAGCCAGTGAGCACACCTCAACCACCAGCATGTCGCAAGCAGGCACCCCCTCGCAAACGTGGAAGGGGCCGTCCGAAGTGGAAACAGATCTCCCGGGAGGACTTCGCACGCTCCAAACGCAAGTGAGGCAGCCAGCCAGCCTTCCGCCAGCCTTCCTTGACCAGCCACTGCATTGACTTGGACTACGATCCCACTCCACACAGCCATCTGGATGGCATGTGTGTGTTGGACTATGGACATAGAACCAGTGGGTACACCCTGAGCATCACGCAGCCATGACCGACAGCTCATTGTCACTGCACGCACCACTTTTGTCATCACCTTACACACAATCACATGTCACAGTTTGAAATAAATGCACCTCTTACACTAACTGCTGTTTGTGCCCTGTGTTTTATTTGTACGGAATACAATGGCCACCTTGGGCGGAATGGCACCTGATGCGTGGCATGGCAATGGAATCCGGAGGGCCTGTAGGGACCTAGGGGTGGGAGACAGAACAGGAGCACATTCAATGAGTGTGTCACACACCCATCACACAGTACATGTCAACAACTACAAGCAATGTACACACATCGCACAGAGCAATAGGGCACAATGCCACAGCCACCAACAGTGGCATACTACCCTGGCCATGGAGCGTTGACACACAGCACGCAGTGAACAAACGGCCACCCTGACACAGCACACACACACCTGCACAGATACAGCCACATCAGCCGTCGTACATGGACACTCACCGTCAAGTGAAGTAGCGGGCGATGAGCTGCTGCCGCACATTACCAGCTTCCTCCTCTCCGCTGTCCTCCTCACTCGAGCTGTCCTGGTCTGCGGGCTGGGGCCCTGGTTGATCTCCGTCATCCACGATGAGGGGGATCTGCTTCCGAATGGCCAGATTGTGCAGCATGCAGCACGCCACCACTATCCGGCACACCTTCTGTGGAGAGTACGCCAGCGCACCCTCGGTGCGGTCCAGGCACCTGAACCTGGACTTGAGGAGGCCAAAGGTATGCTCGACCACACGTCTGGTCCTCCCATGTGCCTCATTGTAGCGATCGTCTGCTGGGGTGCGAGGATTCCTCAATGGACTGAGCAGCCATGCCCCATTCGGGTACGCAGAGTCACCTGGGTGTGAGGGACACAGAGAACCGTTGCCATTCCAACTGGACAGGGGACAGCATCGCACAACCAGCACGCTACACCACTCCACATACTCACCGACAATACAGCCACGATCCTGTTGCATATTGGACATCAGTCATGGCAAGATGCTGTTGCGCATTATGTGTGCGTCATGGGCCGAGCCTGGGAACTTTGCACACACGTGGGTGATCACCATGTCCGCAAGGCACACCACTTGCACATTCAGGGAGTGCGTGTGCTTCCTGTTGCGGTACAGGTGCTCAGTGGCCTGTGGTGGAACAAGGCCGACATGTGTGCAGTCAATGACTCCAACGACGTGTGGGATTCTGCCAAGGGCATAGAATGCACCCTTCACTGCCGCCAATTCACGAGCCCTGGGGAAGCGGATGTACCTGTTTCGGTACAGCATCATGGCTGCCAGTACATCCCTCAGCACCTTGCTGAACATGGGCTGGGACATCCCTCCTCCAATGCCCACTGTGTGCTGGAATGACCCAGTGGCGAAGAAATGCATGGCGGCCATCACCTTAGCCGTGGGGGTGACAGCAGTCGGATACACCCTGCGGGGACGGAGATGGGGTTCTAACATGGCACACAGTCGATGCAGGGTTGGCCTGTCCAGCCGAAACTTCCTAATAACCTCTGTATCGTCCATGTCCGCCAGCAATTGGTATGGGCGGTCAATGTTCGGTCTCCGCCTAGGGACAATGGCAGAGGACACATGTCAAAGCAACACGACACATAGCAATTTCGCATACACATCACTGACATGACTGAGCAAGCACATGAGCCACAGCCCAGCTGTCAAGCTGGGACGGCACGGCCACAATACACTTACACAGGTCTCCCAACAATGGCAATGGCTAGTGATACAAACCACTGCCATGTGCATGCACATGGGGATCTAGGCCCCAATGACTTGCGGGGCGTGCTGATGGGGACTGACTGCATATCCGTCAAGCGGCAACGCCACGGCAACATGAATGTCTGCTGAGCATGGAACTGCTTCCGCGACTGGATGAGTATGGCACACGACGACGACGATGTGGGCACAGGCTGAGCGGCCAAAACAAGTGGGACCTGTGGCATGAGGGGATATGAGACAGTAGTAGGTGTCAGCACTGCACCCTATGTACAGCACTGTACGGATCACACCTCCCGAAACATTGACAGGTGTCCACATTGACAGCCCCATGCCAAGACGGCTGTGTGCTTGCAGTCACACGTCACAGGTGAGAGGTTACATTGCATGTGCCAGGTGGCAGACGTACATAGTGGGAGCTGGCATGTGTGTGCATGTGTCTCCTGTTCAGGATCCACCAGATGGGCGCTGACTCTGTACTGACCATTGGACACAGCATGTTCCGTGGAAGGCTTGTGTGTGTGGGATGGTGGCACTGGATGTGCCTCCGTTGGGTGGGGGGCCATGCACAGGGCGGGTACGTCGATGATTGCGCATTGTTGGTCACGGTGGGTGCACCAACTAAGATGTGTTGCCCTGTGTTCAATTCCTATGTCCGCATGATGATGGACTGTAGATGTGGGCAGACTACACATTGGTCAATGTGCTGTCTATATGCAGGTGCCTTCACACCAGGCACAGCTGCCCCTGCACATGTGACCCCTGCTGGACTCGCTGCTGGGTCTGTGGAGCTGATGCACCTTCTGCGCGTGGGGCGGACAGCTCTCCTCACTTCCCTCATTGCGCATGTCATGACTTTGCCGCAGGTGACATGGATCATGGAGGGCCCACATGTACGCGTGGGTAGGCTACACATGATTGTTCACTGGTCGCCACCCCCAGTCAGTGTTTCGAATGGGAAGGTTGTCGTGCTGGTGGTATGTTCGATGTGGCGGATGGGCGGGCCTAGGTGCGGGCTTACATTCCGGACATGGGGGGTAGTTGGATTGGCGACTAGTTGCAGTACACACGGGACACGTCTCTTCCTTACCACATCTGGGTCATCCCTTGTACTAACTGACAGTGATACAGTCATCTTCACCCCAGCCCTCATGTCCTCCCCTCGCTCCCCCAATATGCATGCTCACCTGCGAGGCTAGCGCTTGCACAGGCAGCCCCAAGCTCGCACCAGAGAGGGCAAGGAGTGTATGTGTGGGTCCAGTTGCACGAGTGGGCTGTCTCAGGGTATGATGTGTGGCGGGACGCCGTCCACCTGCGTGGTGCCCCAAATGGAGACCCGGCCTGCATGGACTATGCATCACAGTCTTCGCCTTCCGGATCCGCCACCTGCGACACCCAGTGGCTGTGGCTGCCCTTGCGGCCAGGCCGCGTCCGTCTGTGGCTGATGGCCCACACATTCACTCTTTGGCCTCTCTGGGGAGGGCTCGGGGGTGGTGGCGCACGCGCTTGCACTTAGTCGCAATGGCATGATGCGTGGTTGGTATGATGGGCAATGGATGGGATGGTGCGAGCCACCTCCCGTGACGTCAGTGCTGCTCGTGCTGTGGTGCGTCCCCCTACACTTCCATTTGACTTGTGCCATGCTAGACGTTGAGGTTCTATTGCCTGCGTGATATGACCAGGAGGAGCGCGAGGAGACCTCTCACACACCATGCTCCACTGCCATCCCGTGCCCTGTATCGCCTGTGCGGATTGACTATGTTGGGGTTACACCTGGTCGACTGGGGCTGTGTGTGCCTTGTCAAGGGGCATGGCGGGCGCACAACAGGATCCAGCTTGTCCACAGAGGGTGGGCTGAGGTGCGCCTGGTACCGCTTTGTACGTGTGCCCGGCTGCTGTGCACACACGTGTTCACTCCCCCCGACAGGTGTCCTCTCACAATGCCCAGGGAAGCGGCGGTGTACTGTTCATGACCCCTCCCAACACGGCGTGCTCCAACTTGGCATGTGCGCATCTACCCGTCACACCCACCCACCTGAGCACTGCGTCCATACGACTTCACACGACACATGTGTGTCTTCCACAGTTGTGCTACTCATTTGCGTTGACATCCAATACCAGTGGACTACATGGTCATGTCCCGACTGCCGTGTACTTCACATACTCTCATCCTCTCTCATTCGTACTTGTGAAATGAGTCAGCGGAGACAGTTTTGGTTTCAAACATTATATTGAGTCTTCTGTCCTCTGTGATGCAGTATAGTGGACACTACTGGCAGCGGAATACATGTTGAGGATATACTGAGCATGATTGCAAATGGGATAGGGTGTGGGGTTACATGTGATTGGCTGTTGCATGTGGGATGTGGGCTTCAGAGTGACATCTGCTTGGCCAAGGCTGTGCTAATGTACATTTACGTATAGCTGCGGAGCTGCGGACTTTGACACAGACGGTATACATGTAGCCTACCAGACCGCTTGGCATCATGGGCACAGTCCATCTCAGTTCCATGTGACAGGTTTGCTGCGGTTGTTCCTCATGCACGCGTGCATGTGAGATGACATCAGGGCATGTGCTTGCGTGCATGCAGCGGCGTGCCACTTGTTGTTGCACTGTGGTGGTTACTGGACATGTCACAGTCACTGGGGTCGTGTTGTTGTTGTATGCACTTGTCGTCCATGCAAAGGTCCTGGTATGGGATTCCCGGGGCGGGGGTGGGAGGGGTGCAGCACCCACAGACTCCAGGCGACCTATTCATGTCCACTGAGCGGTGTGTGTGTCCATGTGCGCTGGATCCATGTCGTGTCCTGGTTGTTCGTGCAGTTCCGTCCATGTGGGTGCGATACACAGAGCCCATGCCACTGCCTCCCACGATGCATGCGGTGTTCCTGGATGTGATGGGGAACAGTGTGCATGTCCCGGTCATATCCGATGTCATGGCGATGTCGTTGATGGTGTGGTTACAGTTGCCGGTCGTTTGGTATGGCTGTTGTGGTGGTGACTGGCCAGTCCGTGCGGAAGCTAAGCATGGGTGCGGGGTTGGACATCATAGGTCAATCGGGGAACCTGCGTTGTGGTCCGACGAATTTACAGGTTGTCAGGTATGCGATGCCGTCCAGCAGGGCTTCCATGTCATTGGTGGTGTACATGTTTGCCAGCCAATGTAGCGGATGGTGGCTGTCAAGGTGTTGTTCGTAAGTTGTCCCTTGGAGGACCATGATGGGGCATGCTGGGTGACATTCGATGTAGCTGTTCTCGATGATCCGTCGTGTGGAGGCACAGTGGTCCCATTTCAGTGCGGGTGCGATGTTGGCCACATACGCCATGCCCCCATAGGCAGAGCAGGCCCTGTCGTGTGCGTCCAGAGGGAGGAGTAGTGGTAGCAGGTCCGCCTTCAGACATGCCGGGTTGGAGAGGCATATCTCCACGGGATGCTGGTAGGGACACCTCCGACAGTAGAAGACGGGCATGACGCAGCTGAACAATGTGATGCGGTAAGTCAGTCGGTAACTTACGTTCAGCAGGGACAGGAGATCGCATCCCAATATATGAAACAGGTTGGTTTTGTACAGCTTGAGCTGTTCGGCGTAGTTGGGTAGGTGTGTTGCGGTTGCCATTTCGCAGCGGTGCGTTGTGGTGGCGTGCTCCGGCTGTGTGTGCAGTCTGCAATGTGCACGCTCCGAGGTTGCTGTGAGCTCTGTGTAGTCGTAGGGAGACAGGACTTGTGTTCTGTTGGCTTGTTTGGAGGACACGGGCCCTCATCCCACATGCTTCTCAGACAGTTCAAGGTCAGTGATGTGTGACTCCTTCCAATTAACTTGCATGTGGCCGACATGGGGAGTGTTTTCTTCTTTCTTCCCCGTCCGTTGTGTGCTTCTGTGATATGCGCTATCTGCCCTGTGGTCGGTCTCCTCGGCATGCCTGTGTTGGTCTATTCTTGGACAATGGCTGTATTCACCGGCTTCTGTCGTAGGGCTGTGGTTTCGGAGTTGGAATGGAAGGTCATTCAGTGCTGTCTGCTCTCCCTTGTGTGGGCGGCAGGCTGCCTTTCCGCTCTGCGTTGGGCCTTGTGTGTGAATGTTATTCTTGGGCCACCTGTTGTCGGTCCCCGGGCTCTTTGGTGTTCCGTTTTATATGTCTTATTCATATGTGCAGGGTGGTATGGGTGTTTCAGTGTGGCACTGGCGTTCCTCTTCCCGAAGGGGCCCTGCTTCTCCTAGTTGGTGTTGCCGCCGCTGTGTGCTACGCCATGTTTGTTACACTGGGGTGTGTCCTGCTGTTGCGTGTCTTCACTGACATGTGTGCGTCGGTTGTGTGGCGTTGGGTGTTGTCCGTGAATTGGGCGTTGGGGACATGTCTGTGGCAGGCCTGTCACGTGTCATGTGCGTTCGGGGTGGGGCTGATGTGTGTGCTGCTTGGTTGTGTCCCTGTGTCTGTGTGCGACGCATGCATGGCGCTGCGGTTGGCCTCTGCGTTGTGCGCATGTGTGGCGGCGTCATCGCCGCTTTGGGGCCGTGACGGGGTTGGTGGTTCCTAGTCCCAGGTGGTGTGTACACATGTGTTACGCGATGTTACGATTTGGCCTGTGTGTCATATGTGGATGCAATGGTGGATGTGTAGTGTACACGCGCTGGTGGGGGTTGTCCGCTTTTCCGCCCTTGCACTGTGTGCGCTGTTTGCGTGCACTTGTTGTGTGTGCCTACCTGCGTCTCTGCGGTACGTTGCGTCCTTGGTGGTGCATCAGCAGGAGCATGGGGAGGGCCTGCAGTGCTGGATTCATGCTCGGGAGCCGCTTCTTCGTTGTCCGTGCTCGGCGTCCGTGTTACCGCTCGGTTTGTCGTACGGTATCTCTTGGCCGTGGGAGCCGTTTGTTTGCGGCATCGTAATTTATGCGCCGGGCGGGACGTGTTTCGTCGGACGGTGTGTGTCAGTTGAGCTGCGCCGCTACGTGTACGGGCGCACTTTGATGGCGGACGGTGTTGCTGGCTTGCCGGCGGTGTTTGGCCTACTTTTCGCATCGTAATTGGGCGGGCGTGTGGACTGCTGCGTGCCGGCGGTAACTGGTGGTTTTTGCATCCGCCAGCACGGCGGTTGTGCTTCCGCCCGCCATCGTAATGTGCCCCTAAATTATTAATTAATAAATTATTAATTTTTACAATATAAATTAAATTACTTCCCACCCTATTCCCCTATAAACCCACAACCTGCTACGGAACTAATATACGCAACAATTATTAAACAATAGTAATTATTAAAAACTAAATTATTAATTAATAAATTATTAATTTTTATAATGTAAATTAAATTACTTCCCACCCTATTCCCCTATAAACCCACAACCCGCTACGGAACTAATATACGCAAAAATTAATTCACATAAAATCCATTACTTTAAAAAAATTGTAACATACATTAAAAAAATATTATATATTTTTAACACATATACTAACATATAAAAGAATTTAAAAAAAATCGATATAATAAAATTCGATATAATGACATTCGATATTACTTACCTATATATCGATATTTTTTCCAACTATATTATGTCTTTTCTATATTCTGTCCTCTCGATATTTTGACCTCGATATTTTGTCCTTTCGATATAAAAAGTTCGATATTTAGTCTCTACACCTATTGGCACAGCCTTTGCTTTGCCTCACGGTCTCTGGGAAGACACCCATGCAAATACCTGGCTCATTCTAATCTCCTGTGGTCTGTGTTCTTTACCCCTCCGGTGAGCTTATTGGACTGCGGAAGACTCAGGGGCATATTCTCAAGAACGTGTGATAATTATCGCAAAAGTGACTTAACGCAACCCTCAACATCGCAGTCTATCGCGGGACATTTACGGCGTAAATTTTTACCCACACAACACGGCGGTACCATACGATAGTCTCCAGATAACGCGTCCACTGACCGTGTTAAAATCAACGCCACGCCGCAGAAATGCGAAACACGAACGCAAAAAAAGCTGCGATGAGGCCGATCGCGATACAAAAAGCAGCAAAAACCAGCGGCAGGCCTGCAAATCCCACGCGTCTGGCGGGAAAATGCACCATAGAAGCAACAAAAACAACACACCAGAAACAATCCAAAGTGAGTAGCAACATGGATGCACCTTGACCCAGCGCAGAGGCCAACGCGAACCCCACAAGCCCCACAGACCACCAGCAAGGACCAACGGGGTCGGGGAAGGCCAAGGAGAAGAGGGAGAGGAAGACGGGGTGCAGTCCGTAGGAAAACAAGACCAGCGTCACGGATGTGACAGAACACTACCAGCAACTGACCCACATTCAGACCACCTTGAATGCAGCCGGAGTGCCGAGGAGGCCAATGGAGGAGGCCAAGAGGCACTGGCATGACGTGTAAACCTAAACCAGGCCCAAAGCCGCTGCCAACAGGAAGGCAGCAACGGCGACAGGAGGTGGGAGTCCTGCGCCACAGGAGGAGCTGGAGGAAATGGAGGCCAGTCATCAGTGTGGAGACGGTGCAAGGAGGTGGGAGTACGGACACAGCTCGAGAGGACCTGACACAACAACAACAGGGTGAGTAACGAACAGGTCCTGGGGGGACGGGGGAAGATGGGCACAATGGCACACATGCACAACGATGTGTAGCACACTGCACACCCACAATAACCCAGGGTCATGTCCCCCATCCCCGTGGCACACTGCAGCACACACACATGGCAATCACAGCACATCCCATGACAATGTGGCACAAAGTGCAACACCGACACTGCAGAACAGGGGACACAACTGGGTCCGCCCATGCGCAGAAACAGGCCAATCACATTTGACAGAGCATGGAACTGTGAGATGCATAGGTACGGGTACAACCTCACAACAGTCATGTAGTCCAAATGTCCACTGTCCCCCCTCAACTTGCCAGCACCGCCCAAACAGTCACAATGTACATTGTCACACAGTCTGCATGTCTACAAGAACAATGCGCCAACATAAATGTCAACACAATGTCAACATGCATCTCCCCTTCACATTGCAGAGGGACAAACAACACCTCCAGCAGGTCAGACCAGACAACCCATCAGTGATGCAGGACACGACCAACACACCTTCGACACCGACGCCCTACAACAGCCCATGGACATCCCACGCAACCCACCACCAGGACCAGGGCAGACAAGCTACTTAGAGGAGAACCCAGCCCCTGCAACAGACCACACAGCATGAAACACCCGCAAGCACGGCTGGCCCACAACACTTCACCGACCCACACATGGCACCCCAATGCCAGGTGTCAGAACGCCAAAAGGAGGTGGCCGAACAGGTGCGGGTGTGGTCCGAACCCATGGAAGGCGAACTAGATCACATACGTGGGTGTCAATTACCCTTCAGGGACCACCTACACCCCACAAAGGAGACCCACACTGCCATAGAGACACACGCAGATATTATGTTGAACTGGCTACGGGCACTTGCGCCCGGCCCCTTTATTGGCAGGGCCACATGTACAGTGATGCCTGTGCTGGATGTGTGTGGGGTGAGCATAAGCCAGCCCGCACGGAGTGCTTGGTGCTGGCAACAACTTGAACAGTGGACACCAGTGCAATAGAAACAGAAAACACCTGCATGACAGAGTCAACTGCTGAGCAACATGGAGGGAGCCGGAGCAAGTACAGAGGTCACCCAACATACAAACAAAAGTGTCCGTGAGTTGCAGTGCACTGATGTTGGGGCACTAGAGCTGAGCGTGCTCATGTGATGAAAATGACTAGGATTGTATCCATTTGGGATATTCCTGATGCAGATGCAGTGGGGTGTGTTAGACCTGCATCAACTTCCTCATCAATGTCCCAGGTCTCCCACACTGCCGGAGGTGACATTGCTGCGCAACATCTCCACAGCACAAAACTCAATCAGTAACGATCCATTGGTTGTGGTGCACTGAGTCAGTGGCACCTGGAGTGCTGAGCAGGGGATCAGGCAGATGATGGCATCCAAGACAGGTGTGAGGAACTTTGATAAGGCTGGCTGTGAGACTCCGCCGACTCTGGCGGTTGTTGGTTGGAATGTCCCAGAGGCCAACAGGTGCAGCACAGCCAGCAGCTTTGTCTGCGGAGGGATGTTGGTTGTCCGCTGTGTTGGTACAGTCAGCCTGTGGGCAATGATGTTCAGGATGCGGTGGATGGTTGTCCTTTTGAGCCTGTAGTGGGCAATGACATACTCTGGTGTCATGTCTGTGAGGCAGGTGCGTTTTCTGAAGGTCCGGGGTCTGTGTCTGCGCTGCCTCTGTGGTGGTCCGGGGGGTGGTGCGGGGGGGGTCCGGGGGTGGTGGCGGTGGGTGTTGTTGCCCAGTTGGGGCTCCGAGCTGCATGATGAGTAGCTCCATGGCATCTGTTGTCCTTCACGTGTGGCTGTGGGCTGGGCTCCCTTTTCTGGTGTCGGCTGCCGTCCGACTTTACACCAGGTCAGAGCAGGTGTTAGTTTGCTGCTGCTAATGCGCCTTATCGCATGTTTTGTGATCTTATCGCCGATCTGGCTGGTCGTTGTGAATGTTGGGGAGTGGTGTTGTCGCGGCTTTTTGCACGGGAACGCCTACTCTGCATCTCATTAGCGATAGTTGCCGGGGTCATCTGTGGCGATGTTTTTTGAGGCTGCTATCGCAGGTAAACTGGTGTTATGGGCTGTTGACACCAGCTTGTGAATGGGGCGATGAATTTATCGCAACTTTGGATGCGATAAAGTGCCGTTAACTCGGTGATAGCTCCTTGAGAATATGCCCCACAGTGGTTTAGTTATCTTCATTTCGTGTGAAACATGAAAAAAAACAAAAAAACAAAGGTCAGTTTCAATTGTTCATTTTGAATGAATATTCAGAAAAGACATTTCAGATGGCTATTCAAGTACTTTTTTGAGAAGTCACAATCCAGAGAATCAGCAAAACCAAAGGCTTCTCATTCGAAAATTACATACTTCATTCCGTAAGGTTAAATCTTGAATCTTTGTAAAGAAAACAAGAAACTATTTGACTTAACAGAAGATACTCAGTGATTGTCTTTAAAGGACACAAGCGAAGAATTGAGATATATTAACAGTAAATACTTGAGTGTTTGAAGAATGACTAATATACAAATGTGATAACACTTGTTATTAATACTTTCCAGTGATTCTATATCCAGTAGAAGAGCAAGACCTATCAAGTCCTAGAGGGAGAAGTTGGCCAAGGCAATTCCCAACTGAATAGAACAAGCTAGGAATGCGTTTGAGACAAATACATTCTTATTATAATTTGAGAGAGTTTCACAGATGGATTGGTATTTTATCTGTGTCACCTTAAAGGTCTCTCGATGGGATATACGGAAGAAATCCCTGAAATTCCCTTCCCCCAAGATTATCCTCATCATTCTTTATTTCAATATCACTACATTACTCTTGCAAGAGCTTTGGTTCATTCAAAAGATCAGTGGTTGCACCGCTCTGTATGCTGACACACATTGTGTTTGAAGGATTCTGAGAAGCTTGTTTATGTTTTGTAAAATTTTATTTGTGTATACTATTAGCATTTATTTTCTTTTGTTCACATAGGACCAGACACCACCCCTTTTTAATGGCAGAGGGGCCTCCCATATCTTTGCAGACATAAAGAGTGTCTGTTAGGCTGAGCAAAAGTCAGCCTGACAGACACTTTTTGTGCTCAGGACAGGCAGCCAGGAGCTATACATGCGCTAAATGCTCAGGTACTTCACTGCCTGTGCTTAATTTTGCCAGGCTGATGATTTCACAGTCCTGTAGGAGTGATCTTCTCAGCCCACCACAGCACCTCAAGGTCCTCATCCTCATGACAAGGGGGCACGTCACAGATGGACTCGGCGCTTCAGTTTAGACCTGGGCCGAGGGCCAATTAGTGACACTTCCTCACAGAGTGGGGAGGGGTCAGCAAGTCTCACTAACCCCATCCCACTCTGTGACGAGCAAGGGACTGCCATTTCATCTCATTGGCCGACCAAAGGTCATAGAGGAGGCGGCAGTTACAACCTTCCAGGAACCTCGTAGGCTTTTCTCCTGGCACCCGAGAACGCAGGTCAGTAATTTTTTCATTTTTAAAAAATGTTTGATGCGTGACTGCATGTGTGTGTGTGTGTATGTATGAATGTATGTGTATTGGTGTGTGCATGCTGCAAAAGGGTGTGTATGTGCATATGAATGGTGGGTGTATGTGTGCGTGCTTGTAAATGTATGGGTGTGAGTGAGTGTGCATGTAGATGGGTGAGTATAAGTATGGAAGTGTGTGTGTATCTGGCTATCCCGTCCCCCCAGCTAAAATTACGGGCCACCACTGTATAAGACATTGTTGCAACTCATTGATATGGTGGTGCTTAGGTCACTGTTGTAAGGAATCGATCTTTAACTTCCTTATCATCTATGAGTTCTTAGTAGTGGCAAGAGGTTTTATCCTGTACTGTTATGACACTCTGCTTTGAGTGACATTTCTGTGCAATATGTATGTCTCTTTTCTATCCCTGTTCTGTAATGAATCACAGTCCTAAGCCAGCCTTGGTCTCAATAAGTAAGAAACTTGTGCAAACATGGAACCTAGACAAGTATCAAAAGCAGTAACAGTCATATATTAAAAAAATTACATGGTTACTTTGACAGAAAACCAACATACTTTTTCAACAGGAATGTACTACACCAAAGAGATGGAATTATATGAATTTAGTTTCCCGTCCTGCACTTTCAGGAGAATAGAAAAATGGAGGCAAGGCAGGCTGGCACTCACACATGAAAGAAAAATCTGAAGAGAATGCTGAAATTGCATCACAAGGTAGAGTGAGAGAAAGCTTTAAGCAGGAAGTCGATGCAGGGAAATTACAAAGGAGGAGAGATGCCTAAGGGTATCTGGTGTGAACAAAGAAGACGGAACAAGGACATTGGCCAACACAAAAGACCAGTTATCAAAATTGTCTGAGTGGAAGAGGGTTTAACCCCCAGCCACTTGCCAGTCATTGGGCAGAAAGCACCAGGGACAATTCATCAAAAAAAGAAGGGGAGCCGACCCCTGCATCAGGCCATGCCCCCACCCAATCATGCACTCAAAAGTCTTTCTGCCCCCATGGTCATGTACCGCCAATATGCCCTCCTGGGTCATAAAGTTCACTATACACCAGGGGGCTTATTTACAAGCCCCTTGCGCCACTTTTGCGTCACTTTTCCCATGTTAAAAATGACGCAAAAGTGGCGCAAGGGCCTTGTAAATCTGCCCCCAGGAATTTTATTTATAAAAAAAAAAAGAAGTGGTGGAGTGGCCTACCACTTCATGCCATACCCCCGCCCCATAATGGCCTTCACTGATTGCCCTCGGTGGCAGCTCCAGCAGCCTGTGCTGCTCTCGGTCAAGGCAGGCACATCACAGTGGTTTTGTAAGTGCCTCACCAACCTCCAGGCCAAGCATGAGCTCTGGAAGAGGGAATTCAGCTCATTGTTTTTCTTTCTATGTGTGTATTGAGACATATCTATCTGCTGCAATTCACATTGTTCTAGAAAACAAGATCTTATTTAGTATGCAGATTTTCCAAGGAGTGTTAATGTTAGCCCATTACCAATGAGATGATCAAATCCGCATTTGAAAAGCTATCTCTAACCTTTCACCCAAGGGCTGTTTAACTTGTGATTGCCCACAGGAAAAAGAAAATCATGAAGTATTTTTTTTTGTGGTTCATCAGTCTGCCAGTTGGTACTACCACATATAATACCATCAGCCATTCCTGGCTCTTCAGCCAACACCATGTTGCATTGTGGAACTTGTAGTATTGATTTTAATAGTTTCATTCTGGGCTCAAAACCCCAGCATGCAAAGTGGTGGTGGCTAAAATGCCAGAATAGGCCTAGGGTCTTATACATGACATGGAGCCACTTGTCAGCTATGTTTATAAATTTACAAAATTGTCTAATACGTTTAAAAAACTGTTTCCTTCACATCGAAAACCAAAAGTAAACCGCTCAGATATTTTGTGAGGGTTCACACTCTTTCACATCATGCCTTAAAACCAGCATTGGCAATGCAAGTTATTTTGTCTTCTGTGTAGTGGAAAGTTTTACATGGAGTTTTACAACACAAAAAAGAACATAAAGGACAGCTGCTGAGCAACCTTCTGAAATATAAAGCATAGATAAAGGGCAGGTGGAAGTAGCAGAAGGAACATCACACAATTTTATCACACATATAGGACAAGGACAACACAGGTAGCTAACAGACTAAAGAGAGAGTTTGACAGACCTATATTAAAATTTTGTGTGGGCGAGCTAAAAATTATTTTTACTGGTTTCTCCCTACTACAAGAATAAAAAGAAGAGGTTCAAACAACAGACTCTGCTTCTTTTTTCTATCAACATGTTTTGGTACTCGAAGACTGCCTCTATGGGATCTGGAGCCTTCCTCCAGACTGTAGGCATCACACATCAAATATGTGTGAAACAGTCCCTGTTTAATAGTGCATTTTAATCTGGTTCTTTCAATACATCCTTTGTTTTTTCATAAGATGGAGCAACAGCAGTGGAAACACCCTTTCTTTATCGAACAGGCACCCCTTGGGGAGAAACAGTGCAAACCTCTCGCCTTAAAAGGACAGGTGTAGCTAGAGCAGCAGTTGTGCAAGCTTTCTCCAGCACAGGGCAGATACAAATTGGGCAGCAGCAGTTCAAGCTTTGCTTCCTCACAGAACAGTCACAGCATGGTAGCAGCATAGCAAGCTTTCCTCTCTCACAGAAAGCAGTAAATGTAATCGCTTGCAGAAAGTGTACATTTAAAGCATGAGTGATGTGTGTTACAGACAGATCTGTGGAGCTGGTGCTTAAGTTACTGAGTGGAATGTGTAGGTGGCTTAATGAGTGAAAAATTGAGTTCTGACGCCATTCTCAGTTAGGTTATATTCTATGTTGGGGTCCTGAAAGCCCTGCTGCTGTTTGTATTGATTCTTTGGTTTTCCGTATATTGAGAAGCAGCCATTATGCAGTAGGTGATTCTTTTTTGGAGAAGCCCACCACAGCCTAAGTATCAATTCTCTAGATAGGCACAGATGTGCCAACCTTTTGGAAAAGATTTTGAGTGCATGTGCACTAGGCATGTGCAATCTCAACCTTGGTGCTACACTTGTTCAAAATGTTGAGGGCCACCATTGATGGCCTCGGTGATATTTCAGCATGCCCCTGTGGGCAGATTAAAGGGGATTACTCCAATTTACCCCCCCCCCCCAAAGGCAGAAGGCCCACTCAACATCAGGAAAAAACTATTTAAAAAAAAGAAAGGGTGGAAGTGGACCACCAGGCATTGGATCGTGCCATCTCCTCATAACAATGCTGCAGTATTTCTACCCTCCTGGAGAGCAGATTAGAGGGTTTATCCCCAATCTTCCACCCAAGGGGCAGAATACCCATTAGAAGCCAGATATTATTTACTCAGCAAATATGGGGTGACGGTAAGCCTGAGCTCCCCCTAAGCTACAATAGTCTCTCTGCCCACCAGGGAGGCAGATTGGGGGCTTTATCCCCAATCTGCCTGGCAGGGGGCAGAAAGCCTACTGAACCAGGCATGCTTTTTTTTTTTCTTTTTTAAGTGATGGGGCACACCCCTAATCGGGTCATACCCGGCACCTTTGAAGGCTCAGCAATCTTTCTATCCCTCTGGGGGAAGATTGGAGGACTTACCTACACTGGATACAGGGATATTTAAACAAAAATAGGATGAGGGCTGTCTCATACTCACATTAGGCTCTATCCCATCCCTAATCCCATAACAATCTTTCTGCCCCCCCATCTCCTAGGGCCTAAAGGATCTCCATTGCACATAGTTTTGATAAGGGGCTCAACAGAGAGGGAGTGAATCCTAATTCACTCTCACTTGTCATTGCGAATGGCTACATTATTTGGGCTCTTGGTCAGCAAGTTATCAGGTAGCCCTACGAGCACTGGACATTTCTGAAAAAAGGTGAATCCAGGGTGATGTGACTTTTGTGGTTCCAACTACAGTTTATGACCCAGAGTGCCCTGCAAACCTCAAACTTTGGATAAAATCACACATTTTTTTAGGCAGATTTCTAGAATCTGTTTGGGTCCACAAAATTCCCACCACCTAGCATTTCCATATTTCTTTTGATAAGAATAGTACCCCACTTGTATCACTGAGTCCGTTACCTAAGACAAGGCCAGAATAACTCAATACGAAGACCACAATGATAGTATATTGGCTGCATATGGTCAAAGTTTTCACCTGTTTCTGTACTGCCACACAAGTAGGCTAGTGTTTTTATCGGTACTCGCTAGGCATCTAGTTTTCAAAAATGTCTGTTTTTACTAGGTGGCCATGCCCAGACCAAAACAGAGCAGCTACCCAGATCACCAAAATGGTCAAATTTCAACAGCAAAACTTGATGTCTCCACCTTGCATTTTAGGGCCTTTCGTGTTGTGGTGGATTGGCCCACCCACAACGTGAGCTGTAGCTCAGCTGTTGCTCTGGATATATTCCTGCAATCAGTGCTTAATAGACATAAAGACATATTACTTTTGTAAATAGGCCCACAGGGCAAAAACTTATAGATGAAAGCACTGTCCACTTTTACTATTTTTATCTACTTATTTTCATCATTTTTTATTTCAACATTTAGGTCCTGATTATGAGTAAGGCAGTCCACAGGACTGACGTACTCGTGGTGGCGGTCCGATCACCACCACACTGTTGGTCCACACGATGCATTTTGAGTGTGGATGTCGGATGGCCACGATACCGCCGGCTCCACCGGGATCAATGATCCTGTGCCACGGAGGTGGTGCTGACAGGGGTAGCAATATGCAGGTGGCGACGCTGTGGCACTGCCGAGCATATTACAAGTTGCCTATCCATCATTCATTTCATGGTCGTGAGCCCGCCATGCTGCCATGAAAAGGGTGGTGGAGAGGCAACTGCCACTCCTAGGCCTGGGGGGCTGCCCGGGGGGCACATGCAGTGCCTTCCTGGATTTGCAGCCCCAGTTCCTGCATGGTGTGGCATGTATGCCACACCATGCAGGAAGGTTCAATCAGTGCTCTAGCGGCAGCGGTCTGCATGTTAGGCTCTTCTATGAGCCTAACAGCAGCCGCCGTCAGACAGCTGCAGGACCGCCTGCCAGACCATGATTTAACTTCCAATCTGGCAGGCGGTCGCACCACAGCTTTGGTGGTCCTACAGAGGACAGCACATTGTCACCCACGCTTTAGGACCGCCAAAGTCGTAATCTGGCCCTTAGTATCTCTAGGAAACAAATGAGCAATCTACATAAATGACCACTTGCTGAATTTAGAATTGTTCCCACTTTTCAGAGATGTATAACTTTTCAAGTTCACTGATGAGTTTCACACCTATTTCCACAACAAACTGTAAGTAGATGGAAACAACCAGAAATAGGAAAAATAGACTGCCAGTTAGAGAAAGGCAAAAACCGTGGTAAAAAGGGGTTTTGGGCTACAACTCTGCATGTTTCTGAAACCTGAGACGATGGTTAACTTCACACAGCAAACTTTTTTACATTTTTAGAAAAAGAAAATGTGGTTTTGTGCACTGCACGTTTTTCTGTGTTCTTGCTATGTTTTGGCTTCTTTCTCAATTCCCTCAAGTGGAATCCACTAACCCTGGGTATCATCAGACTACCAAACATGTGGGACAAAAGGATGCATATTTAGCCGCTGTACCTTTTGTGAAAAAATGTTAAAGGTATAAGTGCAAGGTGCTCCTAAAATAAAAAATAAAAAGGCTCAGCACTGGGATGGGATGGCGTGTGTGTGGTAAGGGGCGCTGGAAGCCTCAACAGATAATGAGGTATATTATTATCTTAGTTTTGGAATGTGGTATGATGCATGTGGTAAGGTGTCAAACTCACACATCTGCAGGCAAAATAAATGCAGGCGTTTCGTCAACAAATATGTTTGTGTAAGTAATTGGTGGGCCATGAGTAAGCTTTGAAACCGAAATCTCTTGAAATATAGGCCAGAAAATAATTTCAGATTTCAAAAGTGAAATGAGTCGAATGTCTTTTCTGATTCAAAGCCCACTCTCGCGATGAAAGAAACCACTAAGATGGAAAAGAACACAAAGAAAATACCAAATGCTATGGTTCTCAGGTTTTTTTTACAATGCGAGCCTGGCTCAAAGACATTAGAGCTCTTTAAAAGAAAGCCAGGGTATGTTGCACATTGTTTTCATTTTAGGCATAGGAAGATTACATTATTTACCTAGAACCACAGGATATTGAGCCGAAGCTGGGATTCAACGCTGATTCGTCATGTTTCAAAGTCAGAAGTTATAGCCACTAGACCACATAACACCACTAGAAATTATTACGAGGTCATTTAAACATATTAATCTACTACGTACCACACAACATATAAAAGGCAATGCTTACTTTTGTTGGAAATGGGGCAGGGTTATCATGGCTAATTAAATATAAACAGTCTATTTATTGTCGGTCACTCATATTTACACTGACATTCAATGAGGTCAGATTGGAGATATTAAGATACTGAATATCTCAGATATTATCTACACATGAGTGGCTGGATAGGTAGAATAATTTCCTTGGAGTAGCATCTCGTCTCCTTGAATGCCTATTTCACAAGTCTCTCTTGTCCAGCATCAACAACCCTAACTAAAAATGTGTCACATTGTGATATAAAAGTCATTCAGGGTTGACACTGACTTAGCTAGTAACCCTGACAAATGTGCAAATAGGTACTGTAAATTAAGATAGAACAAGTAGTCAATCAATCAATATAATCTTTATTCAATCTTAAATAGATTATAAAAGCACAAGATAAAACCAGTATAAAAGTACATGTGCAAAAAAAACCAAATATAATAAATCAGATAGAACAAGTATTCCTGACTCCATTAAAGAAGCTTTGTTTCAATTCAATTGCATTATAGCCGGTGGCGGCCACCACAACCAAAGGGTGGTGGGGCGGGTGAAGGGAACTCGGAAGGGGGAGCGTGGGGGGCGCGCAGTGGGAGCGTTCAGGGGTGTTAGAATATATAAAAATAAAAGAACTTACCTGAAGCTGCCTCCTGCATCGCGCTACCTCTTCTCTTCCTGGTCCCAGAAACCCCTGGTACAGACTCCCATCCAATTGCCGTGCTAGGAGAGCAATGTGGGGACGGGCCTGAGTGGCCTGAAAAGACGCTCCGCTCAGGCCAGGGTGTCTGTGGGGGTTTCTCCAGCCCGGTTGTTCAATGCAGCCAGGCTGGAGAAACCTGAGTGAGCATTTGTGTTTTTGTCGGCCTCAGAGGGCTGGTCAACCACATATGCGCTCTTAGGGAGTAAATATAGCACTCCTCCTCCTTTGCCCCGCCCCTCCCTGCACAAGCTGGCTCAGAGCCGGAAAATGAAAAATAAAACGATGCTAGAACATTGTTTTATTTTTCATTTGCTGGCTCTGAGCCAGGCAGTGGGGTGACGCTCCTCTGCCATTGCGGAGGAGCCGCCACTGATTATAGGTTTGCCTTTTTACTTGATTTTATGTATTGGGCAGAAACACAGACAGGAGCACTGGAATAGGCAGACAAGGATACCGGGACAGAGGGACACTGGCATGGAGGATAGAAGAAATGGGATACAGATAATTATTTCGGGAGAAACAGACAGGGACATTGAGACATGGAGACTCTGATACCCCTACTGAGACATGGTGACATACACAACTTCCTTCCCACCTTCCACTGAATATTGCACCAACAAGCAATTTGTAAGGCACTGTGACAAGGGATATGTATTGCACATCCATTAGTACATAGAACCAGGAGAGAGCCAGAAGGGACCACAAGCCTCGTATTCCAGCATGCTAGGAAGTGCTGCTGCTTGCTCTATAAAGCGCATTGACGGCTCCCGCAGCGCGGGAAGGAGATTGCGGTGCAGGCAGCTGGGGGCCGAAAGGGACCACAAGTCCCATATTCCAGCGCACAGGAGGCACTTCTGCTTGTGCTATAAAGCGTGTTGATGGCTCCCGCAGTGTGTGAATGAGATTGTGCTGCAGGCAGCTGGGGGCCAGAAGGGACAGCAAGCCCCATATTCCAGTGCTCCAGGAAGTACTATTGCTTGTGCTATAAAGTGCTTTGACGGCTCCTGCAGTGTGGGACATGCACGGGATACACCCCAACTGTGCGCAGGCCAAGACGGACCTGTCTTCACCCATCATCGCCCCAAGGAGGCTGGGCTGGGCCACCCCTTTGACATTTGCAGGTCCAGAAGGTGTGGATCATGTAATAATTCCCTTACCTCAGCAAATGCCTTCTGGTAGCTTGCAATCAGTGGGTATGGCAAGTTTGGTTCCCCAGCTTGTCTTAGCGTGTTCTCAGGCCAATCCCTGGCTATCTTCTCTGGCCACTTGCATAAGCCGGAGCCTCGTATACCTAACAATCTCCAGCTGTTAAAGCAGAGAATGGAGGGTTATGGTAATGCTGGTGGGTTCCATAACAATTTCAGTCCTGCCTTTCCTCCTTTTGTGAGATCTGAGCCTGGGGTCCAGAACCGAGAACTAAACTCTTGGCTCGTGCATTAGCCCAAGGACAGCGAAGGTGGCACGTGTTCGACTCTGTAAAAACATCGGTGTTCCTCCTGCTAGTTTAATGTCTTTTTCTTCTTCCTGAGATCGAACTTATAAATGTGCTTCCTATTGGTATCTAACCCCGGCTCGAATACACAATTGGAATAGAGATTGCTCAGCGCTTGCTGGCGGGGATGTGGACAAACTGGCTCCCTATTCCATCTTCTCTAGAACTGTCCCAAGCTGGTTCGGTATTGGGATTTGATTCTAAATTATGTTGATCAAGCGTTCAGTACCACCATCCCACGCTTCCCTGCGTACACACTCCTAGGTCTTCCCAATCCCCTGACCTTCCCCCTGCGCTAAATCAGGGGCAGATAGATTGCTATTGTGCTAAATGCCGTGAGACAAGTCCTGTTAGCATGCTGGGGTATGGAGACAATCCCTGATCACACCACTTGGCTGAGAAAACTTTGGGTGGTATTGGCTATGGAGCACATGTCAATGATGATTGATAACAGAACAGATGATTATTCAGACTTATGAACCCCGTTCATCTCGATCTTGGCAAAGAAATTCAGAGAAGTGACATCCCAAATTCCTAAGGATCCTACACTTAACGTCCCCAAAGCAAGAGGCGCCCTTTTAGACCTACAGCGGCACACATGCTGCTCCTATCCTGGTTCCTGACCCCTCTGGTGAAGCAGACCTTGAGACTAAAATCATTATTGTGCGGAGGAGACTAGGGAGTGGGGTGGAGGGTGTGGTATGGTTTCTTTTTCTTTTTGTTGTTTATTTCCTTTAGCGGTCGTATTGGGTCGCTCAGTTTTCTGGTTTATTTTTTTAGTTTATTCCAGATATAAAACCCTTACTAGGATGCACGCTGCCGGCCCCTGGGTTGTAGGTGCAAGGCTGTGAATTATCGCGCACATGACAATTGCTGCTGGCCTTTGGTTGTAGGCGTTAGCTGTGTAAATGCATGATTAATCCTAATAAAGACATTTGTTCCATAAATACCATCCACAATTGTATGTGGTGTAGCTTCTCCTGGGTTGCATGCATGTAACTGTACTCCCCGGATATACCCCTTAAGCGAATTCCAATGTGGTAAAATATAATCAAAAGGGGTCAGTTGACAACATGGGAGGAGGTTGATATTTGTGTAATGGGTGATTTGTTTTTTGAAGCGGTCCTTGTTAGGTTTGAGGACCTATGCAAATTCTATGACCTGCATATTGGCAGCTTCCTGCTGTACGGAACCATTCACAAAATAATAGGCACACACTGAAACACACAGATGGCTTTTTAAATCATGTCAGCCGGATCCAGAGAGCGTATTGACTTACCTGAGAAGTAAATGGGAGTTGGCACTGGGGAGTGTGTTCAGTGGTTCCAAATGGCTGCAAACTCTGGAATACCATGTAAAGTCTCCAGAAATGCGTGACTGAAGAATATCCAGTACTATAAAGAGCGCACCTCCCTCCCCACAGATTGTACTTAATTTTTCCTGGGTTGGAAGATGCCTTCCCATGCTGCCAACTGTCCCTTGCAGACAGGTTTCAATGTTCCGGACATGCCCCAGGTTATGTGAGTTCTGGTGGGTGGATTTATCTGACATTATGCAAGCCGTAGAGTACACTGATATCTCAATGGCAGAAGGATGCCTCCTAGGATTATTGTTCGGGTCCAAAAGCAATAAGTCTTCCACTAGATTCATTGATTTGGCTCTACTACTAGCCAAAAGAGTGATAGAAATGAGAAGGATGACTTCCATTCCTCCACATTGAAACAATGGAGGGGTGAGGTCACGTTATGGGCACAGGCAGAAAGCAAAGCATTGCACAGGAAGGGGAGAAAGGGCATGGCAAAAGATCCTTAGCAGTATATTGGGACACAATACTCTAGGATTTCATCGATCATATTAAAGCCAACTGAAAAAAACAAACAAAAACACTTAAGACAAAACATAGTCATTCATATATTTGGATCTACCAGCATGCTCTTAATATTGTTATAATTCCTTGTGTTCTCCTGAGACCCTAAAGGATTTCTATCACCAAGAGAGCAGTGCAACCCATCAGTGAGATTTACATCACTAGAGCGATCTTCTTGCAAAGTAGTGCACTCCAAAGGTGTATCACAAGAGTAAGTATATCCAAAATCTCCCAACATTAAGGCAAAGGATATACCAAAACCACCACCTCCCACCATCTCCGACAGGGAACACACAAATTTGAGGTTCTTCCCAGACCCAGCTTCTGACAAGTCTTATTGAACAGCATCAAACCCATGTATCTTTCCCACATTCATTTTGCTCCACCATTTACCATTTTCTACCATGACCGAATGCTCAGAGTCCTGCACAATAGTTGCTCTCAGATAATATTTGGAAGTTGACTTCTTAGCACACCGAGGTCTCTTTATTCTCACCTCCTCTCACATACAAAAATCAACTTTGATTACATTTTTCAAATTGTCACACATGATCTTAGGCTTATCTTGTGATTTCTCCACACTTGACTTCACTTTATTCAGATAGGAATACCGCACTTATCTTTACTTTTTTGAGAACCCATTTAGGAGACAAAAGATTGAAACAATTCCTACCATGTAATGGTACAAAAAGAGCTACACCAGTGGTCAAATAAGGAGAATTATGCTAGCTTCAAATCCTTTCAGCAATCACTTCTTGTGCATTTAAGCCAGAAGAGAGAGCAAGCTGTATAGTCTCTTTAAGCATACGGTGTATCCTTTCAACCATACCATTCCCATGAAGACTGAACAAAGCTGTGGTTAGAGGCTCAATCCATAAAGGTTTTAAAAAGGCATCCATCTACTGAGATATAAATTGAACACCATTATCAGCAACCGACAACGTTGGGCCCCTTCACAATGAAAACACCCCTTCAAAAAAGCTATTACATTAATAGTCTTGTAAGAGCCACTTTGAGTGATAATCTACTACCACCAAAGCAAATCTAATGTTTTTTATACAAGTCATATGGCCATGAAATCCATGCCTAACTTCTCCCATGCAAGGTTTGGGAATTCCACTGGGTGCAGTCATAGATTGTGTGTGCGTAAGAATTTGTCTGCCCTCACACACTCTGAACATCTACTCACTAGAACATTCACACCGATGTCCATTTCTGGCCATCATAATATTCCTGTTGAACTTAGATGACTAAGGTGAGCTATCTTCACCAACATAGATATCAAGACAGTTAGAGGAATCAGAGAATTTCCTTTCAAAATCAATCCTCCTTCTAAACTTAGTATATCTTTCACTTTGTAAAACACTTTCAATTCACTTGCAACTGATGCTTCTCTTGAATCCCTTACTGATAATTTTCTCATGCATTCTATGACAAACATTATTGTATACAGTGTTTTTCCTCTACAGTTGTGTAAAAATACTCTCAGAAACTGCCACACCATCCACTAAGCCATTCACAAGCTCCTCCTCCTCAATCATAATACTGTTCTGTTCTGATGGGCAGCTAGAGAGAAAATCTGCTGTGCAGTGTTCTCCCCAGCAATATGTCACATTAAAATTATACGTACACATTTTAGAAAAGAGTATGATTAATCTTGGACTGGCATTTCCCAACCCTTTTTATTCAAGAGAAACACAAGTGGTTTATGATCAGTGATTAGGGAAAATTCTCCTCCACACAAGTATGTTGCACAATCATGCGTTCCCAACCACAGACCAATGCCTCCCTTTCAATTATGCAATATTTTTCTTAGCTGCTGTTAACTGTCTCAAAGCAAAAGCAATAGTGTTTTCCTTCCTTTCCACTAGCTACCGCTTGACTGCATCAATACCCAAACCACTTGCTTATGACAATGGACGGGATCTCGTCGCTGAATGGTTGAAGAGCTGGTGCATTGATTATGAGGGATTTCACTTCAGCAAAAGATGACTTGTTATTATTCCACACAAATTTAATTCCACTCCTCAACAACTTCCTTAAAGATTCAGTTTGCAATGCACAATTCTCCACAAAGCACGAGTAATAAACCTAAAAATGATCTTAACTGGTTGTCGCACAAATAGGGGTGGTACTTGTCTATAGCTTGTATTAAATCTTCCTTGGAGGTTAATCTTTGAGCAGAAACCCTGTGTCCCAAGTACTGAACGTCATTTGCATTTTTCTTTTATTACTTTGATACCATGATCCTTTAAGATTACTAATACTCTGTTGAGTGTCTGTAAGAGGGCATGTTCAAAATCCAAAACTGTCATCTTGGCAAGTCAACACTCCATTTTATTTTCGCAAGAGTTGATACATCAACTTCTGGAAAAATGACACAGCAGTAGTGAGTCCAAACAGCATGTGTAGGAATCAGAAAGCACCGAATGGGGTGCTGAACAGCCGCGGTCCGTGCAGGTAACAGCGGTGGGGCGGTGGGGCCACGTGGGGGGGGGTATTTCGAGGGACGATGGAGAGGGAAAAATAATTATTTATTTAATATCCCCTCAGCATCGACCCTCGAAATAGCCCCCAAGCGGCCACACCGCTGTTACCTGCACGGACCATGGCTGGTGCTGAATGCATTTAGAGAGAGTGATTCGCCATTGAGTTCAACCTGATGGTAAGCAACTTTTAAATCCAGTGCAGAAAAAAACTTTAGCTCTCCTTAACTGTCCAACATCTCCTGAATTTGGGGGAGAGGGAAACAACTCACCAGAATGTGTCTATTAAGAGAACTGAAGATGACATAGAGTCTAAGCTCATTGGATTTCCTCAAAGTGACAAATATAGGTGAATTCCCCAACTTGATGACATTATCAGCACATAGCTTCTCTACGTGTTCTTCCAATTATTTCTAAGGCTCAAAGATACATTATGTAACTTATGCACTACTAGAGCCACATCTGGATTTAAACAAACCTCTTCTCAAATTCTTTGATGACTACCAGTCTGTCTCTAAAAATAGAACTGTGCTTGTTTAATACTTCTGCTAATGAAGTTACCATTATAATGGTCATGTCAACTAACGAAATTGGTTATTCAGCTCCTGGTCTTAAAAACATCCCAAAAGTTCCTTGGCCCCTCCACCATAAGATTCAGTCTCTTTTGGCTATATACAGCTTAGACTGTCTTTATACTGTAGTGTAGTTCCTATTTCCCTAATAGGCTCTGCGCATTGGAATAATATAACCTATAGGTTTGACATAGGACTAAGGTTGGTATGTCCCTATCGATTATATTAAACTTAATTACCTGTGCCAGCTAGCTCAGAGGCCACTAGAAACTTCTTGAAGACAAGAAGGGAATAGCTTCTGGCAACCACATAACATAAAACCCTGATCCCTCAGGATCGTGGAAACAATATACTACTTTTCATTCAGTCACTCATCTCAGAGAAGTACATAAAAGAAACAGTCGGGTGTGTTTACAATAAAATTTATTGCACAGTTGTTGTTCTAGTACTGGTTATATGTGCTGCGACAACTGTTGGACAGTAGCAGAGAAATACGGCCAGCAGTGCAGTTAAATAAAAATGCATGGTACAGTTTTACCATTGTGCAATAGTAATGAACACATACATGAAATGCAGAATGCATTAAGATAAAGCCTATACCCCTATGATGCCTAACTAGATGTACCTAAGTGTACCTAGCATGTGTGTAGGTCTTAGAGAGCCAAGAATCCCCCTAGGATTTAGTCTAACCCCATTACCTTAGTGGGACTTCATCCTGGTGTTGAGCTGGACATCCCAGGATGGGTGGATGGACCTCTGCCAGCTGGAGCTGTGGCATGATGCAGGTTGCAGCGTCTCACGTCAGAGTGTCGGCATGGAAAGTCTCGGTCCTCTCTAGTTTGCTTGGGCAAAGGGAGGTATATTTATACCTGAGAGATGCCTTGGAAGGTTAGTATTGACGTACAGTCGCTCAGAGGAAGACGTCAGGAATGTACCCTTAGGAAATAGTGGTTCATGCATATTTAATGAGTTCTTGGAGAAATCAATAATCCTGTGCTAGGGAAAATCCCAAGAGCGAAGGGTCTTGGTCTAAGAACTCGTTGTGACATAGGTTAGTCACTGTTGGACATGGATATGACGTATTTAGGATGGACCGTCTTCTGCACCCAGAGCACACGTCAGATAAGGGACAGACTCTGTTGCTCGTTATTTGTAAAGGGAGGGCCAATGTAGGTGAAAGGTCCTGCCTGTCTCTGTGGCACGAAGGATTTGAGCCTCTGAAACAGCGCACCTATGTTAGGGCCTCAATCCAGCACATAACAATACGTTATGCATTCATAAAAAACCTCTTCATATCAATTTGTTGCCTTTATATGCCAGAATGCGAATATCTGTTAGTAGCAAACCTACAGGTGTTCATTCTTGTGTATGCAATTTGTCTGACACAATTGTAATAGAGGAACCTGAAAGCACTGGAAAATTGATGACCACTTAGCCAATTTTTATTTCACAAACTGGCTCACCCTTTTTGCCTAGTTTGTTATCAGAAGATACGTCCTTGATCAATCACAGCATCCTGCTTCCATGTGATATGTCTCCTTGAACCTTGATCAAGATTGAATTACTATTTTCACTGACATGCACCAGTTTTATTGCATTCTTGCAAGTTCTCACAAAGTGACTGATTTTTTTTTTATAGTTAATACATGTTTTACCTAAGGCAGGACAGCAGTTAAAGTTTGCAAGATTACCTTTAAAACCACATCTGAATCATAACCTACCAGAAGTGTTCAAATTTTTGTTAGGTTTCTTAGCTTGAACAGACGTTTTGGAGAATGATTTGGGTTTTAATGAGATGGTATTCACACTCTCATTTGTTTTAACTCCTTAGACAGATCTCTCAATTCCTCTGGTAGTCTCGAGTGCCTCTTCCAATGAAGGATTCCAGAAACACAGTATTCTTTCTTGTTTCTTGCTGTCGAAGCAATTAACTATCATTTGAGCTCTTAAATCCTTCACCAGTGGACCATAAAACTCACATGTTCATGCTAATATTCTTAGTTCCACTAAAAAACGATCAAAAGATTTGTGCTGAAATTGTTGGGAGTAAAGAGTCTAAGGGGTATATTCACAAGAACGTGTGATAACTACCGCAAGAGTAGCGTAACGCAACTTTCAATATCGCAGCCTAGCACGGAAAAATAACCCTGTGTCAACGTGGAATTCACAACAAGGCGGTAGCATGCGATAGTCACCAGATAACGTGTCAAATGTCATCGTGAAAATCAACACCACACCGAAAAAATGCAAAACGCGAGAAATCATGCGATGAGGCCAATCGCGGTACAAAAAGTAGCAAAAAGCAGCCTCAGGCCTGCAAATCCCACGCGTCTGGCGGGAAATTGCACCATAAAAACCACAGAAACAACACACCAGAAACAAGCCAAAGCACGTAGCAACATGGATGCACCCTGACCCAGCGCAGAGGTCAACGCGAACCCCACAACCCCCACAGACCACCAGCAAGGAACAACTTGGTCGGGGAAGGCCAAGGAGAAAAGGGAGAGGAAGACGGGGTGCAGACCGCAGGAAAACAAGACCAGCGCCACAGAGTCACAGAACACTACCAGCAACTGACCAACAAGCAGACCACCTGGAATGCAGTCGGAGTGCCGAGGAGGCCAATCCAGGAGGCCAAGAGGCGCCGCCAGGATGTGACAACCTAAACCAGGCACAAACCCGCTGCCAACAGGAAGGCAGCAACAGCGACAGGAGGTGGCAGTCCAGCGCCACAGGAGGAGCTGGAGGAAACCCAGGCCACAGTCATCAGTGTGGAGATGGTGCAAGGAGGTGGGAGTATGGACACAGCCCGACAGGACCCGACACAACAACAACAGGGTGAGGATCCAACAGGGACTGGGGGGACGGGGGGTGATGGGCACAATGGCACACATGCACAACGAGGTGTAGCACACTGCACACCCACAATTACCCAGGGACATGTCCCCCATCCCCGTGGCACACTGCAGCACACACACATATCAATCACAGCACATACCATGACAATGTGGCACAAAGTGCAACACCCACACTGCAGAACAGGGGACACAACTGGGTCCGCCCAGGCGCAGAAACAGAACAATCACATTGGACAGAGCAGGGAACTGTGAGATGCATATCTACGGCTACAACCACACATCAGCCATGTAGGCCAAATGTCCACTGTCCCAACTCAAATAGCCACCACCGCCCAAACAGTCAAAATGTACATTGTCACACAGTCTGCATGTCGACAAGAACAAGGCGCCAACACAATGCCAACATGCACCTCCCCTTCACAATGCAGAGGGACAAACAACACCTCCAGCAGGTCAGAACAGACAACCCATCAGTGATGCCGGAGACGAACACCACACCTTCGACACTGACGCCCTACAACAGCCCATGGACATCCCACACAACCCACCACCAGGACCAGGGCAGACAAGCTACTCAGAGGAGAACCCAGCCCCTGCAACAGACCACACAGCATGAAGCACCCGCAATCACAGCTGGCTCACAACACTTCACCGACCCACACATGGCACCCCAATGCCAGGTGTCAGAATGCCAAAAGGAGGTGGCCCAACAGGTGCGGGTGTTGCCAAACCCATGGAATGTGAACTAGAACACATACGTGGGTGTCCAATACCCTTCAGGGACCACCTACACCCCACAAAGGAGACCCACACTGCCATGGAGACACATTCAGATGCACATACCCAGTACAGAACCACGCCCAGGGGCACGCACATATCAGTCACACACCCACGTTGGCTCTGCGTACGATGGCACAGTCCACTCCCCTTACAAATTGAGTGGGTGACGACAAAGCTACATGTCCAGGTTCTAGCCCGCTGCCTGCGGTGACATGTCTGCGTCCGCTGTACACAGCACAATGTAATGTAGTAGGGCCCAGGGCCCCCATGCATACAACAAGACCACAGGGACACATGCACATATCATGTTGAACTGGCTACGGGCACGTGTGCCCGGCACCTTTATTGGCAGGGCCACATGTACAGTGACGCCTGTGCTGGATGTGTGTGGGGTGAGTATAAGCCAGCCTGCACGGAGTGCTTGGTGCTGGCAACAACCTGAACAGTGGACACCAGTGTAATGGAAACAGAAAACACCAGCATAACAGAGTCAACTGCAGAGCAACATGGAGGGATCCGGAGTAAGGACAGAGGTCACCCAATATTCAGTCAGGAGGTTCAGTGAGTTGCAGTGCACTGAGGTAGGGGCACTAGAGAAGAGCACGCTCATGTGAAGAAATTGCTAGGATTGTGTCCCTTCGGGTTAATCCTGATGCAGATGCAGTGGGGTGTGTTACACCTGCATAAACTTCCTCATCCACGTCCCAGGTCTCCCACACTGCCTGAGGTGACAGTTGTGTCCGCAGTCCACAGCGCAATACCCAGTAATAGATCCGGGTGTGTAGCTTGACTACCACCACCAGTCTGCATTCCTGCCTTGGGGCTGTTGCCTCCTGCCCTCCCATTGTCTGTGCCTTCTCCTGTCCGCACACTTGACACATCTTCCTCATCATAGTCCCAGGTCTTCCCCACTGCATGAGGTGACATTGCTGCGCAACCTCCCCACAGCGCAAAACTCAATCAGTAATGGACAATGGCTTGCGGTGCACTGAGTCACTGGCACCTGGAGTGCTGAGCAGGGTATCAGGCCGATGATGGCATCCACGACAGGTCTGAGCAACTCCGTAGGTCTGTCAGGACCACCGTTTCGAATCTGGCAGATGGCGGTTGGAGGTGGTCCTTGCGATGGTGGCGTGTGCCTCCTGCGGTGATGCGACGTCCGGGCCGGTCAAGACTCGATGCTATGTGTGGGCCCTGGTGGCCCGCAGTTGAGGCCGGAGGATGCGGACAGCGCACGGCCACAGACACATGGCATTGATGACCCCAAGACCATCGCTACAGAGGCCATTCAATGTCTCAGAAGAAGGGGTCCCAGGCCTGAGCAGCACAGAGTTAGTGGCCCCGGATGCACTGCGGCCGGCACAGGCACCCAGCCACGGGACGGTGACTTGCGGTGCAGTCAGATGGGCCATGCGACCTGAGCGGGTCCCCATCAATGTCCGAGGTGTATGTTGCGGAGGGTTGCGGGGGACAGTGGAAGGTGTCCTCCAGGGCATGATGTGGAAGGTCTGATGTTATCTGGAAGCAGCAAATGGAGGAGTGGAAAGCGCAACCCTCGTTTTCACCAACAATTCGGTATCAGCTACATGAGGATGAAAACTAGCCCCTATTCCATAGACTCAAACGCCACCAATGTATGACCAGTGAGTGTCCATGAATGTCGGGGAACACACTTAGTGGCATAGGTGCTGAGAGGGGAAGCAGTCTGCGATGATGCCGGTCCACAGGTGTGAACTCCAACATTGCTAAATCAAGACTCTGTGACCTACTGGACCGCAGTATAGGCCGGAGGCAGCGGTCAGCATGGGCCCACAGACACGTGTTGTGTGCTTGTGATGCATTCGTTTGCTTCACTGATAGCAGGGAGTTTTGTGATATCACCCCTGCAGTAGACATCTGGTCACTGCCATTCATGACTCAGGACACAGTTTCACACATGGGACCTACTGGTCCGACGAGTGGGCCGAAGGCGGCAGTAGAGTGCGTCAACGAGAACGGAGTAAGGCGGGCCTGTGTCGTGGAGGCCGTGATGGTCTGAGGAGGCTGCCAAGGTCGCGGGCCTCGGGCTTGGAGCCTGCGCCGGCACGTGGTGGGCCCTCCTTGACACACGCCGGTGTCGGCAGGTGATCAGTGTGGCCTGGCTGCGCAGGGGCGGGCCTGACGGGTTTGTGGTCCAGCGTGCCGGGGTCCAGCAGGCGCACAGCATCGCAGGCAACTCCGCTCACGAGGACGGCGTCGGCCTCATGGTGGGGTGGGAGGCGTCACCCTGGCAGAGACGTGGGTCTTTCCGGAAGAGGACCACGCCCAGGCCTACGTGCTTTTTATTCACTCCCCTACACTGGCGTGGCGTACGCCGGGCCATCCCACTCCGGTGACGCCTAAGGGGGGGCGTAACAGGCAACATTTCCACGAGGTCCCCCACTGGCTGGGGTGACATGGTGGCGTCCACTGTGCACTACACTCCATATGCCAGCGGTGTATGTCGCCATGGATATAGGTGTGTTCTGCATACTGCGGTGTGTCCAGCACATCTCTGCCACTCTTGGCATTGTGTACTTTCCCAATCATGGTTCTACTGCATCCTTCACACATGCCTGGTTGCCACCTCTCCACACATTCGGCTAGTATGTGGCTGAGGTGCCATGCCGTTGCTGGCTCATGTTCAGGGCTTGCCCATTTGAACATTGTAAGTTGTTCTGTCGTGTCTGGTGGGTGGGCATGTTGTTGTGCCTATTGTATGTGATTTTGTGACGTGTGCATTGCCAGAGTTGTGAGTTGCATGGTTGTGGAGTTGAGGTGTGTGGGGTGTTCATTTGGATATTGCCAAGGGGCTGTGCATTTCCCTTGTTGCCATCCTGGGCACGCTGGTTGATGATGGACTGTCGGAGGATGAAGGTATCATGCACACTGGCTGTGTATTTGAAGGCGACATTGTTGGGGGTTCCACGGTGTTCTGTTGTTGCCTGCACATTGATGTGAGACGTGTGCTTCCTGTTGCGGTGATTGTGTGCTGTGTCACCAGGGGCACAGGTAGTACATGTGTGCTGTGTATTGCCCCCAACACGTGCGTGCATCCTGCTTGGGCGTATGGTCCTTGCTTGGTCTCCAGCGGATCCTGCGCATTGTGTTGTACGTATGGGGACTGGGGTACCAGGGTGATGGTGATGTCCAGGACAGGTGTGGGGGACTTGGATGTGGCTGGCTGTGAGACTCCTCCGACTCTGGCGGGTGTTGGTTGGGGGTACCAGGGGCCAACAGGTGCAGCTTTGTGTGGGGTGGGATGTTGTTTGTCCGCCGTGTTGGTGCCGTAGGCCTGTTATGCGATGATGGTCAGGATGCGTAGGATGTTTGTCACTTTCAGCCTGTAGTGGACGGTGACATTGTCAGATGTTGGTCTGTGCGGCTGGTACGCTTCCTGGGGGTCCGCTGTCTTTGTCTGCGCTGCGTCTGTGGTGGTCCGGGGGGGTGTTCCGGGTGTGGGTTGGGGTCCTGGGGTGGTGGCGGTGGGTGTTGTGGCCCTCTTGGGTGTCCGGGCCGCATGATGAGTGGCTCCATGGCATCTGTTGCCCTTCGGATGTGGCTCTGGGCTGTGCTCCCTTTTGTGGTGCTGGCTGCCGTCCGACTTTACACCAGGTCAGAGCAGGTGTAAATTTCCTGGTGCTAACGCGCCTTATCGCCTGTTTTGTGTTTTTATCGCCGATGTGGCTGGTCGTTGAGAATGTTGAGGTGTGATGTTGTCTCGGCTTTTGGCACGGGAACGTCTACTCTGCATCTCATTAGCGATATTTGCCGGGGTCCTCTGTGGCGATGTTTTTTGTGGCTGCTATCGCGGGTAAACTGGTGCTGTGGGCTATTAACACCGGCTTGTGAATGGGGAGGTAAATTTATCATGACTTTGGCTGCGATAAAGTGCCGTTAATTCGGCGATAGCTCCTTGTGAATATGCCCCTAAGTCTCTCAACAATTATGATAGGATCATCTTTGAAACTGATTTCTAATCCTTTTAATGCTTCTGTAAAAACATCCTATTTCATAGAGAGAGGTGGCACAAGTTGAGGTTGAGGATCAAAAATTGTTTGACCTTCTGCGTCCAAACACTTATAAAGCTTAGCCCTTTACTTCAATGTGGTGAATTTTACTCAATCAATAGCTAATGAATAGATCTCAAAAGTTAATTAACAATGCTTCCATTTCATTCTTGGTGTTCCGGGCTCCGTAAAAATGAAACAGGTAGATTAGCATTCTGCAAGTTGTAATGTGTCCTTATTATTTCTCGGAAAGAGACAACGTGAAAAATATCCACAAACAGGAAGGAATGTCTTGAAATCACCAGACATCAAAGTAAGAAAGCAAGAAGTGAAATGCCATCCAATAAAAATGCACTTCCACATTACAATACAGTGCACTGTATTTCAATTTTGCTGCATGTTCTTAAGTCAACCAGGTTGAAATAATTGGGAATACTTGCTGCCCATCCTGAGCTTGCACAAGGAGCAACCAAGCTGAAACAATAGGGGACCCTGCAGCCAATAGCTTTGCTGTATAGAATCAACCAATCCTGTCACTGGTGCACGCTTACACAGAAGATCAGCTGTAATTGAAGATAGGTTGCACCCAGAGAAAACAATGCTGCTCATCATTCCAGCAAAGATCAGTGTAGACGATGCAATGGAAATGACCGCACACACAAAGGGGCATATTTTCAAGGAGCCATCGCCGATTTATCGGCACTTTAGCGCTGCAAAAGTAGCGATAGACTTATCGCCCCATTCACAAGCTGGTGCAAACTGTCGACATCGCCAGTTTTCCTGCGATAGCTGCTGCAAAACACATCGCCATGGATGAGAGCGACAAACAACGCTAATGACATGCAGAGTAGGCGTTCCCGTGCAAAAACACATGAAAACACCACTTCGCGATATTCTCAACGACCAGCCAGATCTGCGATGCCGGACAAAAACTGGCGATAAGGCGCGTTAGCAGCAGGGACTTAACGCCTGCTCATTACTGGTCTTAAGTAGGACGATAACCTGCAGTACAGAGGGAGCCCAGGCCAGAGCCACATCTGAAGACCAACACATGTCATGGATCAAATGATCATGCCGCTCGGACACAAAAGAGGACCACAACACCCACCGCCACCACCCCCAGCCCCCCCTCCCTCCCCTCCCCCCGGACTACCATCGAGACATCGCAGAACAAGACAGCTGACCTCCCGAAAACGGTATGGCCCCTCAGCCACACAATTGCAGAATGTGGGGAGAGGTGGGAACCAAGTATGTGTGAAGGAGGCAAGTCACCCACGAATAAGAATGTACACAATGCCAAGTGTGGCGGTGATGTGCTGGACAGACTCCAGTATGCAGAGCACAGACATGTCCCTGTGGACACATACTGCTGGTGTGTGCAGTGTTGTGGACAGTGGACGCAACCATGTTACCTCAGGCAGTGGGGAAGACCTCGCTCATGTAGCTGCGTCGTCCCCCCCTGTACGCGGAAGCGCAATGGGCTGGTCCGGCATACGCCACACCAGCGTAGGAGTGTGAATAAATAGACCGGGGTTCTGGGCGTGGTTCACTTCCGGGATGGCCAACGCATCTACCAGGGAGGTGCCCCTCACCCTGCCACAAGTCCGCCGCCGTGACCGCCAGCCTCCTCAGCCTAACGCTGGCTTCCGCGACACAGGCTCCCAGCGCACCCAGCGGCACAGCACCGCGGAGTAATGTGTGCGCTGACTACTGCCTTCTGCCTACACTGCGGTCAGCAGAGCTCACAATTCAAATTGAGTCTTGATTTATTTATGGCAGAGTCCAGTAGGCAACAGACATTGCTTCCAGGGCGGCCCGCCCGGACGACGCATCATCGCAGGCCGCGCACCCGCCGAGGGCTCCAGGTGCCACTAACTCAGTGCACCACAAGTCATCGCCACGTGGCTGTGGGCCCTTGCTGTCCGCTGCCTCCGGCCTACACTGCGGTCAGCAGGACGCTCAAATCAAATCCAATCCTGACCTGCGAGGACACGCCATCATCGCTGGCTGCACACCCGCTGAGAGCTCCAGGTGCCACTAACTCAGTGCACCACAAGTCATCGCCACGTGGCTGTGGGCCCTTGCTGACCGCTGCCTCCGGCCTACACTGCGGTCAGCAGGGCACTCAAATCAAATCCAATCCTGACCTGCGAGGACACGCCATCATCGCTGGCTGCACACCCGCTGAGCGCTCCAGGTGCCACTAACTCAGTGCACCACAAGTCATCGCCACGTGGCTGTGGGCCCTTGCTGACCGCTGCCTCCAGCCTACACTGCGGTCAGCAGGGCACTGAAATCAAATCCATTCCTGACCTGCGAGGACACGCCATCATCGCTGGCTGCACACCCGCTGAGCGCTTCAGGTGCCACTAACTCAGTGCACCACAAGTCATCGCCACGTGGCTGTGGGCCCTTGCTGATCGCTGCCTCCGGCCTACACTGCGGTCAGCAGGACTCACAATTCAAATTGAGTCTTGATTTATTTATGGCAGAGTCCAGTAGGCAACAGACATTGCTTCCAGGGCGGCCCGCCCGGACGACGCATCATCGCAGGCCGCACATCTGTAGGTTTCAAAATAATCATAGGGCTAAGCTCCTTATGTTACGCTATTAGATTAGCCTTATATAGCTAAATATAGCAGTGGTAGTCATTTATATTGACAACCCACTGAGCTATATTAAGAAAGATAATGTTTTACAGAATAGGTTAGTCTTGGATAGGTGGCAGCCATTTTGTATACTGGCCGCCATCTTACATTATGGCTATGTTTAAGCACGCAGTGAGCTCTAAACTGTGAACGAGGTAGGCCCAGACAGCTGCGCCATGACACTTGTTGTTCACCTGATAAGTATACGTCCAGTTTCGTTTCTTTATCCAATAAGGGGTGCTGCCTCGCTTATGAATAAGCCTTTCTGTGTGCGTAAGTAATATTCTATTTGCAGCACCTCTCCTACGTTGGGAGGAGCAGGGATGCAGCTGGCTGACCTTGGCTAAAAGATACCGTGTGCCTGCCTCGGGCTGGTGATGTACGCCCCTCTGCCTCCCTAAAGTACGCATCCCTAAACCTGTAACTTTCCCTTGTAGGCGTGCTCTAGATGTTTATGATGTGTTTGATGTATCATACTATGCTGCGCATGATTATTGAGGCAGTCCATTAGCAAGCATTGCATGGTGCATGTTGTATTTGGGCTCCTCTGCAGAGTATAGATAATAAACTGCTTGTTTGCATTCTCTACTTGTTGACCGACTCTTCATTGATATAGGTAAGGCCGAGAGGTGGTGTAGTGACCCGAGTGACCCTATACGGGTCACTTCCTTCAGTTGGCGCCCGAACAGGGACCCCGCGATTAATCACCCATCACACCCATAAACGGGTCGTGAGGTCGGGGTGCAGGCTGGTCTAGCGGGTGGATCGGGGGCCCCCACAAGATAGAGCTCTGTTTCTGTGGCTTGCCCCACCCGTCTGATCGAGGGTGCCCTGCCTAGTGCTGATATGCTGGGGTCCAGAGACGGCAAGACCTTGGAGCTGACCAGATTGGTCTGGAGAGTCGGCGGTAGAGAATCACGTGTGAAACCTGCGTTTGACAGGTGAGTGACTTTGTGTACGTTTTAGTACTTGAAAATGTACTGGCGCCAGTCCTGAGGTGGTGTTGGACTGAACCGTGCGAGGCAGACCGTTGACCGCCTTTCGGTGTGAACTTGAACTGCTCCGGGTGATTCGGGTTTTTGAGACCCGTCTCATAGTGGTTCTCGGGTAGCACCAGGAGGGGCAGGGCCTTCGGGGCGTGTTTCGTGGACGGAGCCACACTACCGACTTGAGGGAGACAGAACCGATCGGTCTGTGCTCCATAAGTGGTACCGGACTGTGAGGGTGAGGTCGCCCATCGAGCTGTATCTCAGTGGTCTTGAGCCACGGATGAGATGAGCCTTAGTGGCGAACCTCACGGGCAGTGCCGGACCGCGTTTGACAAGGCAGAACCTTGAGTTGTACCCTTAAGTATTGTGGACAAGATACTTGGGCTGTGCTTTAATAGTGAGTTTGAACTGTATTGTGTGAACGAGTGCTGCGGCTGAATCTCGTGGTGGTTTGAGAGTCGTTAACGGCTCTACGAGCTACAAGATACAGGATAGGCTTTAGATCGTGTCTAATCACAACAGGGTCGAGCTGGGCTATCCATACACGTAACAGAGATTCTTAGGTGGTGCTTAGTGAAAGGCTTTTTGGGCCGTGTTGTATCGCATACCTTAAGAGGTCTGTTCGTGTTGATTTTTGAGTGTATTTTGTGTACGATTTTCGGACAGAGAAGTGGAGTTGCTTTGCGCTTGCGCAGTGGGAATTGTGTAAGTATCTTATATTAAGATGCCGTGTTTAAGTAAACTTGGATGTTTTGTATGTCGATGTTGTTGGTCAAGTGATCGACTGGAGGAAAGACAACCTGCTCCTCCAGAGGGTACCCCGAATTTTGATATGTACAAAAAAGCACGGTATTGGCCTTATTATGTTTAGCACCTTATGGCATAAATATACGAAGGACAATGCTGATTTGCAGTGGCCACTTGTTGGCTCGTTCGATGAACAAAAGTTGAATTTTCTAGAAGGAAAGCTGTTTGCTAAAAAGAGTAGGCAGTCAATGTTTGATATGTTGAGGGTTTGGCAGAAGGAGGCAAAGCAGCGGCGAATTAGAGAGGAAAAAAATACGAAGAAAAGACAGGCGCTGATGATCGCGCAGAAAGCCATGGCTTATGATAAAGTGACAGTAAACAAAGGTATTGAGTGCGCAGATAGGGCGTTTCGGCTGCAAGCTGAGAAGAGTTATGTTGTTCAAAATGAAGGTGATGCTTTTGTTGAAGATTTGTTAGACACCCAACCCCCACCACCTTATGCTCCTCCACGGATATATCCTATTGTTTCAGCTTCCCAGGCCCCGGCTTCAAGGGCTCTGGCTTCGGTTCTTGGCCCCACCAGTCCTCCTAACATTCCGGGTCTACATTTGACGCCTTCTGGGTATTATACTGCTTTATCGATGTCCGGGTTGGAGGGTAATAGCTCTCTGTCTGTGGCACCTGTTTCTGTATTTTCTGGTTCGACTTTCTTTACTCCCTCTAGTCAAGATCGTTCATTGATGGTACCTGTCTTTTCATCTACTCTTTCACCGGCGGATGTTTCACTTCCCATGATGCAATTTGACAGAACGCCTGTGAGTGGAATGTCCCCTGGAAGTCGAGCGAAAGTGCAAGAACGCGTGAGTAGGGTGTTGGTGCGTTCTGCAGTAAGTAATCAAGAAAAGGAGATGGTGGCGAATCAGGCAGTGCAGTGGATTCGAAATCCGATCTATGTGGTTGAGGATGTATGGAGTGTGATGAGACAGTATGAACCGCTTATGCAACAACTTGCGCTTAAGCATATGTGTACAATGCTGATGAGTTTGTGCGAGCAGCGCTTTAATGCTGAGGTCCCAAGGGAGGTTTCTGAGATACGAGATGAAGTGTATGGTTCCGGTATGGATCCTGCTGCTGTGTTGAATAAAGTTACTACTTTGTTAAAATATAGAGGTAGGATGCTTAAAGAGGGTTCCACAGCATTAGCGCAGTTCCCTATGAGAGAAGTTCACCCCATATATCATCCCGAGATACCAGCAGAAATAAATGCAGTGGGTGACATTGTTCGGCCCCGGGAGGGGGCACGGTTTCAAGAACAATGGGTTTATACCCCCTGGAAGAGAAGTGAAGTGCTTTCTCTTAAAAATCAGTTGCCAGATCCCAGAAAGAATCCGACTGCTTATTATAAAGAACTGACAGAAGCGGCTGATTTGACAGTTATGACGTTAGCTGACATTATGTTGTTTTTTGGGTTCCTGGTGCCGATTGATATATGGAGGCAGGTGCACTTGGTGGATCACGTGGTAGAGTTAGGAGCAACATGGGATCAGATAAAGCTGTGGGATCAAGAACGTAAGCCAGGTGAGAAGCCAAGAGCGGAAGTGTTAGCTTTACCTGGCCGAATTATTACGTACATGCATTCGTTTATTGCTCCCAAGAAAGTGGATTGGGATAAACTTACAGCATGTTGTCAAAAGAAAGAGGAGAGTGTGTCAGATTTCTTTACTAGGTACGAGGGGGTGTTTTTGGATTTCAGTGGTCAGGATTTGTCAGTGGATGGTGGAGTCCGGCTGTTTGTCGACAGGTGTGTTAATAATTTGCTTCCTGAGATTGCAGCCCGGATGAAGGCAGCGGAAAGTACCTGGTCCACGTCCACTTCCTCGGGAATATTGAGTATGGCGCAATATTATGAACATCGAGAGAACGAACAAAGGCAGGTTGTAGAGAAGAAAGGGAAGGAATTGAAGACAAAGGTGTTGTTGCAGCAGGTGCAGGGAAGTAGTGGAAGAGGAAGGGGTCAGCCGCAAGTGCAGCAGCGATGGTCCGTACCGCGAGGTGGTGGAACGAGTGCTCCATATGTACCTGTGGGACCTAATCAATGTGCATATTGTCGGAAGGAGGGGCATTGGCGAAATGAGTGCCCTGAATTGCTACAGGCTGGTGGGATCCCTAGAAGAGGGGTTTTTTGGGGACGTGGTAGAGGAACAGGAAGTCAGGGTGAGAGAAGACCAGAACGAACTGAGAATGTTGAAAAGGATCAGAATCACTTTGATGATCCTAGAGGACGACAGTATTGTCGCGAGGATTATGATGTAGATGAAGGAACAGGGATGTCCAGCCACAACTAGGACAGCGACGGACAGGGTGGGGGACCAGTTTCGGTGAATGTAGATCAACGCGGACCCTATGTTGCTGCGGGTTTGCTTGGTACCTTTCAAAAGTTTTTGATTGACACAGGTGCTATGAACAGCTCCGTTTCCAGTTCGCTGGTCCCTGGGGCAGCTCTGTCTGGCAAGAATAATGTTTTGGTAGGATTTTCAGGTAGGCCGGTTGTTAGTCCCATCTCTAAGCCCCTTGCTTTGACAATTGGTCCATTTTCAGTGAAATCCTCGTTCCTTTTGACTTCAAACTGTGGGGAACATTTAATGGGGCTTGATTTGTTGAAACGGCTGCATGCAACCATTTTCTGTTCCCCAGACGGTGTTTACATGACGATTGGACCTGATGTGGCACGGGCGAAGCAACACTTTGCCAAAGACGCCCCTCTCCCCGATGAGTTCAAGGACGTGCCTAGTATGCTGTGGGCTACAGGTGACACGGACGTAGGACTGTTGCAGGCACCGCCAGTGTCTATTCAGGTTAAGGACAATGTTTCTCTGCCTCGTATTCCACAGTATAAAATATCGCAGGCAGGAGAGACAGCTTTGTTGAAAATCATAAATGATTTAATTGCGTCTGGTGTGGTTGAGGAAACAGTTTTTAATGTGTGCAACAGTCCTATTCTTTCGATTCTTAAAAAGGCCCCGACAGATTCACCTGATGCCCATTCTGATGTGTACCGATTTATTATTGATCTTAGGGAAATTAATAAAATAGTGGTACCACAATTTCCTGTTGTTCCTGATATCACTTCGATTTTGACTGTGATCCCTCCTACAGCTCTGTATTTCTCTGTGATTGATTTGAAGAATGTGTTCTTTAGTATTCCGATTCATCCAGATTCCAGGTATCTTTTCGGGTTCAATTTATCTGGCAGAAGCTTTGTGTTCTGTCGCGCTCCTCAAGGGTATACTGAAAGTCCTAATATATATAGTCAAGCCTTGAAAGCTCAATTGGACTCGCTAGTGCTTCCGGTTGGTAATGTATTGTTGCAATATGTTGACGATCTCCTCGTGGCTTCTGATACTGAAGAAGGATGTAAGGAAGCCAAGGTCAAATTGTTAATGCATCTGGCACAAAATGGACATAAAGCGTCCCTTTCTAAGTTTCAATATTGTCGACAGGAGGTTACCTATTTAGGTCACCTCCTATCGAAGGAGGGTAGAAGATTGACACCTGAACGTATTTCTGTAATCAATAAAATGGGCGTGCCAAGGCCACAGAGAGAAGTGCGAGGTTTCATCGGAATTACCTCATACTGTCAACATTGGATCCCCAACTATTCTCTGATTGTGAAACCCCTCCTTTATTTAACTACGAAAGATGTGTGTGAACCCTTGCCGTGGACGCTTGAGTGTCAGCATGCCTTCGAGCAATTGAAGCATGCGCTTTGTTCTGCTCCTGTCCTTGGTACTCCTGACTATAGGAAGCCCTTTGTATTGTATGTACATGAAGTGGATGGTTGTGCATTGAGTGTCTTGACACAGGCTTTCGGTGGTAAGTATCGGCCCTGTGCTTATTTTTCTGCAGTCCTTGACAATGTGGATAGAGCGCTCCCGAGCTCTCTGAGAGCCGCTGCTGCGGTGGCAATTGCAATCAGACAATCTGCAGGGCTCGTTCTTGACACTGACCTAACGGTCATGGTACCCCATTCTGTAGACACTCTATTGAATAGAACGCAAACGCAGCACCTTACTAGTGCGCATCTGACTGGATATGAGCTAACTTTGTTCGCTCCACATGTCACCATTAAACGATGTGTCACTCTGAATCCAGCCACATTACTACCCCTCCCTTCGACGAGTCATTATGCAGATGCGCATGACTGTATGTACAGAATAGAGGAAGAAACGAAGGGACGTGTAGACCTGACTGATGTTCCCTTATCTGACCCCCAAGGGGAACTATATGTCAATGGCTCCTACCTTAAGCTACCAGATGGCACTACTTCTGCCGCATATGCGATCACCACATTGCGCACAGTCATAGAGACTTCCCGCGTCCCATATCAATCTGCCCAGGCTGCTGAGTTGGTAGCCTTGTTGAGAGCTTGTGAGTTAAGTGAGAAGATGGCTGTTAATATTTATACCGACAGCCAGTACGCGTTTGGAGTCGCTCATAATTTTGGGCGGCTCTGGGCGGAAAGGGGTTCCTGACATCCCATGGGTTGAAGATACAGCATGGCCCGTTGTTCCATAGATTGCTGTCGGCTTTGATGTTACCCAAAAGCTGGCAATAATAAAATGCAGTGCCCACAAGGTAGTTACAGATGACGTGGGTAGGGGCAATGCATTTGCGGATCAAACAGCTAGAGAAACTGCTAGATCGAAGATGAGTAAGATGTTTGTGGCAGGACCTGCTAGGTGGGTACCTGATAATGCGATGTATGAGAACACTGTAAGTAGTGTTAAGGACATACAGAATGAGGCCACAACAGATGAAGTGGCTGTATGGCAGGAAAGGACAGGTACTCTAGATGAGGATGGGTGCTGGACTGATTTGTCTGACAGCCGGAGATGGCTGTTGCCCAATGCATATGTTTTCCCAGTTGTCACTAAGGCTCATGGTCCCGCTCATATTAGCGCAAAGGGATTTGTAAATTGTTAGACCCAGTGTGGCGAAATGATCTCATTCCCAAGGTAGCTGCCCATTTAGTGAAACATTGTATGATTTGCTTAAAGCATAATCCTGGGAAAGGTACTCCTGTGCCTTCTGGGAATTTCGCACCACCCTCATTTCCCTTTGAGGTTCTCCAAATGGACTTCATTGAGCTAGAACGAGTGAATAATTTGAAGTACGTTCTAGTGGTCGTGTGTGCTTTCAGTAAGTGGGTGGAGGTGTACCCTGTGAAGGAAAATACTGCTAACGCAATGGCGAAAGCACTCATAAAAGAGTTCTTCCCTCGTTTCGGTTTGCCTCGGGTGATCTGGAGTGACAACGGCAGCCATTTTAATGCCCGAGTCATGCAGTTGGTGTGTGAAGGGTTGCACATAAATCAGAAGTTTCATGCAGCAAATCACCCCCAATCTGCAGGTCTTGTCGAGAAATATAATGGAACGCTCAAGTTGAAGCTAGCTAAGATCCAGGAGAGCACAGGCCTGAAGTGGCCTGATGCGTTACCATTAGCCCTTTTGTCCACAAGAATGACCGCACACACGAGGACTGGTCTATCTCCCTATGAGGTAGTTTTCGGGCGCCCTGCCAATATATGGGGTGTCCCTAGGCCAAAACGATTTAGTGAGATCGAGTATCCGATGATGATAGATTACCTGTATGAGTTAACTGAAAATCTTTGTTCTATTCATCAGCAGATCGGAGAGTCACTGTGACCACTTCCAGAGAGTCCCGGACATAAGTTGCAGCCCGGTGTCTGGGTTCTGATCCGAAACTTTGCGAGGACAAAGGCTCTGGAGCCTCGTTGGCATGAACCGAAGCAAGTCCTCCTTGCAATGATGACTGCGGTGAAGGTGGATGGGAGAAAGAATTGGATACATGCCCACCATACCAAAAGAATACCGCTGCCACTCCCTTATGACCGATGGGTCCAAGAAGGAATCGGAGATCATGAATGTGAGCACGTACCAAGGTTCATCCCGTTTTCGGATGCTCGGCTAACTTGGACGGAGACAGAAAAAGAGAACGAAGATGTGTTATTGGAAGCTGTCCCTCCCGAAATAAGGGCAGCACGGGAGTCCTCTGACACTGAACAACGAGTGTTGGAGTCTGGGAGCTATGTTGAGCCTGAGCCTTCGTTGCTTTTCTCTGATCAAACAGTGCCTGGGTCTGTAAGATATGATCTACGCCCACGACAAAAGAAGAGCACCAGAGGGAAATAGAGAGTTATGGATTTGAGTTTATGGTAAGAGCACAATATCTGTAGTGCCTGCCACAAAAGAGAGACACTGGTGCACTGCTTCGAACATTTAGACTTTCGAGTGAGCTGTGGGTGTTTGCCAGGAGGGCACCCCAACCGACACAAGGAAGGATTGGATTACTGAGTAGGCCTAGACTGTGAGGCCCCACGCGGAGGAAGTCACCTGTTACAGTATGATGGACAATAAGAAGCCTACCAAAGAGGCTTAGAACGGACTTTGGCGTAGTTGATCATTGATTGAAGAAGGTCGCAAGTGACTCCATCATTATTGTAGAAAGTAGGTGTTAGATATGTTCCCGTTTGGGCGAGTTGTCGCGCAAGAGGAGCAGCCTCTGGCGGCCCCGCCCTTAGGTCAAAATGATCCTGGATGGCCTAGTTGGACCACTAAAACCAAAGTTGGGGTTTTATTCTGCATTTTTCTTGTTATGATTATATTGTTTGGGGTGATATTGCATTTAGAAATTAAGCATCCAAGGCATATTCTGATAGGGACTACTCCTGATCCGCCTGAGCATTCGTTTGTTTCCCTAGCTCCACATAAAGAAAGACATAGGCAGACGTATTTTGGAAATGGTTTTCTTCAGATGCTCCATGAAGTACACCAAACGACTAATGCGACAAAGTGTTGGATCTGTGCTTTACTTCTTTCTATGACTCATAAGAATGATCTTCTTATATCCTTGCCTCTGTCATATCTAGGGAGTTGTGAAGCATGGTTCCAGCTCCTTACTGTAGTGTATACCCACTCACATGCAGATACTGCCCAACTGACTAAAGAAGATTATGAAGCAGTGTTGGAATACATAGTGATGCACCAGGTATACACTCCCGGAAAAGGAGGGAAGGCAGGTACTTTGCACCCAGATGCCTGTGTGAATGTTTATGAGCAAAGTGCAAACATTTCTTGGGTAAAAGATGAGATGATGGAGTTCCAAGGGTTTAATATAACAGAGTATTTTAGATCCTTTCATGAGAGAAATATCCCAGATAGTGAGGTCCTACCCATTCCAATAATTGATACACCAGCCCAATTTTGTGTAGAAGGGTTTGGGAGTGTTCCTGTGGGGAAGAGTCATTGTAATTATACGTTTACATTGAACACGACAAGTAGTCCACCCTTGCTTACACCCCCAAATGTATATTTTATCTATGGGACACATGCTCATGTATGGCTCCCTAGGGGGTGGGCAGGACGCTGTTATGTTTCTTTCCTTCTACCCCCAGTTTACTTAGCCCCATCCAATTATCATAAGGATCATAAGTTGCAGCAAAGGGGTACCTCATTGTCGCGAGTAAAGAGGATTATCAACACTGAAGATGTTGATCAGACAGATACCACGATGCAGCAATTTGCTGATGCTATGAAGGGATTGTTGCCTCTATGGGGACCTATGTATAATAGTAGGCAAATTAGCCATCTTACTAGAGTAATGGAAGCTGTCATTAACACTACTGCTGGTATACTCACAAATATTACAGCTGAGCTTCAGGCGACCAGGCTCGTTGCTCTTCAAAACCGGATTGTCCTCGACGTCATTCTTGCAGACAGGGGTGGAGCCTGTCGTGTGATTGGTAGCAGCTGCTGCGTTTACATACCAGACCACGCCCCTACCGTTTATTCAGCTATTCAGAAACTCCATAGGTTAGCCTCTGAAATACATGAAGATAACGGTACAGGGTCTCTGACACAGTGGTTCTGGGGCCTAATGTCCGCATGGGGATGGAAGATTCTCATGGGTTTAGTAGTAGTTGCAGGGATCATCTTCACTTGTTGCCTTTGTGTGAATTGTCTTCCATCTTGTTGCACTTATTGCATGGCTAAACTCACCCCCTCTGTTCCAATAAGTGAGTCTAAAGCCAGGGATGCGATTATGATGCTGAAAGAACTTCAAGAACTGATGGATATCGAAGAAGGCATTTTCGAGGACTAAAGATTCGAATTCAACAGAATCTCGCCTTGGTTCTGCACAGTTGCATACCCCCCCCGGTTTCCTCATGTTGACAACTGATAAACACCCTGTTGTGATGGCCTCTGTACTTCTATATTTAGCTTATAACGCTAAAAGGAGGGTCTGTAGGTTCCAAAATAATCATAGGGCTAAGCTCCTTATGTTACGCTATTAGATTAGCCTTATATAGCTAAATATAGCACTGGTAGTCATTTATATTGACAACCCACTGAGCTATATTAAGAAAGATAATGTTTTACAGAATAGGTTAGTCTTGGATAGGTGGCAGCCATTTTGTATACTGGCCGCCATCTTACATTATGGCTATGTTTAAGCACGCGGTGAGCTCTAAACTGCTAACGAGGTAGGCCCAGACAGCTGCGCCATGACACTTGTTGTTCACCTGATAAGTATACGCCCAGTTTCGTTTCTTTAACCAATAAGGGGTGCTGCCTCGCTTATGAATAAGCCTTTCTGTGTGCGTAAGTAATATTCTATTTGCAGCACCTCTCCTACGTTGGGAGGAGCAGGGATGCATCTGGCTGACCTTGGCTAAGAGATACCGTGTGCCTGCCTCGGGCTGGTGATGTACGCCCCTCTGCCTCCCTAAAGTACGCATCCCTAAACCTGTAACTTTCCCTTGTAGGCGTGCTCTAGATGTTTATGACGTGTTTGATGTATCATACTATGCTGCGCATGATTATTGAGGCAGTCCATTAGCAAGCATTGCATGGTGCATGTTGTATTTGGGCTCCTCTGCAGAGTATAGATAATAAACTGCTTGTTTGCATTCTCTACTGGTTGACCGACTCTTCATTGAAATAGGTAAGGCCAAGAGGTGGTGTAGTGACCCGAGTGACCCTATATGGGTAACTTCCTTCACACCCGCTGAGCGCTTCTGGGGCCACGAACTCAGTGCAGCTCAAGTCATGGACCCTTCATGGTTGAATCTTCTGTGTGTGATGTCAGAGCTGGTGCCCCTACCTCAGTGCACTGCAAGTCATGGACCCTTCATGATTGAATCTTCTGTGTGTGATGTCAGAGCTGGTGCCCCTACCTCAGTGCACTGCATATCATGGACCCTTTATGATTGAGTCTCGTGTGTCTGACGTCAGAGCTGGTGCCCCTACCTCAGTGCACTGCAAGTCATGGACCCTTTAGGATTGAATCTGTGTGTGTGATCCGATGACCACTGTTCTAGTTGTTGCCAGCACCAACCACTCCCTGAGGGCTGGCTTACACTCACCCCACACCCATCCAGCACAGGCGTCACTGAACATGTGACCCTGGTAATAAAAAGGGGCCGGGCGCACGTGCCTGTAGCCAGTTCCACCATACATCTTAGTGTGTCCGTGTGGCCATTATGTATGCGTGATTACCCCTGGCCCTACCACATCACATCGTGCTGTGGACAGCGGACTCAAGAATGTCACCTCAGGCAGTGGGGAAGACCTTGGACATGTAGCTTTCACCTCCCCCCTGTAAGCGGAGTGGGCTTGGCCGGCGTACGTCAGTCCAGCGCAGGGGTGTGTAGTATTAGCCCGGGGCTCAGGGCGTTGTTCAGTTCTGACCTGGACAAGGAAGTAACTAATGCGTGTGTCTCTGTTGTAGTGTCAGCGCCACCCGGCCGCAATTGACAATGTTGCAATGTAGCATGCACCCGGAGGGCGGCCTCGCATGAACGGAGAAATGAAGGAGCACAAGACCGCTCAGGGTCTTGGCTCATACATGCCAAGTGTTGTGTGTATCTGCATTGCCGCAGCATGAGCCAAATGCCTAGCCTTAATCGCAGCGTGAGTTCAGCCAGGCATGAACTCTACATCGGTGTCCGCACTATCCTTACCATAGGCCTACACTCACTTGGCCGCCCACCTTCAACGGCCAACATCACAGTGTCGTTGTCAGGCTTGTGGACATGCGCAGACAGGCATGACAATGGTTTGCCGTTGGAGTGCAAGTGATGCAACCGCGCAGCGTACACAAGTGAATAGGCTCGGGGGAGGGAGGAGCAGCTGTGAGGCAACGTAACACACAGTGATGCTGCTCACTTGCCACATGCAAGTCATGTCAAACATGAATCCCAAAGTCACACACATCCCACCCCACACCCAACAAGCCACATCACACTTCATGGATGCAAGCAGATGACGAACTGACATTAGGGATGAAAGCTCCTTTGTCTGAACTATCAGGCGGAAGCACATCTGTACATCCGACCTCGGAATTGCATGTGCCCGGCACCCCCTGACAGATACGATAGCGGTTAAGGATGACTCCCACATTACGCACAGCCCGACGACAGACCAACGTATACACACCCCACACACAGAAGTCCTTGCTTGGAGTTATCTTGCATGGAATGGCCTTCACACTTACTCCCACTCCATCCCAGGCGTACAACCGTTGCACACTTAAACAACTCATTGATCCGAGCTGTGGCATTTCATCCACAGGACTGGCGCAGGTCAGAACAGTGCCACTTCAACCAGGGCAGAACATCCCGGACACATGCACAACCCCTGTCACGTTGAACTGTACCGTGCACGTATGCTGCATTTACTGGGGTCACTGCCATTGGTAGTGCTGCGGGTCAGTTACCGGATGAGCTTCCGCCTTGCCAACGTCACCTGCGTTCAGCCTGTGTTGCATTGTCGATCGTGCATATTCGAGTGGTCCATTGATGTCTGCCTATCCAGCAGGACGGTAGCCGAACTGGATTTCGACATGTGTGTGCGCCCCCTGTTGGCCCATGACCAGGAGTGTCACCGTGATACCCGTCTATGGGATGCCTGGATACTTGGCATACATGCTGGCAGCTGGACCTGGGAAATTGCACAACTCCTCGTGTGCAGTGACCACATTGAGCCGCTCCCCTATTGGGCTGTAGTGCTAATTGGTGACAGGGGGTGGATGCAGCACATCTGTCCGGTCCTGCTAATGGCTAGCCTCGCCGTCCTGTTCGATGGAGTCGACAATGACCTCATGTTGGAAATGGTTGCCTACGAAGCTGCAATCGCTTTCATGGACGTGTAACTACGTACCTGCAGCCACAACAGTTTAGACCCCATTGCACATGTCCTGACACCTTGTTGCATCTTGGGGTTCTGGTCACATATCCCACGACAACAGTGGACATGGCTGCATTCACCTGGACCCCGAATAGGTGGGCGGACAACCACGCAGGGTAACACACACCTGTGAAAGGTGAGGCACTCCCCCGGAGTGGACCGCTGCGCTTGGCAACGTTCCTCATTCTGACATACTGCTGCATTGGTCCGCATGTTGTGGCACTTCTCTTACCCATACTGGCACGCATATGCTAATAAAGTCTACGCACATTCACTTGTTTTCAACTGTGATGTGAGTTGTTTTGAATGACGCTGTGTGTCTCACTGCCTATCTGGGTCACGGCCATACATGCGCATTGATAGCATTACCCAGGGAGTACCATTTATGTGGAATCACTGTCCCTACATTCATCAATACTTTCATGCTTAATTGATCAGTGCCATGACACATCAGTGTGTATTTGAATGTTTTATTCGCATTCAGTGGGGTGTTGAAGCTGTACCAGTACAGGGCCATGCCAACCCCACTTTACATTGACGCCCCGTGGAGGGCCAGCCAGAGTCCTTTAGGGGTGGACAGGTTCATCTGGAGAGGAAGACTTCAGTCCGCAGTGTGATTGCTGTGTCATTGGTAACCAATCCAAATATGGCAGTCCATGTCGAGGTCCAAGGTGAGTGTCGCTGAGTGTAACGGGGGACAGTGGAAGATGTTATTCAAGGGCATGATGCAGAGGGCAGTAACAAGCTGAAACAGGCCATATGGCGGTGATGTATGCTACCACTTCACTCTTGCCACCAAGCCAGATTCATTGTCATCTTCGTCCTCTGATGTGTCAGGTGCCTCACATGTGGAAGGTGGTGTTTGGTCTGCCGCACTGTGTGGCACGGACACTTCAGGGGGCGGAGATGTGGATGGAGTAGTAGCAGCAGCAGTCATCCGCGCCAGGCCATGTGGCGGCAATGCCATGATGAGGATCTGCAGGGAATGGAAGTTCCCAGCTACATCTCGCTGGTGTGCAGCCGTGGCAGCCAATCGTTCCCCATGCATCCGCTCCCTGTTCTCCATGATCCTCCGCATGTGCCCCAACTCCCGGCTGACATTGCTGGAGCCACTCTGACTAGACAATTGTTCTTGTCTCCGAGTCATGACTCCAGCGATGTCAGCCATGTATTGTTGGAGAGCATGGAGCGGACAGTGGGTGTCCGTTAGGGGCTGTAAGTGGACCCTGATGGGACTTAGACACCCACGTATGGCATCTAGTTTGGCTGCCATGAGGTCGAACCCCACCCATAGCTGGTCAGCCATCTTCTCCTGGCACCCTAACACACAGCGTTGGAATGCCACGTGTTGGCATTGGGGGTCCTGGGAGCCAGCCGTGGTGGTGGGTGCTTCCTGCTGTGTGGTCTGTGCAGGGGTTGGGGTCTCCTCGATGCAGCTGGGCTGCCCTGCTCCTGGAGGTGTGGTGCCGAAGCTGTCCATGTGCTGCTGGAGGGCGTCTGTGTCGATGTTGGGGAGGTCCTCTTCTTCATCAGTGCTGAGTTGTTGTATCTGCTCTGCAGGAGGTGTTGATTCTCCCTCTGCAATGTGAAGGGGAGATGCAGATTGACACTGTGTTCACATGTATGTCCACGCATTGTACAAGTTTGCTAACGGACTGCATGCCAATGTACATTGTGACTGTTTGTGATGAGATGCCTATTTGATGCGGGACAGTTGACATTTCTACGCCATCAGGGATGTGTGGTTGTGCTTGTCCATTGTCATCTCACAGTTTCCAGCTATGCCAAATGCGAATGGCCATTTTCTACACACAGGCGGCAGCAGTTGTGTCCTCTGTCCTGTTGTGAGAGTGTTGCAGTTTGTGCCACATTGTTGTCAATGTTGAGGTGCTCTGATTCTTATGTGTGTGTGCTGCATTGTGGGTGTGTTGCCCCTTCGGCTCTGATTTGGCTGGCCCTTCTCCCTTTCAGGCGGTGTGCCGTTCACTTCTGTGCTTATACAGTGTTGAGATGTTGCAGACTTGGGTAAATTGGGCTCTTGGTCGGCGTTGTGACTCTTGGGCATGGTTTGTCCGCAGATGTGCTGTACTTATTTGTGCATGTGTTCCATTGTGCCCATCTCCCCCCGTCCCCCCAGTCCCTGGTCGTTACACACCCTGTTGCTGTTGGCTCAGGTCATGTTGTGCAGCGTCCGGTCCACCAACTCCTGCCACCGTCTCCCTAATGATGACTCGGGTCACCATTTCCTCCATCTCATCCAGCTCCTGGTGTGTCGCTGGACTCCCACCTCCAGTCTGCATTGCTGCTCTCAGGTTGGCAGCGGTTTTCAGCTTGGTTTGCGCTTCAAATCAGTCCAGCGCTTCTTGCAGTCGTCCACTTCCCTCTCTTCACTCTGACTGCATTCACCTTGGCCAAGATGGACTGCCATATTGTATGTTTAGTTGCCAATGTCTCAGTGGAGGTGATGAACAGTTGGTGGTGGTGTTCTGTCACCTCTGTAATGAGGATCCTGTTTCCCTGCGGACTGAGACGCGTCTTCCTCTTCTACTTCTCCTTGCCCTTCCCTGTCCCCGAGGTCCCAGGCTGGTCCTCCGTGGTGCTTGTGGGGTTCTGGTTGTCCTCTGTACTTGACCGGCTCCCTCCATGGTGCTTCGCAGTTGTTTGTGTTTTGTAGGTGGTTTTTTTGCAGCTTTTGTAGTGTTTGTTCCCGCCTTGCTTGTGGGACTTGCGGGCCTGGCACTGCTTTTCGCTGGATTTTTATCACAGTTGGGCCCATTGCAACTTTTTTCACGTTCGGGTTTCCTTGTTTTTCGCTGTCGCAGTAGTTGTATCGCGGACATTTGTGGCATTCTCGGGAAACTATTGCATGTTCCCGCCGTGTTGAGAATAAGACGTTGACACAGAGTTATTTTCCCGCGATAGACGGCGATATGAAAAATTGCGTTAACCTATTTTGGCGATGATTATCGCACGTTCTTGAAAATATCCCCCAAAGTATGTTGCAAAAGCTGTGCTGGCTCGAGGAGAGAATGCAGAGCGTTTCTCTATGCATGAGAGAAAGCTCGATCTCGTTGTTTTAAAGTTAAAACAGGGAATATAAGATGGGGTTGTAAAGTCAGGCATTTTACCATCACAAGGAAGGTTGAAAAAAAATATTTTTCAAATGAGAAAATATATTTTTTCCAATGGGGTGAGAGTGGTGTGGATCACTTTCATGGGTACAACCATGTGATATGTATTCCTGAAAAGCGTTCATCATCAATTTATGCTGTGTTGCTGGTAGAAGGAAGCAAGGTGACAAGTTGAGGCAGTTGAAGAAGATTTATTCCAAGATGAAGAAAACAGCACAGGATGGGCCAGATGTAGGACCATTTCATTTTGCAAGTCTCTAATTACGATTTTTTGCAACTAGCAATTAGAGACTTGCAAAATGAAATGTACTAATGTGTCTCAGACATATTAGAGATTCCAATGGGGTCACAGTTGTCCTGCCTCATCAATATAGGGGAGAGGATGTGGCTTAACAGCTAGAGCAGCCGACTTTGAAGCTGGGGAACCAGGTTTGAGTCTGGCAGGAGGCTCAAACATCCTGTGATTCTTGGCAAATCACTTAATCTCCTCGAGCCTAAAAATGAATGTGTCCATCTGTAATGCAACTGGTGTGCATGTAAAGCGCTCTGATACCTTCGGGTCGAGTTAATCGCTACATAAAACTGCAAAAAGAAAGAATATTCACGAGGCAGGTCGCAACTTGCGACCCATTGGGAATGGGCAATCACAAAGGGATGGTGGCCTGGTGGTGGCAGCAGACCACCATGTCTGTGTTTGATTTTAAATAAAGCAACTTAAAAAAAAATTCATCCAGTTTTCCTTGAAGGAAAACCGGTTGCATTTCAAAAACACAAATGAAGTGTTTCTGTTCCATTTTTTAAGGGTAGGCAGACACTACCTGCTCTTGAAAAACGTTTTCACTACCATTCACTTGAAGTAGGTGGTAAACGGAGATTATTTTGCAACCGAATTCCGGTTGCATACCAATCTTACATCCCCCTGAGACTCGCTATTAGGAAGGAACGCCCTTGGCATGCCCCTTCCAAATAATGACAAGCAAACCTTATTTTGTGAGTCTGTAATAGGTTACCGACTCACAAAATAGGGTTTGTACATAGAAAAATGCATTTTACTCGTTGCAAACTGCCCGATGGGCCATTGGCAACTGGCAAAATGCATCGTACATCAGGCCCGTTGTCTCTCCAAGATCGTCCCAGGCTCAGGAGTAACTGAAGAGCCTAGAATTCTTGTTGAGGAATGTCAGAATAGAACAGTCAACATTCTGATAATTAAAGAGACAAGCCCACAACAGTTTCAAATATTCGTATAACAGACACAAGTTTGTTGCTGAGTGTAACAATCATGTATTCATATTTCGTGTTGCACTAATGAAGGTCATTACATGTTTGAGGTATGTAACAGCAAAGCATTGTGTATCCCTGGGAACATACAGTTCATTTGCAGTCGTGCTGTAATAGGACACGTCATGGTGGCTCACATTACCCATCAGACACCTTCTTCTCCTGAATCTAAAGACCTCACTGGGCATTTGTGTGGGTGGTCATATCTGCCTGGTTAGGGGTGGTTGCAATGCTCTTGGGTTATTTTGGGCCTTGGTGATGTGCTCATCTACATCACATCAGGTGGCACTGCCAGTCCTGGGCATGGTTTTGTCAAAAGTCTCACTGGATGAGGAAATCTCACAAGAACTTACCATCTAGCTCTCAGGGGCCATTTTAAGTGCTGCACCATTCAAAGCAGCCACACCCAAACAGCCTTAGGGGCATATTAACAATAGACGGCGATAAATATCGCAACGCGCGCTTAGCGCTTTTTTATTTATCCCCGTCTATCGCTGGAATTTATCGCCCGGTTAGCGCGTTATCAACAACGCGTATCACTGAGGCGATAAAAATTCCAGCGATAGCGGGGATATCGCCGTTTCCCATGGAACAACGCTGGTTTTCCAGTGATGTTCCATGGAAAACGGCGATAACCTTGCTGATACGACCCTGTGGTCGTATCAGCATAATTCACCCCCAATGACAGGTATAGGTAAGTCAGCATTTTAGCTGATGTTAGTTTTCGGCGAAAACCGCGGTTTTTGCCAAAAATTAACATTTGCTAAAATCCTGGGGCCACCTTGTAAATATCGCGATGTGCATTTAGCGATATTTAACAAGGTAGTCCTTCAGGGGTACGCCCGGTGACGCCCACTTTGCATCTCATTAGAGATACAAAGCGAGGCATCGGCAAAACGGCTGCTAACATGCGCTAATGCATGTTAGCACCGGCTTGCAAATAGGGCAAAAACATTATCTCCGCTTTTTTGGCTTTTAAAGCCAAAAAAGCGGAGATAAGGCCCTTGATAATATGCCCCTTACTTGTTATTCTTTCAGTTCTCAGTGAGTGTTTGGGAATTTACTATCTTCTCTCGAAATATATATTATGAGGCTGAAAGTTATGTGGGTTGGGTCAATAATTAGGGAAAGTGGGCAGTTTGGAATTCCAATTACAAGCGAACCATCATGTTAGAGTTTCGAGATGGTGGTGACTTAAAAGAGACAAAACTGATAATGGGTAGTGATGGTTCACTTGGGCCGCACTACCATTTGGCATGTGCCCATATAAATTTTAACACGATTTAAGCAAAACGAAATTTAGGTTGTGGTGCTAATAGGTACAGATACACCATACTACCCAAAATGTATCCAATACTTTGGTGAAAAACACCTCCGTTAACATATAAGAATTATGTACCAAAGCACTCAATGTCCATAGACCAATATTACTATTGTCATGCACAATATTGCCGAAAATTTCTCAACTTCAGAAGACAGAAGTCACAGATTAGTTATAAGATACAGCCGACACGTGTTTCGTCATGCAAGTGACTTCTTCAAGGCTAAAGATAAGGTTCGTTGTCACGATACCGTGGGTCAACAGGTCTGGCAAGGGAGTCGATCCTTGAAGTCAAGTTCTGAATCAAATTGGTGACCCAGATCAGCAACGCGTGTTTCGGTGTCCCATATAATGCTGTGATCTAATGCTCCGTCTGTATATATTCAATTAGGTCTGAAGCTGTCTACAAAGTCCACAAATAATGATAATAGTGTTTCCTTCATGGAGCGCCTTGATAAGTCCTCTTCTGCCTCCAGTCGCCAAGCTGTGTCCTAGAGTCCCGTCATATGGCAAATGCCTTATGACGGGACTTCACTTGACTTCAAGGTTCGACTCCCTTGCCAGACCTGTTGACCCACGGGATCGTGACAACAAACCTTATCTTTAGCCTTGAAGAAGTCACTTGCATGACGAAACACGTGTCGGCTGTATCTTGGACTATAATACAAAATATTTATAACGAATCCGTGACTCCTGTCTTCTGAAGTTGAGAAATTTTCGGCAATATTGTGCATGACAATAGTAATATTGGTCTATGGACATTGAGAGCTTTGGTACATAATTCTCTTATGTGACTTAAAAGAGCAGCAATTAGTAAAAAAGTATGATTTGGAAAAGGTATAATTTGACATTTTTACTGATGAAAGTTCTAAAGCTAAGATAAGTCAGAAGAGTTCTGCTAAGTAAGTAATTTGGCAGAGAGTGAAAGTTGTTGAAACGAGTCAAAAAGGGCGAGTTGAAGGAGACAGCCTTGGAGCATGGGTGTAGGGAAGGAGGAGAGATGAGGATAGATTTGAATTTGAAAGAGTTAAACTTGAAGAGATTTGTGTACATTCATGGCGTGTTGACTGTGAGGCAAATCTTTAAGCAGTTCATGCCGTCTTAAGTAGAAACACTGAGGTGGAGATTGACTAAGATTTTGCACCGTGTTTGCATCACAAAAGTGACGCAAAACGGCTCAAAATCTTTTTTTTTCCTAATTTACTTTCCAGCGCTAAACTTGTTTACCGCTGAAAATAACGTAAAGCTGCTTCGCATTACTTTGCGCCGTGTGGGCGTGCAAAGGGTGGTGCATGGGCGTTCCCATGCAACCACCCAAGAAGTTTCACGCTAAACCCAATTTACTATACACAGTACATTGGGTTTAGTGTGAGAAAACTGCGCCCTTTTTAACTAGGCGCAAGGAAGGAGAAATGCTTTCATTTCGCCTTCTTTTTCCGACTTTGCATGCATGCTACACTGTACAGCACGCATACAAAGTGGGAAAAGCTTTCCCTCGTGTCTAGGCATAGTATTTTGTACAGGAAGGGTATCCTTCCTGTACAAAACCTATGCTGGACTCACACACACCCCCTAGCGCTATGGCGCTAAGGTGGTGCGTGGCGTACAGTAGCTGTAATCAGCGCCAGCGCAAGGGAAAGGGAAGGAGAGAGCCATATCTTTGAAAATATGGGCTCTCCTGCTCCCTCCCAGTCATGCAACACAGCGCAGCCTCGCGGGGGGCTGCGCTGCGTTGCGTGGAGATTTGGTAAATCTCCCCCGAGCGTGAATTTCCTTGCCATCAGTCCACTGATGAGTGGCAATTCCTGTGACATCCAAGAGGTCCATCTTAATGTTGACTAGAGAAGGAAACAGTATTTAACCTTGATGTGCTCCATGCCTAAAGAACTCTCATAAAATATATATGCTGTGCATGGATGAAATCTTCTATGGTCACCTTTCATCCCCAACGCATTTTTTTATTTGCACCTTTAATATAACACCACAATAGTAAAAAGCATTGGAGTACTCAAGGCACCTCACCAAGTATTTAAAACGAAGAACTATGAGCCTAACTCAGATGTCATGAGCACATATTAATTTAAGATTTATGTCAGATTGTAATAGCTATTTGGTATGCACCAACGCCTTGTTCATAATTACGATGTTAATCACATTCCATTCGATATTATTTCAAAACAACGTGTGTTATTAATTCACTCTCAACATTCTCAAGGTGAGATTGCTCTAATTAAGCAATTACTGCAACCGTGCGTCATTGCTTGTACAGATGTATTAAAAACATTACAAATTATTATATTATCCACATGTACACTAGTTGAAATGGATTTCCCATAATAACCATTTGTGTTGTGTATTTTCCCTTTCTTGTAACTTCACGTTTTCTTTTTATAAACTGAACAAATTAATTTGTAGCCCTGTGCTTAATTTTCATTACACAGTGGTAAAATCGTGTAATTCTAGGATTGCGTGTTACACGATATGTGCAAATTGTTTGCCATTTTACATCATGGGAATCTCATGTCAGAGGGTTAAAGCAGATAATATCTTGCACAGAGACATATTTTGCTCGAATCAGTCTCACGCTGGTATCATGATAAACTGTTCTATGCAAGATATGCTCTCACCTAGAAAAGTCAAGAGATATACAGACCCAAAACATTTTATGCACCCCACTTATTTTCATATACTTTACCCAAAATCCCATGAAATTTCAAGGCAAAAAAATGCTTAAATACTACACAGGGCTAGTAAGTAGCAAGCTAACCTAGCAAGTCAACATTTTAAGACAGCGTAGGGGGTTAAGGCGCCTTCTATAGAGATATCTACATATCTTTAGCGTCGTCGCGCTTTCAAATAAGGCGCCGACACGAGCGGTACTTTAAACTGTCTTTATTTTACTTTTCCCTGCCTCTGACTGTCGCGCGCACTCGCGCCGCCCCCTCTCTTCCTCTTCCTGCCATGCCTGACCCGGAAGTCCGGGACCTGGTCAGGCATGGCGACACGACATCTCCCCCTTTTGTAAATTGTCATTTTCCTTAGATCGTTATTCTCTAAAGTTCTTCAATGAGTCGGACCGGTCTTCGAGTAGTCCGCTGTGGCCGGCGAGGAGGGCGTTGTTCTCCGGGTTCATCCATGTTGATTACGCGAAGGCGTTCTTCGAGATTGTCTGCTCCTGGGTCTGTGGTGTCTGTGTCTCTGTCCGTTTCATCTTCTCGACTGTAGATTGCTGGATTGCACTTCTTGAAATGCGATACGTTTCTCGTGTTCCTCTTTGTTGTGGATGCTGCTGTGATCATGGTTCCTTTCTTTTTCACTACTTGTAGCGGGTGGGCATGATATCGGCTGTCGGCTTTAGCTCGCTGTTCCTGCTTCACTAGTACCCAGTCTCCTTCTTGGATACTGGATGTCTTTGCATGGCGCCGATTGTCAGCGTAGTCTTTCATCTTTGCTTTCTTGTCTCTATCAGTGTTCATTAGTGTCACATGATCTGCGGTTGGGAGTCTGGAGTGTATGACTGCGTCCGACGTTGGGATCCTGGTGCGCGGGGTTCTCCCGAGCATCAGGGTAGCGGGGCACCTGTTGGTTGTGCTGTGTGGTGTTGTTCTGTAAGCTCTCAGTACTTCATTGAGCGCTGGTTGTATGTCACGCTGGGACAGTTCAGCTTGTTGTATTGCTTTCTTCAAGGTGGCCATGAAACGCTCAACCATTCCATTGGCTTGGGGCCATAAGGGGTGATTTTCCGGTGTCTAAAGTTCAGATGGTCTGCGAAGTCTGTGAACTCGTGTCCATTGAAAGGTGGTCCGTTGTCCGTTTTTCCTGTCTGTGGAATTCCCCATGCTGTGAATATTTCGTCAAGGATGGGTATGACTGCCGATGCTCTTGTGGATGATAGTTGGTGTGCAATGGGAAACCGAGAATATTCGTCCATGATGACGATGACATATTTCCCAGATTTTAGTGGACCGAAGAAGTCAACAGCTACTTGTTGCCATACGCCGTCCGGGAGATCAGACATTTGCAGTGGGGCGTGTGGTTCTTCTCGCCCCACTAGTTGGCATTGCGGGCAGTCTTGAAGCGTGGCTTCTACCATCTGGTCAAGAGACGGGAACCAGACCCTCTCTCTCAGTGCTTTTTTCGTGGCTACTACACCCCTGTGGCCTTCATGAGCTAGATTAATGGTCCCTTGTCGTAGTTGCTGAGGAATGACAATCCTCCTGTCTCTCAGTAACAATCCATCTGCACTGATTGTGAGGTCGTCCTTGACGTGTCTGAAGGAAGAAAGTTCTTGCATGTTGATGGCAGTGATGGTTTGGGAGGTCTCCAGATGTCTCCATGAGTCTGCTCGGATGCGCTGCATAACATCTTGAAGCGTGGCATCCTTGGCAGTGGCTTCTATAATGGCATCTAGTGGGACGGCAGGTGGGCGCGCTTGGTCAATCACAAAGTGAAGGTATTCTTCGGCTAGCGAAGTGCGTGTCTGTGTCAATGTTTGAGGATGGCGTGAAATGTAATCCGCTGGGTTCTCTGCCTTTCCCAGTTTGTGGATAATGGTGTAGGTGTAGTCCTGCAGGCGGATTCCCCACCTTTCGATCCTTGGAGGCATCTTCGCTCGTGGGTTGCCGAAGATGGTAATTAAAGCCTGATGGTCAGTAATGAGTGTGAAGTGTTTCCCGTAGACGAATAGGTGGAAATGCTTGCATGCCCACACGACGGCCAGGCTTTCCTTCTCCGTTTGCGAATATGCCTTCTCCGTGTCGGTGAGGCTGCGGCTGGCATAGGCTATGATGTGATGCTGGTCTCTTTCGTCATCATACTGGGCAAGTATGGCACCTAGGCCCACGGGGCTAGCATCAACGGTGACTTCCGTTTTCCGTTTGGGATTAAAGTAGGCTAAATGGGCGGCAGAACTTACAGTGCCTTTGATCTTGTTGAAAGCATGTTCGCATGCCTTGGACCAGTGAAACGGTTGGCCTTGTCTTGTTAGCTCTCGCAGTGGGTAGCTGATGGTGGCATAGTCTCTAATGTACCTGGCACAATAGCTGGCCATGCCCAGGAATGACCGAACGTCACTGACGTCGCGAGGTTGCGGGGTGTCAGTGAGCGCTGAGACTTTGTCGGGGTCTGGTCTCATGCCATCTTTCGAGAAGATGTGGCCGTAGAACTTGAGGGTTGACTTGTGGAATTCATACTTGTCTCTGTTGAGTGTGAGGTTGGCGTTTAGAAGGGCATGGCACACGCGGTCTAGGGCTTTGTCATGTTCTTCACGTGTCATGCCAAATACAAGTATGTCATCGCTGTAGTTGAATGAGTTGGGAATGTGGTGGATCACCCGCCGAACGGCTTCTTGAAAGATTTCTGCCGCTGACGAGATGCCAAAATTGAGGCGTTTATATCTGAAGAGTCCTTGATGAGTGGTAAACGTGGTGATATATCTCGATTTCTCGTGGAGTTCGAGCTGGTGGTATCCTTTTTGAGGTCTAATTTTGAAAAGACCGTCGCTCCGTTCGGGCGGGTAATCATGTCACTAATATGAGGTCCGGGATGTCTTTCCCGTTCTATGGCTGTATTCGGGGCGCGCATGTCCACGCACAGGCGTACTTTGTTTTCATGCCCTCGTTTGGGCACGACTACCACCGGTGACACCCAGGGAGTGGGTCCGGATGATCGTTCTATGATGTCCGCTCTCAGCAGATCTTGGAGCTCATCATCAACCGCTTGCTGGAGGTGAAATGGTACTTTCCTGTGGTGTTGGGCCACTGGCGTGACTTGCTCATTGATGTGTAACTTAACTTTGACGTTGGCTAATTTTCCTAGGCCTGAGAACAGCTTCGTAAATTTGTTGATCATGTCAGGCGAGTCATCTACTTTGAACAGTATCTCTACCAGCCTCAACCTTTCTGCCGTGGGTAAACTGAGTAGGCAGTCGGCAGCTTCAGGGCCCTCTATGACATGAACTTGAGCCTGAATTGATCTGTTTTTGTAGGTTAGCGTTGTGAGAAAACGTCCTAGACATGGCAGTGGCTCCTTGGACATACATGTGTAGACGCGCACTGCAGCCGGTTCTAGCCTCGGTTTCGGGCACATCTTTTCATATTCCGTTGTGCAGATATAGTTTAGTGACGCTCCCGTGTCCAGAACAAACTTGGCGGAGTAGTTTCCCATTCGAATATCTAGTCGGGGGTATTTCTTCAGCCGGTCTGGGTCGGCCACCATGCATACATATTCGTCACTGTCCTGTGATATGGGGGTCAGTGCGGACGATTCTCGTGACGATGACCTGTGTGAACGATATGACGCCTGAGACTGGGTGCTAGACCTGGATGAGCTGGTTGATCGGTCTCTTCTTCCATGCACCGCCCTTGCGTGGTGACGTGTCCCAGCACTTCGTCTGACTGGCCTGGTTTCTTTATGCCTGGTTTGGCACATAGCTTCGAAGTGATTGTCTCTCCCGCATCGGTGGCATTGTTGGCCCAGGGCTGGGCAGGTGCCAGTGTGTGGATATTCCAGACCGCAGCGGTAGCAGTGCGGCGGTTGTGTCTGGGTTTTACCGCTTCTGGTCCCACCATGGGACGAGCTCGTGGGTTTGTCAGGCCTCCGATGGTCCGGCCGACGTCTTGTTTCTGTCTGGGATTGAACTCGGAGGGCTTGTTCCCGCTTTTCTGTTTTTCCGGCTTCCATTTTCTTTGCGTGTTCTTCGGCTTGGTCATTTATGCGTGTGAGTTCTTCAATGTCGTTGAGCGAGTAGTGCTTTTTGAGTAGTCGACGGCGCAGCGACTCGGATTGTCATCCTTCGATGATGCGCAGACGAAGTGCGTCCTCAGTGTTGAAATTGTCGAACTCGCAATAACGTGCCAGACGCTTTAATCGTGAGATGAATTCACCCATGGATTCATCGCGTTCTTGGGACGCGAGATTGAAAGTGTAGCGTTCATAATCTAGGTTGCGTTTATGGAGAAATTTTCTGTTCAGAGCGTCCTTCACGTCTGTATACGACGCAGTGCCTGCCGGGGGCAACTCTTTGATTATTTGTCCTATATCTTTGCCCACTAAGTTTTTTAGTGCTATAAGTTGGTGGTCAGGATCATCTACTCTTGATCCTTTCATAAAATCTTCAAAGTCTTCTATCCAGCTTTTCCACTTGGGGCCCATGCTGTTTCCTGAAGTCAGTAGTAGAGGTTCGGGGGGACGCAGGAACGATACCCCCATCAGTATGGGCCCTTGCGGGGCAGCTGAGGCTGGACCTGGTGTTGCGTTTTTCGTGGAATCAGGTCGAGTGGACATGGTGATACACTGCTATCTTCACTGTCCCTCCTGACGCTTCTTGCAGCTTTGTAGGGCTTCAAAATCTGTTTTTGGCGGGTTCAGGGTGCTTCTTTTGCCCTTTGCCTGACCTCAAAATGGCCGCCGGAATGAGACCTATGTCTTTCTATGGGATGTGCCTGACTTTAAAATGGCCGCCGGACATGACACATGTGCCAGTTGTTGAGATGAGGAACTGGAGTTCTTACCCCCGTGCTGTACACCTTTCGTTGTTTGGGGCCTCAGGATCTCGCCTCACAGGAGGTCCTTGTCAGGGCTGCAGCGCTAAGACGATCGGCGGCGCTTGTCTGTTTAATTACTAGCGCGTCTCCTCCTGTGGCTGGACGCTCTCTAAACACTGTATCATGTACAGGTGGAGGGGGGTGTCCTCGCATCCCACCCTCGTCGCCAGATTTAGCATCGTCACGCTTTCAAATAAGGCGCCGACATGAGCGGTACTTTAAACTGTCTTTATTTTACTTTTCCCTGCCTCTGACTGTCGCGCGCACTCGCGCCGCCCCCTCTCTTCCTCTTCCTGCCATGCCTGACCCGGAAGTCCGGGACCTGGTCAGGCATGGCGACACGACAATATCCAGCAAGTTTCAGGCTCAGGAATATTGGTAGAATTATTTAATTGGTTAATGCACTTGCTGGAGAGATCTAAATGTAATCTCTGGGCACACGTTTGTATCATCATAAATAGCTTAGCTGGTTAGTGCTTTTGTTGCAGAGGTCTTTCTTGAACCTTAAGGGCACATGTTGCAATCCAGTGACTCTTGCGTCCACTGTGTCTTGTAACCTGCAAGGCACACATTTGAAGTCTTATAGAATTTAAGTCAATTATTTCTTTTTCTGTCTTTCATAACATTGGTAGCAGTGGGCAGCAAATATACGTAAGTGCCAAAAGAAATCAATTTTAATTGTGTATTATCAATGGTTAATAATGTTGTGAAACTCCTCAGCTCTTCACTTGGTAGTTTGTGACTTGACATACTGGGTGTAGATTTGTTTTCTTTCATAAACTGCTAAGCTTGGAGGCAATTTGAAACTATAGACCCATTCCTCTACTGCCTACTCTGTCTAAAATCTTGGAGAAACACCCCAGTTTACGATTGGTGGCATACTTGGAGGAGCATAAATTGTTAGATCCCTCTTAATTTGGTTTTAGAACCAACCATGGGACAGAAACTGCTTTGAATTAAGCTGTTGATAACATCTGTTCGGTGGGTGATTTATTTATTTATGTATTTATACAGGGCAACATTCATCCGAATGGATATCACAGCGCTAAGGAGAGTGCAACCAAGGTGGGAGTGAAGTAATGGGGAAAGGTCTCTAAGTCACTTATCAAACCCTAGGGAACAGATAAGATTTCAGGTTCTTCCTGAAATACCATGTAGCCATCGGTAAGCAGGAGTTCGAGTGGTAATTCATTCCAGTGAGTTGCTGCCAGATGGGAGAAGGAGCGACCCCCAGCCCTGGTTTTCTTGATGTGTTTAGTTTTTGCCCGTGCCTGATAGCGCGATCTCAGGTTCTGTGTGGGGACATAGAATTCAACTCTATCTTGCAGAATTCTGGGGCCAAGATGGTGTAGAACTTTGTGTGCATGGCCCAACAGCTTAAATCTAGCCCTTTGAAACACAGGCAGCCAGTGGAGCTCCCTCATGCATTCTGACACCAAGCTGTACTTGTTCACGTTGCACACCAGCTTGGCAGCCGCATTCTGGACCACCTGCAGACGAGCAAAGAGGTAGTCTGCCATGCCCACATAAAGTGCATTCCCGTAATCCAATTTACTTATAAGCAAGGCCTGAATGATGGTTTTCCTGCACTCCAGGGGGATCCATAAAAAAAGTATTTTTAGCAATTTTAATGTCGCAAAGCTTTTCCCGCACAGTGCATGGACATGGTCCAGCATGGTTAGTCTATTGTCAATGAGAATGCCTACGTTTTTTGAAACCTGTTTGGGTGCGGGTGTGTTTCCTAGTGATGAGGGCCACCAGGTTTCGTCCCAGACTAGGTGGGCTCCTCCAAAGAGTAGAGTCTCTGACTTATCTGCATTCAGCTTCAGACAGTGGTCAGACATCCAGGCCGCCATTTCTGAGATACAGCTGGTTAGTCTAATCCTACTATCAACGTGTCCATCAAGAGCTATCAGCAGTTGTGTGTCATTTGCACAAGAGCAGATACTGACTCCCCATTTTTCGCTGATCTTAGCCAATGAAAATACATAGACATTAAAGAGGGTGGGACTCAAGGAAGCTCCCTGTGAAACACCATAGGCGATGATTTTGGTTTCGAGGAAGAAGGGCCCAGTTGTATTGTCTGTGTTCTATTGCTTAAGAAGGAGCAAAGCCACTGAAGGGATTTAGAATGTAGACCCTTTTCATAAAGGGTTCTCAGTAGTAGGTCATGAGAAACAGTGTTGAAAGCTGTTGATAAGTCCAGCAGGATCAGGGCGGTGGCTTTACCCTGGTCAGTTAAGGATCTAATATTATCTAGGACTGCCAGGAGAGTAGCTTCGGTGCTATTGGTGGCTCTGAAGCCAGTTTGAGTTGGGTCCAGGAGTTCATTAGTTTCAAGGTAGTCAGTCAGTTGTTTGTTTACCAACTTCTCCATCACTTTAGATAGGTACGGGAGTTGAGAAATTGTAGTTTGCCGGGTTTTGAACATCCGTACCTGCTTTTTTTAGTATGGGGACTACAGTGGCTTTTTTCCAGATCTCTGGAAATACGGCGGTATCTAAGGATTGGTTAAATATACGAGTTACGTAGGGCATAAAATTGGTATGATCCGGGAGAAGATAAAATGAGGGCATGGGTCGAGTGGGGGCCCTGATTTAACTTCCGCCATTGCTTTTGCGACCTGCTCCTCTGTAAATTGGTCGAAGTTGCTGAAGTAGGATTGGGCCTCAGGATGAGGGTCCAAAGTTTCCCAATCTATATCATCTGATGGGGGCTGATTTCTGAATGAAGAATAAATCACAGAGGGTCAGATGTACGACCCTTTTTTGCGGCTGCAAACGGGAGATCCTCCCGTTTGCGGCCGCAAAAAAGGGTAATAGCATGTACAAATGCTATTTTGCGAGTCATTGACTCGCAAAATAGCATTTGCGACTCTCGCTATTAGGAAGGGGAGTCCCTTCCTAACAGCGAGTCAACATGCAATGTACTGATGTTTTGCGGCCGCATATGCGGCCGCAAAAAACTCGCAGTTTACCACCTACTTCAAGTAGGTGGTAAACCACTCACAAAGGGTGTGGTACTGAAAATTCTGGACCTGTGTCATTAACATCATTGTAACATGACGATTTTGGTATCAGCAGACCGGTAATGACAGGTATGCTATATCTGAGTATTTGCGTCATATTCGAGTGACGGGATCACTCTAATATTAACGATTCCCTTGTGAACCCTCGGGTTCCATTTTGTGTACGGCAGCCATTTTGTGGTTGCCCTCACATAAGGCAATGACTAAAGCCAAAACGCGCCTTAGGGGACACGTACACTTTCAGTGACCTGGGCAAGCTGACTCCACTGTCCAGAGCCAGAACCTGTTCGGCCAGTTTTAGTTCCCAGTGGCCGATCGAGATTAGGGGCCCAGGTGCAGCATGCCATAAACCCTCCATTGCACACATCTATATCTAAATCTTATTCACACCTGTCACTGCTCTTTCTTTATGACCTGCTTTACGAGGAGGAGGTGCCCGGTTTTATTAGGGGTCCAGATTATATCTGTTGCAGGTGTTGGGCCTCACTGGGTATTTGGTTGTGGGCTGGACAAACTGAAAATGGGCTTGTCATCATGAATCTGTTTTTTGTTGTTGTAAGAAATATGTGAATGACTCACTGTAAAAATAAGGAATGTTTGCCTAAAGCATAATATTCTGTATAAAAGAGATAGCTGGTTTGCATGATAAAGGCAGTCTCCTGAGAACATACACCGTGTTGTACTTCTAGGATACCTGTTGCTGGCTGCAGCCAATAAATTGATCTTTGAAGCCACCAAGAAGACTCTGTGTTTCTGTAGTCTGAGACAGGAAGAACTCGAGGTCATTGGGTGTGTTCCTGGCACCGCTGGGTCCAATAAAACCCAGTACTTCAATTGGCGCCCAACGTGGGGCGATTTCAGCGGTACCGGTCCAAGCCAGAGGTCGTGAGGAGCTTCGTGTAAAATTCTGGAGGAAGGCCAACCACTTCATCGACCCCTGTATGTCGTTCGTGGTCCGAAAGTCTTTGCTGCGAGGTTCCCCGCGTCCCGGCGGCTACGAAGGACTGCTGCCCTGACTATCGCCCTGTCTTGGACCCTTTTATGATTTGTAGAGCGAGACAATAGGCAGAGTCTTCTGGTGACGTCATCGATACCTCAGTTAAGTATAAGTGGAGCGTCTCCCAGTCCTTAGTCTTGGTTCTTAGTTTTGGGTATCCCATGGGATCTTTGATTTGTTAGGATCTTTTGATTTGGAACTTGCAAGTACCAAAGCCGAAGGACTCGTGTATTCACGAGACTGTCGTGATTCGATAATCCTTTGAAGTTTGAAGCTAGACTAGTGAGCGAAGATGCCTGGTCTTAGCAGACTTGGAAATTTGTTTTGTCTTGGTTGTAATAGGGATTCCCGATTGGAGGACTCGTGTCCGGTTCCTCCAGTTGGAACTCCAACCTATGAGCTCTACGTGAAGCATGGAGTGGGCCCTATCACGTATAATAACGTATGGGTTAGGTACACAAGGAAAGATGGTGTCCTAAAGTGGCCCCAATATGGTAGTTTTGACACTGAAATTCTGGATAATTTAGAGGTTAGACTTTTAAGAAGAAAGCCCGGCCGGCGATGTTTGACTCTTTCCGCCTATGGCGAAAAGAAGCCAAACAGAAAGAAATTAAATTAGTAAAGAAGAATAAAAGAGAAAAGGGTATTTCAATAATGCAAGCTGCTATGCAGTATAAGGATGATGAAGAGGAACAAGCGAGTGAACAGCTGCACAGGCAACGTAAATTGGCAATTGATAAATGTTATCCAGTTTTGCCACCTCTTCAGCAAGATACAGTGAAGGAACTTGAGAAGGATCCTTTAATGTCTCATTTGTTGAATTCACCACCTCCTTATGCGCAGAGTGCTACAGCACCTCCGCAACCTTTAGTTGTACAACCCCCAGTTGTTGTACCTCCGGTTCTTCCACAACCACCAGCTGTTTTTCAGTTGGCTCCTACTACTATGGCGCAGCCCCCTCAAGGGCTGCCACCTTTACTACCTGTTCCATCTTTACTTCCTATGACTTTGCCCCCTGCATCTATTTCCCTCCACACTATCCCTTCTGACACTGCCTCTGCATTTGCTTTGTCTCCTCCTGTTTTTCCTCCTGTTCATTTGTCAACTTCTCCTTCTGTCCGACAGAGAATGACAAACACTGTTACTAGTATTTTGTCTCCTTTCTTTGGGTCACCGACTACGACCCCCATTTTAGAGCGTAAACAATTGCGTAGCCAATTGCCCGATTCTAGAGAGAAGGGAGTATTGGATCATTTGGCGCATAAATGGGTCACTGACCCTACAAGATATGAGTTAGAGTCTGTTATGGATGTCTTACACCAATGGCAAGCACCGAAACAGAGATATGTTTTTGACAAAATGTGCGAAGTTCTTCTTGAAAGATTAAAAGATTATATAAGGAGACCTAAATGCTGTTCCACCTATTCAGCCTCATTTTCAACGTGTGTGGGTACATGTTCCATGGAAGCGAACTGAAGTCCTGGCTCTTAAGCAGACTCTACCCGACCCCGTAAAAACCCTGCAGGTTATTATAAGGAATTATCACAGACTGCAGACTCCTGTGTTATGAATTTAGCTGATATAGACATGTTGTTTGGAAATGTGGTCCCACAGCCTTTATGGAGAGTGATCCGTCACACGGATCATGCGCCGGAGTTAGGGGACACATGGATTAATATCAATGCGGCAAATGACAGACAAGTAGGCGGTGCTAAACCAGAGCCTTTAGTAGCAGACCTCCCTGGTAGGATCGTTACTTACATGAAGACTTTGATGCCTGCAATGCGTGTAAATTGGGATAAATTGTCTGCATGCAAGCAGAAGAAGGAGGAAAGTGTATCTGACTTCTTCACTAGGTTTGAAGAGACATTTATCGACCACAGTGGTCAGGATATGAGTACAGAAGGTGGTCAAAGGTTGTTTGTTGACAAGTTTGTGCATAATTTGCTTCCCGAATTGTGTAAAAATTGAAAGATTCAGAGAGTTCTTGGGCCGTTTCCTCTTCAGCACAGATATTGGCTACTGCACAATACTACGAAAATAGAGATAAAGATGAGAAAGATAGAGCAGACAAGAAAACTAAAGAGTTAAAAACAAAGGTTCTTTTACAACAAGCGTATCCGCCTCGTAGTAATCAGCGTGACTATCAGCAACCTCAACAGTATCAGAGGAATTCGCAAAGGTTTGAGTATCCTCAACAACGTGCTCTGATAGGCCCTAACCAATGTTCATATTGTAAGGAAGAAGGTCATTTTAAATATAATTGCCCTATTTTGTTGCAGCGTATGAATGGTATTTCTGGCGCAAGAGGTCGAGGTGTTCCACAAGCACCTAGAGCTAGAGGACGCGGAAATTTCACCCAGAACGCGCGCCCATTTCCTCCTCAAAATTCAATGAATAGTTTTGATCAGCAGAATAACGCGTCTGGTAGGACGACTCAGTACTATGCTGATGACTACTATGCAGAAGGTGAGAGTATGGAAGGTGATGATTGCTATGACAGCCATAGACAAAGAGAGGGAGTTGTTTCAGTTCCAGTAGATCAGAGTGGACCTTATATTGAGGTGATTACATCAGGTGTGTCAGAGCCTTTTCTGTTGGATACTGGTGCTACAAAGAGTTCTATTATGCACTCTAAATTCCCTGGCGCACCTTTGTCTGGCGAAACTAATGTTTCAGTAGGTTTTCTGGCGCCCGGTTAGGAACCCGATTTCTAGTCCTATGTCTCTTTCTGTTGGACCTTGTGAAATCGAAGCACCACTTATTCTAACGACAGGTTGTGGTGAGAACTTGTTAGGATTGGATCTGCTGAAAAGATTGTATGCGACATTGTATTGTTCTCCTTCGGGAGTACAACTCACATTGGGTAAGACAGTGGTTTCACCAATATATTTGTCAAAGGACAAACTTCCAACAGAATTGTCGTTTCTCCCTGATATTCTTTGGGCTACTGGTCCCAATGATGTAGGTCTTTTGGAAATACCGCCATATGTTGTAACGTTGAAAGCCAATGTTAAAATGCCGCGCATTCCCCAATACAAGATCTCTAATGAAGGTGAAAAAGCGTTGCTAGCGATCATTTATGATTTGATTGAGAAAAATGTAATTGAAGAGACAAGAGGTAATGTTTGCAATAGTCCTGTTTTACCTGTCTTGAAGCGTACTGACTCTTCTCAGCCACCTGTTTACAGGTTTGTGATTGATCTTAGAGAGGTAAACAAGATAGTTGTGCCACAGTTTCCAGTCGTTCCCGATATCACTGCTTTACTGACAATGATTCCAGCCTCAGCCACTTGGTTCTCGGTGATTGACTTGAAGAATGCTTTCTTCAGCATCCCTATTGCCGTAGAGAGCAGGGATATTTTTGGATTCTGTTTAGGAGGCCGAAGCTTCCGATTTCAGAGAGCTCCTCAAGGTTTTTGTGAAAGTCCTTCTATCTATAGTCAGGCTCTGAAGTCTCAGCTTGACACTCTTGTGTTACCTGATGGCGCTACCCTTCTACAGTACGTCGATGATTTGCTAGTTGCTGCAGATACTAAGGAGATTTGTAAAGAAGCCACTTTGTCATTGTTGCGTCATTTGTCTGATTTACACCACAAAGTGTCTCTTTCCAAGTTACAGTATTGTCGACAAGAAGTGACCTATTTAGGTCACCTCTTATCGAAAGAGGGAAGAAGATTGACCCCAGAAAGAATTCAGGCAATTGCAAAATTAAGTGTGCCAATGACACAGAGAGAAGTGCGTGCTTTCTTAGGTATTACATCCTATTGCAGACAATGGATACCGAATTTTTCATTGATGGCTAAACCTTTGGTAGCATTGACCTATAAAGACACGCCGAATCCCCTTCCTTGGTCCGAAGATTGTCAGAAAAGTTTTCCGAATTGCGTGATGCATTGTGTTCGGCTCCTGTGTTGGGTACCCCGACTACAGCAAGCCCTTTACGCTGTATGTCCATGAGAGAGAAGGATGTGCATTATCAGTGTTAACACAGTCTTTTGGGGACAAGCAACGTCCATGTGCATATTTCTCGTCGATTTTGGACCCGGTAGCTAGAGCGTTGCCGAGTTGTTTGAGAGCCACAGCGGCAGCAGCTGTTTCTATTCGACAGTCTGCTGGTTTGGTGATGAATAATACGCTGGTCGTGATGGTCCCACATGCAGTGGATATTTTGTTAAACAGGACCAAGACACAGCACTTAACTAGTGCTCGATTGTCAGGTTACGAGTTGACACTTTTAGCGAGCCATGTGCACATAAGAAAATGCAACACGCTGAACCCAGCTACATTGTTGCCAATTATAACAAAGACAGATGTTCCGGAACAGCATGATTGCTTTCTTAGGACAGAAGAAGAAACGAAAGGAGAGTAGATCTTAGGGACACTCCTCTTGTAAAGTGTGATGGTACCTTATGGGTGGATGGGTCATGCTTCAAGCTTCCGAATGGTGATACGACTGCGGCATATGCTGTCACGACTTTACATACGATTGTTGAAACTGCACGTATCCCACATAATTCAGCTCAAGCAGCAGAGTTGACTGCACTTATGAGAGCGTGTGTATTATCAAAAGGAATGAAAGTGACCATATATACCGATAGCCAGTATGCGTTTGGTGTGGCCCATAGTTTTGGACGCTTGTGGAAGGAACGTGGGTTCCTCACGTCTCACGGTACGAAAATACAGCATGGTCAATTGGTGAATGAGCTCCTGGAGTCACTTACTTTGCCATTGCAAGTCGCGATTGTGAAATGCAGTGCACATAAGAAGATCACTGACGACGTTGGTCGCGGTAATATGTTTGCTGATGAAGTTGCGAAAGAAACAGCAAGAGATGTGATGAGTCGAATGTATGTTGCGGGCCCTGCAAGATGGATTGGTGACGTTGGAATGTGTGAAGATACGATAGAGAGTGTGAAGTCCATCCAAGCGGAAGCTACGGAGAAGGAATTAAGTACGTGGAGAGAGAGTACGGGTAAATTGGATGCAAATGGTTGTTGGGTTGAATTGTCGGAGCATCAGCGATGGTTGTTACCCGATACATATGTGCTTGCAGTGGTTACAATGGCACATGGGATGGCCCACATCAGTGTGAAAGGAATCTGTAAGTTATTGGCTCCAGTGTGGCAAAATGCTGGAATTCCCAAATGTGCAGAGAATGTGGTCAAAAATTGTATGGTTTGTTTGAAATACAATCCTGGTAAGGGAACCCCAACTCCAGCTGGTCATTTTGCGCCTCCAACGTATCCGTTCGAGGTTTTGCAGCTAGATTTCATCCACATGGAGAGGTGCAACAATTTGAAATACGTACTCATTGTTGTTTGTGCCTTTTCAAGATGGGTAGAGGCATATCCTCTGAAAGATAATACTGCCTTGTCCACAGCGAAAGCCCTTCTCAAAGAGTTCTTCCCTAGGTTTGGTTTGCCGAGAATGGTGTGGAGTGATAATGGGGGTGAATTTGTGGGTCAAGTGATGAAACGAGTGTGTGAAGGTTTAGGAATCCGGCAGAAATTTCACGCTGCAAATCATCCCCAATCAGCTGGATTAGTTGAGTGCTATAATGGCACTCTTAAACTAAAACTGGCCAAGATACAAGCAAGCTCTGGCCTTAAATGGCCTGATGCGTTGCCATTAGCACTGTTGTCAACTAGGATGACCGTACATTCCCGAGTAGGACTTAGTCCTCATGAGATAGTGTTTGGTCGCCCGGCTAACATATGGGAGTGCCGAGGCCAACGAAATTCAGCGAGATTGAACACCCTGTACTGCTTGATTACTTGCATGATTTGACGGCTAAATTGCGTGTTTTACACCAACAGGTTCATAATACACTGCCTCAGGCTTCTAAAGATCCAGGGCATGCAATCAATCCCGGATCGTGGGTGTTAATCAAGAACTTTCAGCGGACAAAGAACGATCAGCCCCGCTGGATTGGCCCCTATTTGGTGATTTTGTCCACAAGATCTGCAGTGCGAGTACAAGGGAAGAAAAACTGGATCCACGGCGTACACTGTAAGAGGGTCCCTTTGCCTCTACCATATGACCGGTGGGTCCAGGAGGGAATTGCTGACTCGGAAACTGAAACAGTGCCTCGTTTTCTGCCTTTTAGTGACCGCACGCGTCACAGGGACAAATTCTGAGCGAGAAAGTGACGATCTTCTCCAAAGAGCAATACCATCACCACTTCGATTGGACACTACTGAGCCTGAACTTTTGTTTTGCGACCAGACATTGCCTGGAAAAAGCCGTTATAACTTGCGACCGAGAGTCATGGACAAATAAAATGAAATTTTGGTCCTCCCATCCGAAAACCTGTTTTTGAACCACCATCCGGGTTCAGCTGTAGGGTCGTGGTGAAAAGACTTGAGTGTGTAGCCTGCGGACACAAGGTCTACGGGTCTGGTTTGTTCTAGGGCGTTCCCTGGGACATTCAGAAACACTCTCAAGTGAAGAAAACCAACCGCCGCGAACAGCACGTTAGAGGATGGAGCCTTTTCAGATGGAGAGACCTGTTGAAAGAATAAGTTTCAAGAGGAAAATATGTGCAACCATGAGCAGAAAATGTTTTCTAATTATGTGTCTTTGTATTTTACTTAGTCTAATGATGTCTTTAGTGGGGTATATCATATTCTCTTTTCAAGTGACATCTGCACCCACTGTACAGCCCATGCCTTCCTCTACTATCTCCTCACATTCTTTTCACCCTCTACCTGAACACGAGTCCGTTAGAAGATTAGAGTTTATGAACAACTCCTTTGTTCAGCTCTTACACCAACACCAGCTAGTAGTGAACAGAACCAACTGTTGGGTGTGTGGCCTTATGCCTCATACTACTGAGAAAGGTATTCCCTACCTAGTGCTGCCATTCAGCTACAATGGTTCTGTGTGGGCATACCGAACGATGTTCATCTATGCTCGCGAAATCCTCCCCCTACGTTCCGTCAAAGACAACCCAAAGAATAGTGCTCTAGTTAAGGGGATAGTCGACATGATAAGGGGAACTAGTTCCTACGAAACTATCCCGGAAGATGAGACACTAGCGTATATTGGATGGAACGTGACTGGATATGGAGGCGAGTCTGAGCGAGAACCAGCAAGCAAAAGATCCGCTCCAATTTGGATTGTACCCCATCAGGGTCATCTATGTCTGCAAGGTAATGGCAAGAATCCAAGAGCTCAGTTAGGGAAGAGTATCTGCACTGAAACGTATATTTTTGCGTCTCAGACTTCCCCTTTGTTCTTAGCAGCTAGGGGTACCTACTTTATCTGCCATGATGGCTAACAACAGGAATGTGAGGCAATTGACGCGAGTGGTTGAATCCACCATAGTCGAAACTGTCGGTGCCCTTAATAATTTGACTGCTGAGCTCCAGTCGGACCGCCTTATGACCCTGCAGAACAGGGTCGCGTTAGACATCATACTTGCAGACCGTGGTGGGGTATGTAGAGTGATCCAATCCAGTTGTTGCATTTTCATTCCAGATAACGCTCCAACAGTGTACCAGGCCATCTCCAAACTACATAGGATCTCTGAATCCATCCATGTAGATGAAGGAGACTGGTCGTTGATGGGATGGTTCTGGGAACTGTTATCCACCTGGGGATGGAAAGTTCTGATGGTCATTGGGATACTTCTAGCCATCCTTTTCCTGTTTTGTCTGTGCATACAGTGTGTTCCTGCCATATGCGGCCTATGTGTTACATCATGTGTAAGGAAACCTGTATCAAGGGACGAGCTAAGTAATAGGATGATGCTACAGCAACATCTCAATGAATTCATGAACATAGACCTAGACTCAGATTAGCATGAGTGTAAGTAAATTGCCTATGTAAGGGCAAAAGGAGGGTCTGTGGTACTGAAAATTCTGGACCTGTGTCATTAACATCATTGTAACATGACGATTTTGGTATCAGCAGACCGGTAATGACAGGTATGCTATATCTGAGTATTTGCGTCATATTCGAGTGACGGGATCACTCTAATATTAACGATTCCCTTGTGAACCCTCGGGTTCCATTTTGTGTACGGCAGCCATTTTGTGGTTGCCCTCACATAAGAGCAATGACTAAAGCCAAAACGCGCCTTAGGGGACACGTACACTTTCAGTGACCTGGGCAAGCTGACTCCACTGTCCAGAGCCAGAACCTGTTCGGCCAGTTTTAGTTCCCAGTGGCCGATCGAGATTAGGGGCCCAGGTGCAGCATGCCATAAACCCTCCATTGCACACATCTATATCTAAATCTTATTCACACCTGTCACTGCTCTTTCTTTATGACCTGCTTTACAAGGAGGAGGTGCCCGGTTTTATTAGGGGTCCAGATTATATCTGTTGCAGGTGTTGGGCCTCACTGGGTATTTGGTTGTGGGCTGGACAAACTGAAAATGGGCTTGTCATCATGAATCTGTTTTTTTTGTTGTAAGAAATATGTGAATGACTCACTGTAAAAATAAGGAATGTTTGCCTAAAGCATAATATTCTGTATAAAAGAGATAGCTGGTTTGCATGATAAAGGCAGTCTCCTGAGAACATACACCGTGTTGTACTTCTAGGATACCTGTTGCTGGCTGCAGCCAATAAATTGATCTTTGAAGCCACCAAGAAGACTCTGTGTTTCTGTAGTCTGAGACAGGAAGAACTCGAGGTCATTGGGTGTGTTCCCTGGCACCGCTGGGTCCAATAAAACCCAGCACTTCAAGGGGAAGGGGTCCCCAGGGGATCCCTTCTCCTTTGTGAGTATGTGGGAAAATATTTTTTAAAAGCAGGCAGTGGTCCCAGAGACCACTGCCTGCCCTTAAAGAAATGAAACTGAAAAGTTTCATTTTCTTTTAAATGCATCCCGTTTTCCTTTAAGGAAAGCGGGCTGCATCAAAAAAAAAAACAGTTTTATTAAAAAAGCAGTCACAGACATGGTGGTCTGCTGACCCCAGCAGGCCACCATCCCTGTGAATGCTAGCCATTCCTAAAGGGGTTGCAAATTGCGCCTGCCTCATTAATATTAATGAGGCATGCAATTGCGACCCCATTAGGAATCGCAAACAGTGTCTGAGACACTGTTGTGCATTCCAATTAGCGAGTCGCAAATTGCGAGTCGCAAATGTGACGCAATTTGCGACTCGCTAATTGATGAGTCGTACATCTGGCCCAGAGATTTTATCAGCTAAAAATTTGCTGATTGCCTCACAACACTCTGTTGAGGGGGACAGGACTTGGGTCATGCTAGATGGTTTACATAGCTCTTTAACTATTTTGTAGAGCTCTATAGGTGAATTGCTGTTGTCATTTATATGCCTCGCAAAGTAGGTCTTCTTGGCGTTTTTAACGGTGATGCAGTGCAGGCTGTGTGATTGATCCTTTTGGATCTCTCCGCAGCTTTTAATATCATTTTTCCTGCCCTGCTTGCTGATCGGCTGCGGAATTTAGGGCTTTCTGGGTCAGAATTAGATCTCTTAACCTCCTTTCTTAAGGATAGTCTCAGATGGTGGTTATGAACCAATTTAGTTCTGATCCCATCATTCTGCCATGTGGGGTGCCTCAAGGCTCCTCCCTGAGCCCGACTCTTTTTATTCTCTATGTCTCCTCACTGGCTCATAGTGGCTGATATGGTCCTTTGGACTACAGGTCATATCCTATGCCAATGAAACACAAATAATTGCATGCATCACTAAGGATACCAAGGCCATTGCTGCCAATTTTAACAAATGGATGCTGGCAGAAGCTCCCTGGATGGGTAGCAATTATCTTGAACTTATAACTCAGTCCCCACAAGACTGAGGTCCTGATTTTCGGTAACCGACCCTCCATTTGGAATTATTCCTGGTGGCCAGGCATATTAGGGGCATTGCCCATTCTGGCAGACTCTGACAAAAATCTGGGAGTACTAGTGGATACCAAGCTATTGTTTGACCTTCTGGTCAGTCGTACTGTATCCACTTGTTTTTGGATTATTAGGATCATACTATCTCCAATCACTAGTAGCCGGCACCTTCGGTAGTGTACTGTGGCTGCCGTATGTCAATCAGATTGGGCATTCTTCTTCTAGCAGATAAATTCTTGGGCTATTGCGTATTCCATTGCCACTTGTGCCCACTGCTGTAAGAAGATGTAATCATTGGGCAGATCGGTCCAGAGAAAAAGAGGATTTGACATAAAAACATACAGTAGATCTTATCAGCCAGTCCCCCTCGTTTCTTGTCATCCCACCTGTCCATCCTCTCAGAGAAGGCCACTGAGTTCTTCCAAACATGCCATAGGGGGGGGGAGTATTTTTGGTCCATAGTTTACATATCTCCCTTCTTGCAATCAAAATTAAATAGAACATCAGGTTTCTCTGTTTTATATTCAAGCTCGAGCCCCTCAAGTCTTGCTGCCTAATCCCAAACATAATCAGGATAGTGCTTACCTCCACCTCAAAGCCCAGCACCTCCAATATGGTCTTGCCCACAGCTGACCAAAATCCTTCCAACATCGGGCAGGCGACAAACATGTGCACATCATCCGCATCGTTGCTCCCTCACCGCTTACATTTCGAATTACCATCTCCCCTTATTTTCGACAATCTTTTTGGGGTCCAGTAGACTCTATACAGGGTGTACAAATGGTTCTTCTTTAGTGCAGCAGATTTAACTACAGAGCATAATGTAGAAAGAGATACTTGCCACAACTCTTCCATTCCGTCATCCGGCAAGTAACCATCCCAAAGGGAGAAGGGTGCTTTCAGCTTCTCGTTGGCCGCTGTGAGGAGATGTTGATACCATAGCGCCACCTCCTTTTTCTTTGGTTGTGGGTCCTGGAGGTCTATCTCCATTTGCTTAGATTCTGCTTTTACCCAATCCTGAGTCCTCAACCACGAGTTTACTTGGATTATTTTAAATCTGGAAATGTCCCCTCCTGTCCTCTGGTTCCAGTACTCCCATGTCAAGCTTTGCCCATCATCTAGCAACTTACCCCATCTGTTTACACCAGTCTGCATTAGTGGGAACGTAGAGGGAATCGAGCATATATTCTGGAGTGCCGGGCGAGTCCCATATGGGGGACAACAAACTGTGGTATTCAATACCCAAAAACGATCTAACCTCAAACCACGTTCTAGCTGCAGCATGTAGGCATTTTAACCTGACCTTCTTAAAAGATTTGGGGGGCCCAAATTTATAAAGAAACCCCTCTTTGGAAACCCCCTCCAACATTGCTCTGTACATGCCACCAACTGTGGATTCATCAGGGTTTAATATTAACATTCTGCAATTTTTTAGCTAAAAGCCCAGCAATACAGCTGCAAGTCTGGAAGACCCAAATCCCCTGCTCCCACTTTTCTCCTCAGTTTCTTCCATGAGAGGCTCACACCTTTGTTAGCCCAAATAAAAGCTGTCATTTTCCCCTGCAACGCTAGAATGCTTTTTTGTCAAAATTCAAGGGTATATTGTCAAACAAGAAAGTAACTTTTGGCAGAATAAACATTCTCACCAGATTAACCGCCCAAAAATAGTCAATGGCAGATTCTGCCATCTCTTCCCAGTTTCCCCACTTCTGCGCTAGTTTTCTCCAAGTTCAGAGCAGCTAATTTTCCTAAATCCCTAGTTATCTTTATCCCTAGGTATTTCATTTCTGTTGCGCTTTTTATTTCCCCCTCATCTTGATGCCAAATCATTATTTCAGTTTTTTCCTCATTAATTTTATACCCCGACAAAGCCCCAAACGCTCTTGCCTCCGCTACAAGTTGGGGGAGAGCGGAATGAACATCTGAGGTGAAAAGCATTAGATCGTCCGCATACAGCGCAATTTTCCTGGTGAATGTTCCTACCTTAAAACCCTTTATTCCCTCATTCAATCTAATACTGGGGATGAATGGCTCTATATACAGGTCAAATAAAATGGGTGATAGGGGCAACCTTGCCTCGTCCCCCTACTAATCATGACTGGTGTTGATAAACTCTCGGTCACCCAAATACGCGCCATAGGCTTTCTGTAAATCTTCTCTAATATATCAATCAGGGGCCTACCCATACCGAAATTATCTAAGACTGCCATAAAGTAGCTCCAGTTGACCTGGTCAAAGGCCTTGGCCGCATCTACCGTTATTACCGCAAGGGTTTAATATTAACATTCTGCAATTTTTTAGCTAAAAAGCCCAGCAATACAGCTGCAAGTCTGGAAGACCCAAATCCCCTGCTCCCACTTTTCTCCTCAGTTTCTTCCATGAGAGGCTCACACCTTTGTTAGCCCAAATAAAAGCTGTCATTTTCCCCTGCAACGCTAGAATGCTTTTTTTGTCAAAATTCAAGGGTATATTGTCAAACAAGAAAGTAACTTTTGGCAGAATAAACATTCTCACCAGATTAACCCGCCCAAAAATAGTCAATGGCAGATTCTGCCATCTCTTCACCAGTTTCCCCACTTCTGCGCTAGTTTTCTCCAAGTTCAGAGCAGCTAATTTTCCTAAATCCATAGTTATCTTTATCCCTAGGTATTTCATTTCTGTTGCGCTTTTTATTTCCCCCTCATCTTGATGCCAAATCATTATTTCAGTTTTTTCCTCATTAATTTTATACCCCGACAAAGCCCCAAACGCTCTTACCTCCGCTACAAGTTGGGGGAGAGCGGAATGAACATCTGAGGTGAAAAGCATTAGATCGTCCGCATACAGCGCAATTTTCCTGGTGAATGTTCCTACCTTAAAACCCTTTATTCCCTCATTCAATCTAATACTGGGGATGAATGGCTCTATATACAGGTCAAATAAAATGGGTGATAGGGGGCAACCTTGCCTCGTCCCCCTACTAATCATGACTGGTGTTGATAAACTCTCGGTCACCCAAATACGCGCCATAGGCTTTCTGTAAATCTTCTCTAATATATCAATCAGGGGCCTACCCATACCGAAATTATCTAAGACTGCCATAAAGTAGCTCCAGTTGACCTGGTCAAAGGCCTTGGCCGCATCTACCGTTATTACCGCAAGGGGAACCCCCTTCGATGTAGCTAGGTCTATAGTGCCAATCAGGGCATGGTTCAACTCTTCTAACTGCCTACCGGGAATAAACCCCTTTTGATCTTCGTGAATTATTCTCCCAGCTACCTTATTAATGCGAGCAGCCAGGATACCCGTGAAGATCTTATGGTCACTGTTAAGTAAGGAGATGGGACGGAATGATTGGCAATGGGAGAGATTTTTACCGGCCTTTGGAATTAATGTTATCACTGCCTCGTTCCATGATTCTGAAATTGGATTACCATCTATTAAGATTGAGTTAAAAAGTTTAAACCAGATTGGAATAATCTCCTCTGCAATATTGGAATAGAGCTCGCTGGGAATCATGTCAGGGCCGGCCGCTTTACCCTTTTTTATTCTCTTTACTGCTGCCAATATCTCCCCCCCCCCGTTTTTTCCTCACCAAGGAACTCCTGTTGCTCATGAGACAATTTAGGAAAATGCTTTTCAATGAGCCATGCTTCAATACTGGCTCTATTCATTACTCTTTCTTCCGTATATAGTTCCTGAAAAAATTCTTTAAGAGCCTCTCTTATCTTGCTGCTATCTTCCGTGGTCTGGCGGCATTGCCCACTTCAATCTTCCTTATATAATTCTGGCTCCTTTCCATCCTTGCTTTCCATGCAAGAGGTTTTCCACAGCATTCGCCCTGCACTATATCTCTAGCCTTAGTAAAACCCTTCTATTCACCTTCCATCTCCCAGGCCCCCGTGAGGCCCTCAAATCGATTTTTAAAGACAACGCTGCATTATCTGAGAGGTGTATAGGGAGATGTTCCATGCCTACAACTCTCTCCACCTCCTTCCTATCCATGAAGAGATAATCTAACCTAGAAAAATGGCTGTTTATTTTACTGTGAAAAGTATAGTCCCTACAATTCCCATTTATTTTACGGAAAACATCACACATATTACAGTTTTCCAGCATATTAACCAGATATGCCCTCATTTTAAGGGAATTGATCTTTGTTCTTGCCGAGGATCTGTCTAGATTGTTGTCTAGAGAATGTTAAAATCCCCTCCTAAAATGACAGGGGCCTTAAAATCTGTTAAGGCGGAGAACAGATCCACTAGGTGCGAGACATCGTCGATATTTGGGCCATAGTATTTCACCAATGTGTATAAGTTCAGATGAATATTAACTTCAGCTATAATCCAACGCCCCCCATCATCGGCCTTATATCGAACCAACTCCACACTAGCTTTAAATATCAAGGCTACACCTTTGGTACAGTATGATTGGTCTGTGACAGCTATTTCTTCTACCCATTTTTGTTTTAGGAACAGATCTCTGCATTCCTGTCTCCTCAGGTGGGTTTCTGCAACATAAATATTTGTGCGTTATGCTGCTTTAAATACTGCAGAATGGATTGCCTTCTCTTTTTAACCCTCAGCCGATTCACATTCCAGCATAATATCTCTAACGGCCGTAGCCCCTCAGCCCCCATGCTCATTTTTTTCTGTTTTTTCTACTTTTGTTCTCCCTTTTACTTTCCTTCTGTCCAAAACAACATTCCTCAGTGGTGCTCCTACTCTACCAGTTGGAAGACTTAACTTATTTTGTTTTTTTCCCACTGCTCCCCACCCATAGTGCGCCCCCCCCTCCGGGAACCCTCCCTACCCTTCCACTAGGCCTTTCCATAGCCTTTTAGAGCTGCCCCCTCAAGGGAGAAACTAATACCATACTTCCTTGCTCTATTTCGAGGTCGCCAGACCCCCCCCTCTTCATCACCCCCATAAAATTATCCACTTCCTCCGGATCATGAAAGTTATACATTTTATTTTGCCACATCACCTTTAAAATGGCTGGGAATCTGAGCTGTACTGTTGCACTGAGTTCTTTCAAACCTCCCATTCTGTTTCCCAGCTCCCACTGTCTGTTGGCAGTTTCCTTGGAGACATCAGACCTAATCTTGAAAGGGACTCCTAATGCTTGGAGCGATTTATCTTTCAAAGCCAGGCTTAGAACCCTCTCTTTAATAGTGTAAGACAGGAAGTTAACCAAAATCTTTCTTCCTGGGCGAAGTTTAAATGGATCCCTGTGTACCCGCTGCACTTCTACTCCCAGATTAGCGAAGCTCTCTTCCTGTGAGAATACACTTTTCAGAAGTTGGATCACAAAGGATTTAATATCTGTTCCCTCCGCCCCTTCCTCAACCCCCAAAATTTTTACATTGTTTCGCTTGGCGTTATTCTCCAACTTCTCCAATTTATCTGACAGTACTCTCTCTCTTTGTTTCAGGCGTACTACTTCTTGGCTGTTCTCTTGGACTACAGATTGTAGTTCTTTGAGTCCAGATTCCAGATTCCAGAACCTTTGTCTGTTGGGCTAAATTTTCTAATGTTGATTCCAAGTTGGTACATGTAGCCTGAATCTCCTTTTAATTGGCCTCAGAAATTGAAAAACGCTCTTTAACTTCCTGGACCAGTTTGCCCAGCAGCCCCTGCACCGAGTCCACTTCCCCTGACTCCTCTTTTCCAGGCTCTACTTCTGCTGCAGGGGAACGAAGAGAATTTCCTGCTGCCACCAGGTCACACTCCCTCACCAGGCTTGACTACCTTACCTCTAGACAGGCAAATGTGTTTGCCGTGGGGACCTCCGGATGTACTATTGTGATACTTCGCCTACCTGCGCCCCCACCTGCCTCCATGACTCTTGTACTTACGATTTCCCTTGTATAACTCTTAAAAACCTCACTGCTTCTCCCCCCCCTCTTCTTGCACAGGTCTACCCTGACCTTAAAATAAGATTTTATTGAGGGGGTGATCTGTGGGGGCTTGGACCCTGTCTGGTCCTGTTTTTCCTAATGTTTCAGGGCTGTATCTGCTCTGGCAGAGTCCTTGATTAATTGCTTATTGGCCCTGGATTTTAGGTGCTTTACTGTTACCTTTGCTGATGTGTGCGAGCCCTTTTTTCCTAACCCGGCTTTTTCACAATTATCCACCCACTCGGAATTTCGCAACCTTAAAGCGTACCTATTCACAGCTTCCTTTTGGCTCCCCGCCTGAACACCACCACCAACTTCCTTACCACCCTTTGCTGCTGTAACCTGCCAAAAACTGCTGGCTGTTGGGGGCTTACCTTCAAGCCTCGGTTCGATGTCCATTAGGGCATTTTCACCCATGCAGCCTCCTTTATTTCTTGCCCTTTTACTGCCAGCATCCGGGCCCCAGCTACATCGAATGCACTGGTCGCCTCCACCTCTGTGACTAGTGCTGACTCTGCCTATCGGGTCCCCCACGGCAGCCTCCCGTGAGCCCGCCCCATGCAACGCGAGCACGCCAGAGCAACCCTGCTGCAGTGCAGCAGCGTGGACTCTTGCTCTCTACCATCCATCCCCACACGGGCCACGAGAGCTGCGCAAACAGCAGAGACCCGGAGAGCACGGGGGGTCATCAATGCACGGTGAGCAAACTTTCACTTAGTCACAGTTCTCCCTTAGGGGTAGCTCCCGACCAGCCCTTCAGCAAGCCGAAATGTTCCCTTGCTCCTCCCTCGTTCCCTCTCCTTTTTGGATTATTAGGACCTTGAGGAAGGTGTTCCCTTTTAACCCTCTACAAGCACGCAAGCAGGTAGTGCTTGCCTTGTTTTCTTCTCTGTTGGACTATTGCAATGCACTTTATTTGGGGATCAATAAATCGGCAATAGCTAAGCTACAGATGGTACAGAATGCTGCAGGGAGACTGATACTTGAAATTCCTAAACATCAATCAGTCTCAGCGGGGATCTCCAAATTGGTTTGGCTACAGGTGAACAAACGCATTACCTTTAAGGCTTTATGTATTGTTCATAGGGTGGTGCAAAATACCAGACCCAGAGGACTGACAATGATGTTCCAGAGATATATCCCCTTTACATACCTTCGGTCTGCCAGTTACAATCTTGTAGTCTTTCCTAAATTCAGCAAGACCAGGTGGGGAGGTACAGCCTTTTTTGTAGCAGCAGTAAAATTGTGGAATTCTCTACCACAAGCTATCAGTGATTTGCAGGAACACAATAGCTTTCAGAAAGCGTTGAAGACCTTGCTTTTCACCCTTTAACTAATTGCTAGCAATTCTCCTTATCTGATATGAGAATTTTTTTTCTGCCTTCTCCCTTGGAGCTCTCCTTCTTTTAGCGCCTTGATGCCTTGTGGTAGATGTGCGCTCTTATAAATCTATGTCATTTCATTTCATAAGTGCTTTGGGTTAGCTCCATTTGATCTTCAACTTCTCACCGGGGTGATGCAACTCAGAAAGGAGGAGTACTACTTGTCTGTGAAGAGATGCAATTTACAGTTCGGTTGTACTTGGAAAGGGAAAAAGAACACCATATAATCCTCACAGCATGCTGCTCCACTTTGTCACATACACAAATAATGTGCAGGCAACATTTCTTGTGTCCAGTTGTGAGCACACTTCACAAGACACCAAAGAAAACATTTTCTGTGGTATTCTTATAACCCTGCACAGGTGCATGATTTGCTCCTGGAACCAGAATGCAACTACATGAGAAAATGACAACCCTTTAAACCCTCAGTTGTGTGATAATTAATATTAACACAAAGCAGAACACTCAAGGTGGAGTTATTATTTTCTATAACAGGGTATTGGAATAATGTGAATGAAATACTAAGATGTTCAAGCAGTCTTAAAATTAATTTGTTTGCTTTGTTCGCCTTAAGTTGGCAGGGTATGCCCAGACGTCGGTCCCTTGCTCACTTTGCCACTGGATTCAAGCTAGCCTGGCTGATGAGGGTTGTTAGCCTGAAACCGGTCCCAGGATGCTTGTTTCCGGTCCAGGGAAGACATGGTTTGGCAGTTCGGGCTGGACTGTTCCCATGAGGCACAGGGTCAAGACTGATTTGCATATAGCTGTGTCTGAACTGGGGTGGCGAAGTGAGCTAAAGAACGATGATGGATTCAACCCAGATCTGTGTCTGGGGGTGAGTGTCTGAAAAGGTTCAGCGCTCCATCCATCATCTCCTCGTGTTTGCTTAAAATTAATTAGACCAGAAATCCTGAAGTGAATTCATCAAGAATTTCTACATTTACTTATACAGATTGTACAAAGATAATAATAATGACAAAAACATTGTGAGAAATTGGATTAATGGTTGAGGGGGGTGTGAATCCTTCTCAAGCAACAGCCACAATCCTAGTCAGGGAGAACCGCAAAAAGTCCCTAAATTAACCTGTGCTTAACCCTCTGGTAGATTGACACAAAAGCAGCCAGGCATAACTTAGTATAACTTAGTATAACTAACTTAAAGTATTTATGCAGCACTTACATTGCAATAAAGTGAAAACCCAACACAAGAAAAATCCCACACTCATTTAGAAAAATAGAGTACATTTTAATATATTATTTGACACCAAGACGACAAAATTCCAATCAGTAGGACCGGAGTTATTACTTTTTAAAGTGAAAAATAGCACCTAAAAAATAAAGCGATCACCGTGGACATCTTGACATGCGAGACCGGGGCAAAATCGAAAGTTATAGCTGATGACGCCCAGATTGGATGCTGAAGTGTATTGGACCTAGTGTCCACTTACCTTCGGACTTAGAAGAAATTTTGAAGTAAAATGTCTGAGATGTCGGTCATGTCCGAGCAGGAGGAGTCATCGGGAAGATGTTGGATGAAGTCACTGTGAAGATTTCTACGTTTGGACATAGTTTCTTTTATGGAAGTTGAAAATCTCCATGGGGATGAAGCTGCAGGCTGAAGCTGACGTGGGCTCCACAAGGCCGGATATTTCTTCTGCGAGGAGCCACCGAATATGACTTGCTGCTGTGGAGAAGAATATAGTCGGAGCTACTGAGAAGTCAGGCTGACCGCCGATATTCCTTGGGTGAATCGGCGAGCAGAAGGATCCTGTTCTCCTCCCGGTTCTCAGTTCATTTTTTGGCTGAAAATTTTCTAAGTCCCTAATTTTGAATTTGGTCTGTCCAGGCACCTTTAGCAACACTTCCAAGGGTCCAGGACTGGAAGGGCAGCACTTGGGTGGTCAGGATTTACTTGGGATAAGTTGAGGTGCGGGTTTCTGTCTCTGAGGTTCTGATCAAGAAGCCAGCCAAATAGCCCTTGGAGTCACTCTGGAAGTCCTGGGTTCTAGCAGGAAAACAGGTTTCAAGCAGGAGTCCTCTTGGTGCAGCAGGGCCGTCCTCTGAAGTACTTGTCAAGCCACAGGCAGCAGGGCAGTCCTCTGAGAGGCCTCCGAAGATCCAGAAGTGAACTGAAGAGTGGGTCTGAGGGTCCTAGTTTTATACCCGGTGTCAGCTTTGAAGTGGAAGAAACTTCTGGAGTTTTCCCCTGCCAGAAGTGTCTGGAATTTGGTCCTTCCCTGCCCTTGTCCCAGGATGTCTGGAGTCATAAAAGGCTTATGTGACTTTATTTGTGAGTGTGCTGAGGCAGTGTCTTCGAAGTGCAAGTGGGGCTGTGCACAGCTCCGCCCCCATCCTGCTAGTATGGCCAATCCTGCTAACACCTAGTCCCCCTATTGCGTGGCTGCCTGGAAGGAATACACAAACTACACCTAGTCATTTGACCCAGGAACAGGCTGCATGCAGCAAATGCTTGGGACAAGAAAATGACAACTTTCTAAAAGTGGCATTTTTAGAATTGTGACTTAAAACTTGACTTTACCCTTAAAGAGGATTTCAAATTGCAATTCCTTAGACACCAAACACAACATTTCTACCTGCTCCCAAACACTTATTAAATGTAATACGTGATCCTATGAGAGGGGTAGGCCTCACAGTAGTGAAAAATGAATTTGGGCTTCTTTCACTACCAGGACATGTAAAACTTAAAAGTGCATGTTCTACTTTTTAAATACAATGCCCCATGCCCTATAGGCTGTTTATGGCATACATTAGGGGTGACTTATTTGTAAAAAAAAAAAGGAGTTTTAGACCTGGCTAGGGGTTTATTTTGCAAAGCCGAATTGGCAGTTTAAAACTGCATGCAGGTTGCAATAGCAGGCCTGAGACACGTTTTGAGGGGCCACTTAAGTCGGTGGCACAACAGTTGTTGCAGGCCCATTAGTAGCATTAAAATGATCAGCCCTTGGTATATACTATACCACTTTACCAGGGACTTATAGTAAATTAAATATGCCAATCAGGTGTAAGCCAATGTTACCATATTTTAGGGAGTGAGCACAAGCAAGTTAGCACTGGTTAGCAGTGGTAAAGTGCACAGAGTCCTACAGCCAGCAAAACCAAATTCAGCTAAACAGAAAGGCAAAAGGTTTGGAGGAACACCACCCTGAGGCTGACAGGTCTAACAAACATATAATAAAACATCACACTAATAGGAAAGGGGAAATACCCACAATCCCACAGTGACATCTCTGATCAAAACCAAAGCTCTACATATAATAAAAAAGGGGTAAAAAAGTGTGTGATGATGCATTTACACAGATTCTGTATTGGATGACATATTCAAATCTAATAAGAAATCCAAAAACATGCTTTTGGGCCTCGTTTAGAGTTTGGCACATAGCATACAATGTCATAAACTTGATGGAAATTCTGTTTCATCCTTTTACAAATGGCGTACAATAGAATGCACTTGTATTGCGGTGGACGAGATATCCCTGATGGAGAATCCCATCTGCCAAATTCTAAATCAGACCATTAATTTGCACACAACCAGCATTAAATCACAATGCAAAGATTCTTTTTTAAAACTCCCTGTCTTATGCAGGGATAAAAATCACCCCTTTTACTTTGTTTTTAGGTCTCGCCTAGCGTTGCAGCGCATGCGCTGCCCGCTCTGCGAGGCTTCTTGTAATCAAGCCAATTTCAGAAGTGGAGTCTAGGCTCCGCCCCTTCTTTCCATTGGCGTGTGTCATCGTGCATGCTAAACCCTGGCTTTCCATTGTCAGTGAGGCTTTTTAGTCCCTCCTTGTTACTGCCCTGTCTCCTTTTGGCCCCGCCCACCCGGCCTGGATCTTTTGCTTGCAGCGTTAGACTGTCTCCTTCAATTGCTTGGTAGGCACTTTCTTTTTGTCATTCGTCCACGAAGCAAGATGCTGCAGCGCTATGCCAACTAAATTGTATGTTTTTTTTAAATTTCCTTAATGAGAGCGGCGCCCGCTAGGGACACCGCGCTCACTTTATTTATTTATATTTTCCAAGCGTCTTTCGCGGCGTCCACTTCAGGGACACCGCGCGCTGGTTTTTTTTTTACTTTAAAACTGAGCGCGGCACCGCTTCAAGCACACTGCGCTCAGTGTTAAAGTTAAAAAAAACAAAAACGAGCGCGGTATCCTTCAAGCGGTGCCGCGCTCAGTTTTAAACTTAAGCATTTGCAATGCAATCGGACCTATTGCATTGCAAATGCTTGTTTTCCTTTTTGCCCTCCCTGAGGGTGTCGCCATTCACTGTTTTGTGGTCAGCACAGCATCATTTATGAATACTTCCTGAAAACCGCCACCCATACCCCAAGGGTTGGCATAGTATTGCACTGTCAGTGTCTATCATACACTGCTGCCTCTTTCCCCCTCTAGCTGCGCTGTGAAACCTCACCACGGAGGGAGAGGGTGAAGGTGAATCCCCTTCCCAGCGACACCAGCTGGCGGTCATGAGGCTCGCGGCGCTATTGTAGAGGGTGCGCCTGGTGCTCGAGTGTGCCCAGACAGGGGTGGTAGACCCCGAAGAAGTTTTCAGAGGGCCCGATTCACAGAACTAACTTACGTCAAAAACATAAAGTTAGTACTTTTTGGTATTCACAGAATACACTTACTCATTTTGGTATTCACAGAATGCACTTACTCATTTTGGTATTCACAGAATGCACTTACTCATACTAACTTTATGTCCGCACTCGGGCCGGAGATCCGGCCCTTTGGTGGAGATTCCGGCCCTTTGGTGGAGATTCCGGCCCTTTGGTGGAGATTCCGGCCCGATGGTGGATATTCCGGCCGGTTGTGGAGATTCCGGCCGGTGGCGGAATGTCCGCCACCGGCCGGAATCTCCCCAACCGGCCGGAATCTCCACCAAAGGGCCGGAATCTCCACCAAAGGGCCGGAATCTCCACCAAAGGGCCGGAATCTCCACCAAAGGGCCGGAATCTCCGGCCCGAGTGCGGACATAAAGTTAGTATGAGTAAGTGCATTCTGTGAATACCAAAATGAGTAAGTGGATTCTGTGAATACCAAAATAAGTAAGTGTATTCTGTGAATACCAAAAAGTACTAACTTTACGTTTTTGACGTAAGTTAGTTCTGTGAATCAGGCCCAGAGTGCGCATGCTTCAACTGTTGCTGCTGTTGGGGCGCTACGAGGAGGCCATGCTTCTAGACACCGCAGACACCATCTATGACCTCCGCCGGGACGTCCGGAGGCGCTGCAAGCCCGCAGACAGACAGCACCTGGCCCACCAGCTGTACCAGGCCATCGAGGCGATAGCCAACAAGGAGGGCAGGCAGTGCTTGCCAGGAAGAGAGGGCACCAGTAGGCTCCAGTCGGATAAACCAGGGGCGGGGTCAGATACCCCCGAGGTGATGGAGTGCTGACCAAGGCCCGACGAGCCGCCAAGGGACACCCGGGCAGGCGGCTGTGGGGGATCAGGTGAGACCCGGTGGCACTAGAGCACTCCCTCCCACGATACAGAATGAAGGATGTGTAATATTCTGGACTGAATGACGGGGTGCGCGTGGAATAGGATGCGTGTTGTTCACTGTGTATCGTAAAGTTTTTTATTTGCTTTATCAGCAGCTTTTAACGAGCCCACCGCGTGTCGCGCTATAATGGATTTGTATTGAATTGGTATGTATGTAACACCTTCGATAACCTCTGAGAGACCTGAAGCACTTTCTGGGTGGTCAGAGTGCATTAATTATAGAGTGCCAGATACCCCTGACCAGGTCGTAAAGCGCTCTCATTTGTATTTGTCCCCTTCTTGCGGCAATATACACATTTCTAACCCGTTGTGGGAATGATTCACAAGGATTTTACTATGGGTATGGTAGCAATCTTGCAGACTTTCACACAAAAACTCTCCTGAAGAAGTTTTTGTACCATTCCTCGCCAGTGTCCTAGGAATCATTCCCATTATGTTATTTAATTCACTCACACTTGAACATTCATTTCGTACGTGCAGTTTGAGTAGTTTGCCTTTTGCTTTTTTCCAAGTAATCTTAGTGAAAATCAGATGCTTGGGTTTCCCAGAAAGCGTGTGACTGCCTGTCAACATCTGCAGAATTTTCCAGTTAAAATCATGTCTTTACTGGCCAGTAGAAGAGGAGTTTAATAACTTATAGTTATAATCTTTGTTGCGCGTTTCCTTCGTGCCATGGTCATTGTCTGATAACTGCATGCCCTTATCTAGGGAGGAAGAGGAGGAAAGTACATTTGACTCTGTGGATAAAGGCTGCAGTAAGGGCAAAGCTTTAGAAGGCGTCCTCAAACTGCTGGGTTAGTCTGTAGCAGGCCTCTGTATGATTCCTCCCAGCTACGAAGGTACTTTTGACCCGACCCCAGCCTCCCCATCACAGTCTTCCACGGTGAAGTTCAAAGGTCAACATGGTCACTACTGATTGCGTGTCTAACAGGAGCTGATCAGCAATTGGGAGCGTGCACACATTGTAATATGTTACACCTTCAAAAATCTTGTCTTTTTAGCTCTTAGCACCTTATAATTTTCTAATTGAGATTATGGTTAGGTAAAATGACCTAATGACTATGCGGAATACACCACTTTTCCAATCTTCGGTTTGATTTTTACAAATCATTGCTAGTCGTGTGGGTTAATTAAAACAAAGACTAAAAATCCCACAATGCACGGATTTGTTAAATAGAAGTCCAGGCCGACAGTGGGGTATCTCCATTGACAAAGAGTCGTCTTTAGGCTCCAGTAAGAAGAGCCTTATTGACTAACAAGTCAGGACTGGGCGCAAGGAACTGGGGTAGTAATGGCAACGTCAGGTGTTTTTAGGTCGAGCCTGGGTAGCGCATGCGCTGCTCTGCGAGGCATGCTGTATTCAGGTAGGGACTTGAAGCTCAGCCCATATTTTTAATTGGCTTGTGTCAATGCCCACTGTAAACTGTGGCTGTTCATTGGTCAAAAGGCTTAGTAGTTCCTCCTTAGTACCGCCTTGTCTCATTTGGTAACCTCCCATGGCAACTCCCCAATTACGTGTGTTGTTACTCGGTAGGCTTTAATTACAGCCTCCGAGCACTATTTTCTCAAATAGCTTTGTCCTGCCTGATGTTGCAGGCAGGACACGCTCTCTATCCTAATGCTTTTTTAAACATTTTTATAGCACGGGCGCTGGCATTTGCAATGCAATAGGTCTCGCATTTGCGAGTGTTTAAGCTATTGGCAGTGTAAATGACAATGCCTTTTATTTATCTGTTTTAAAAACAACACATAAATAAAAGGCATTGTCATTTACAATGTCAATAGCTCAAACTCTCGTAAACGCGAGACCTATTGCATTGCAAATGCTTGTTTTCATTATTGCCCAGTGAAAAGCCTGTTTCATGTCTCAAATGTGTTTAGTACCCCTCACATTAAATGCACTAAATCTTGTGGACATGCCCTGTCCTTACTTGGCTGTCACCTTTGAAACAATCTCCCTCTGCAAATGAAAAATCTTTAATCTTCTATTGTATTTAGTTGTGCTATAAAAAAAAAACACTAGTTCCTCTGATCTTGCTGTATTTTATCCTCCTATATTTTATACAATTATATTGTATCTGCGCTCAATTAATACTACCACTACTACGAGTACTACTAATACTAATAATGATGATGAAAATTATAATAAAACATAATAATAATTGCGATGTCCATGTATAAGTCCCACAAGAGCTGAAGTCAGGGTTATTCAAAGAACAATACCCCTTATCACTTAGCCAATTCTTTCCTAATGCAAAATGAATCATGTAATAATTTATTTGCGATCAAATGTATGTATGTATTTCAAGAACAAAAAACTGCAATTGGAACTCAAACTTTAATGTCCTTTTGAACAAAAACAGGAGTTTGCCCTCAAAACAGATTTATTGGCACCATCATATCTTTCTGTCCCAGCGGGCATATAACACTGCACATTATCTAATATTCCATAGAGATTATCCTCTTGTTCTACTCAGTCCTTAAATATAAATGCACATTCGACTTTTATCATTAGTATAAGCATGCTGGCTCTATTTATCTTTACATCATCTACAATAGCAGATCATTAGTTTTCTTTTTTTTTTGTGGTAACACAACATTTTTTCTGAACAATAAATCATGGTCAGTTAAAAATGCATGTCCCCCTTAATTTTGCAGAGTTATTTTTTTCTGTTTACAAATGTCACTTTTGATGTGGCTGGGATGCATATTAAGAAACTGGTGAGTTTCTATTGCACTTAAGTACTGAAATTATCTCTCGGTAAATGCAATGCAGGTTTTAAGACTTCTTTGTGGGGTCATGAGCATGAACGCTCATAGAGAAGATTCTATTTAGGCGGGACCAGACTCAGGCATGCCGCCGAGTATGGCGGTTGCGCCAGTCCCCCGCAGGCAGGCAAGGGGCGGGGCTGCGCCACGCACAGTAGTGACGCGGCGTGCCCTGCCCTTGCCTGCAGCTGATTGGCTGGCAGGGCGTTGACCCGGAAGTGCAAGAAGCGCTTCCAGGTCTTACGTCGGGGAAACGGCCGGGAAAGCTGATTCCAACCGGCTCCCGGCTAAAAATGGGCTTAAAAGGCTGTGGAGCGGCAGGATCGGTCTCTTTCTCCGCCACTCCACAGCCTTGAAAGGACACAAGGGCCTCGAGCTGAGGCTCCAACTGGCATATTTTTTCTCTTTGTTTCCCCTGCAGATTCTCGGCGGATTTCGGCGGCAGGAGCCATTCTTTGGTTTTTCCCCCCACCTTTCTTGTCGTTGCAGGGTTCTCTCTCATCGCACTGTTCAGCGTTTTTGGTGGAGCCTGCAGCCTGCCCCTACAGCCAGCAGCAGGAGAGTTATTGGGGCATCTTGGGCAGCGCGTGGAGAATCCAGCCTGCCTCTTACCAGTGTGCCTTTTGAGCCAGCTTGGAGCCACGCAGGCTGAGTTGATACTTGCCAGTCCCGCACGATTGGTGTTGAGGTGGTGGCTCCAGCTGGTGCCAGAAACCGGTCCTAGGATGCTTGTTTCCGGTCCAGGGAAGACATGGCTTGGCAGTTCGGGCTGTACTGTTCCCATGAGGCACAGGGTCAGACTGATTTTCATATGGCCATGTCTGAACTGGGGTGGTGGAGTGAGCTAAAGAATGATGATGGATTAAACCCAGATCAGTTGACTGGGGGTGGGTGTTTGATTGGCTCAAACGTTCCGTCCATCATCCCCTTTTGTATCGCGGTGTTGGCATCAAGGCACACTGGGGGATCTGTTAGGCGGACCTTGGCTACAAAAATTCCCAGGATTTCTCAGGTGATGGGGTTTTGTGGCTGAGGGGGCTGGCACTGTTTTTTGCCCATGTGCAGGGGGCATATCTGTTTAGCAGGGGCTGTGTTTTTGGTTTGCTAAGCATTGTATTGTAGGATAGCCACAAGAGAGGGCCCTTGTGTTTTTTCCAGTATTTTGGTGAATTTGGGTGTGCAGCTTTAAAACCCTATGTAGGCTGGGGTTGTTGGGAGTACTTTGTTTCTGGTGCTGTGTTACTTAGAATTTTAAGGAGTTGTAGCCAGGGGGTATCGGTTTAAGGTTTTACAGAAAGGAAGTGAATCCTGTTGGTACAATGGCCCTTAAGGCAAAGAGGAGTGAACAGCGCTCGCACATGGACAAGTTTATGGAGTCCATGATGCAAAAAATGGAAGACATGGGACAAGCCAAAGCTGAGCTGAAGAGCAAAGTGGATGGGCAGGATGGGGCAGAGGACAGGCCCAGACGATCGGGAGTGACCCTAGGGCGGCATTCCCTCCAGCTCCCAAAAGGGCTAGAGCCAGGAGAGGGGGAACACCTGCCCTGTCACCACTGAGGGTGGGGGGAGCAGAGGGGGCTGCGACACCAGCCCCAGCGGGGGCAGTGCCGCAGGCAGTAATTTCAGTGCCGGTTCCAACGGTGGTGGTCTCACAGGGCGATGAAGAGGTTAGTCAGCCAGGTACATCTGATAGCAATCCCCCGCCCCAGACCCCAAGCATCCCCATGGGGGGCCCACCTGTTACCACGGGGGGTAGTCAGCCAGGTACATCAGGTACCACTCTCCCGGGGTTAGTCAACCAGGTACATCAGGTACCACTCCCCCGCCTCAGGCCCCAATCATCCCTACGATAGGGGGCCCATCAGGTAGTGCGCCAGGGCAGCCTGATTTGGTAGCTAGTTTGGCAGCAATTTTGCTGTGGTTGGAGAAGGCAGGTACCTGGACCCCAGCGGCAGGGGCTGGGACGTTAGGTAGCGAAGAGAGTGCACTGGAAAAAGCTAAAAAGATGCTGGCGCAGTTTGCTGGGGCGCAGACAGGGGAAGGGCAGACAGTACCGGCAGGGAGTGCAATGGCTAGTGGAACAACACCCACAGTAAATGGAAAAGACCCACTTGCAGTAAACACGCCATTGGACGCGGCAAAGGCAAAAGCATCGGAAGCACCAACAGCAGGTACGCCTCAGACATTGCCAATGTTAGGTTTGGGCGAGTTGCGCTCTTCTAGGGAACGTTTGGGAAGGCATGTGTCACAGGAAGTAAAAGAAAAAATTTGGAAAGGGAGTTATGTGAATATATTTTCCTTGCTGGTAGATGAGGCTGAGAGGGAGGAGGCTAAAAAGAACAAAGAGTGGACGCACCCAAGAGAGTGGTCTAATTGGTTACAAAAGAAGAAGGTTGACGAGACCCTGGTCAATTGGTTTAAGGGCTTCTCAAATTATATGGCAATCATGTCTGAACGTTTCCCAGGCCTGGGCGCACAAATGGCATGTTACCAAAATAGGATTGCTTGTGCGCATGATGAATATGGTGGTGTGGGATGGAAAGAATATGATAAGGATTTTAGGAGAGCAAAGGCAAGTGATCCTGCCCTTACTTGGACCAAATTGACATGATTTTATGGTTAAGTCACATGAGATACGGGACTCAGGACACCTCAAGGGGACAGTCCTTTCAGTCAGGCCCCCCAGTCAGCTCGGGGGGCGGAGCAAAAAAGGGGGCATGTTGGGACTTTAATAAGTGTACATGCACCAGGGCGGCAGGCACATGTAAGTTTAAGCACGCATGTTCTTTCTGTGGCCACACCTCACACCCAGAGTCCAAGTGTTTCAAAAAACCAAAGGACAAAGGAGGTAAAAAACAAGATTGAGGGTGTATCCCTCGCCAAGGCCTGGTCCCCCATCATAACCAGTGCTCTGATCCCATGGTTGAATAGATACAATTGCCCCACGTCAGCTAGAATTTTACTGGAAGGTTTCAGGGACGGTTTCAGAATCCCTGCGCCTGACTACATAGGAGTGTCATATTGTCAGAACCAGCAATCTGTGAGAGCCAATAATGGGGTGGCGGCAGCAAAAATTGAAAAAGAATTAAGGCTGGGCAGAGTAGCGGGTCCATTTGACAGCATACCGGTGGAGGGTTTTGTGTGCTCCCCATTGGGGGTAGTTCCCAAAAAGGAGCAGGGGGAGTTCCGTCTGATTCACAATCTTTCCGCCCCCAAGGGCCAATCTTTGAATGACGCCATAGATGGAGAGCTGTGCACGGTCAGGTACGCATCCTTTGATCAGGCAGTTGAGATGCTTAGGGGGCTGGGACCCGGCGCACTCTTGGCAAAATCAGATATCGAATCAGCCTTCCGCCTTTTACCGGTACATCCGCTGGATTTCCACCTGCTGGGTTTCCAGTTCCAAGGGAAGTTTTACATGGACAAATGCATGCCTATGGGGAGTTCTGTTTCCTGCCCTTACTTTGAGAAGTTCAGTTCTTTTTTAGAATGGGTTTTCAGGCAGGTGACGGGCCACCAGTCAGTCCTACATTACCTAGACGATTTCCTTTTCTTGGGAGCACCAGGCTACCAGTAATGCGGCCGGGCGCTGCAGAGTTTCTGTGCGCTCATGCATGACTTTGGTGTGCCTTTGGTGCAAGGTAAGACGGTGGGGCCAACCACAGAAATCGAATTCTTGGGGATAGAGTGGGATTCAATGCAAGGGGTGTCACGATTGCCAAAAGAAAAAATCGCAGCATTCAGGTCAGTATTACAACACTGCTTGAGGAAGGAGAAGGTCACACTGCACCAGCTACAACAAACAGTGGGACAGTTAAATTTTGCTTTGAAAGTCATTCCCATGGCACGGCCATTCTCGCGCACAATTGTACAGGCTATGTCAGGCCTCAAAGAAAAACATCATCACACCAGGCTATCCAGTGAGGTCTGGCAGGACATGCGGATTTGGATGGCATTCCTGCGTGATTTCAATGGGAAAGTGATGTGGCCCAGCCCACCGAGATCCAGTTCGGAGATCGGGCTGATGACTGACGCAGCAGGTAGCAAAGGATTTGGCGCCATTCTAGGTCCATCATGGGTGGCGCAACGCTGGCCGGCATGGTTGGTGGAAGCTGGGCTCACGGGGAACATTGGTTTCCTGGAGTTGTTTCCCATCCTAGTGGCATTGTCCATATGGCCAGAGCAGCTGAGAAACCAATCTGTAGTCTTTTGGTCTGACAATATGTCTGTGATGGACTGCATCAATCAGCAATCAGCAAAATGTAAGATGATCCTGAGGTTATTGAAAGAAATAATACTGTTGTGCATGAGGTTGAACCTGCTGTTTAGAGCAAAACATGTCCCAGGTGTATTGAACCATGCTGCTGATGTGCTCTCTCGCTTTAAGATGCAGGTTTTCAGGTCCCACCACCCAGAAGCTGCAGAGAACCCAACGCCGTTCCCAGACCAGCTTTGGCAGCTTGGTGCCCCCAATTGCCGGACCTCGTGGCAGCTAGCCTAGCACCCAGGACCAGGAGGGCATACAAAGGGGCGTTTTGGGCTTACTGCAATTTTTTGGGGGAAGGATGGGAGGAGACCTGACATGATACTGGGGCAGTGTTTTCCTACTTGAGAGTAATTAAGGATGGGGGCGCTCAGTGGCATCGGCGCGACGACACATAGCTGCAATTTCCTTCTTCGCAAAAGTAAAACACAGGGGTGACCCCACTAGCACATTTATAGTGAGGAAAGTGCTGAAAGGGTGGCAGCGCTTGCAAGGTTCACAGCCAGATGTGAGGCGACCCATAGATATCGAAATTTTGGCTGCACTGCTGGGCGTGCTGAATCAGGTTTGTGACTCAGCGGGCGAAACGCTCCTGTTTAAAACAGCTTTTTCTCTGGCGTTCTATGGCGCTTTCAGGATTGGGGAACTGGTGTCAAAAAATAAAAAGGACTGGCAGGGGGGTTTGCAGTTCAGCCATGTAAAAGTGCAAGGAGACTCGCTATTTATATCCATTCCCAGGTCGAAAACCGATCAGGAGGGTAGAGGGGAAGGTGTGGTATTGCGAAGGGCGGAAGGGAGCACTTGCTGCCCCATCACCAACCTTGAGGCATTCCTGGAACACAGGCTATTACTTATGCATGCAGATGGGACCCCGCTCACTACATTTCAATTCAGAAGGATCATGGGCATGGCCATCAAGAAGGCCGGTTTAGACCCAGGCAGTTTCGGGACCCTCTCTTTCAGGATAGGGGCCGCCACTGAAGCGGTGGCCAAGGAGTTTTCCGGAAGCGCGGTGCAGAGGATTGGTAGGTGGTCCTCAGACTGTTACAAGCGCTGCTATGTATGTCTGCATATGCTCTAGAGTTGTGGTGTTTTTTCACTTACAGTTGTTTTTCTCTTCCTGGTTTGACTTGCAGTTTCTACATCCTGTCCCGCAGGAGGGAAGCTTGTAGCGGTTCGTCGTCCGTCAGCACCTGTTGTGGACCAGGTGCCCGCCTGGGAGCACAGAGAAATGGACGTGTGGGTTATTGGCCACTCCTATGTAAAAAGGTTGAGACAATTTTTCTTTGCAGGCAACTATGCGCACAGAGCACGGCAGGCCGGTTTTAATGTTTCCTTCCACGGGCAGGGTGGGCTACGCTTTGGCCAGCTCAGAGATATGTTGGTAGGCTTGCTGGGCAAGAATCAAGTACCCCCTGCAGCGTTTATCTTGCATCTAGGGGGTAATGACCTGGTGCACCTTGTTAGGAAGGGCGTAGTTGAGGCCCTGATTACAGAAGTCGGGTGTCTGGCGAAGAGATGCCCGGAAGCAATACTGGTATGGTCACACATGATTCCCAGATTTCAGTGGAGAGGGGGCGAGTCCGTGTGGGCCTTGAACCACTCAGTGAAAAGGATCAACAACCGGATTGATAAATTATTCCGATCCCCGAAATTGCAGACAATAGAGCATGGGTGCATCCGGGGGGAGCCGTTTTTCCTACAGGATAGCGTGCACCTCTCTAAACAGGGTAATGAGCTGTTCATGGAAAATTTACTTGCATGACTAGTGGGGACACGGCGCAGGGCATGACCTTTCTGGAGGCAGAGGGGGGAGGCCAGATAGTCGGACAACTATACTGGCCTGTGGCGGTAAGGTCATGATTGGTGAGCATAGTTTACGGTCCTTAGCAGGCATCACCATTGTCAAATGGGGACGCCTGAGGGGGGGACAGATGGTCTCTCATGGAACTCCAGGGGTAGTTACAGCCGGTAGGCTGGAAGGGTGCGGGGGAGGGGAAGTTCCGCTTCCGATAGGCTGTTTGGCCAACCCCCGCACACGCGCAAGGGCGCAAGTAAGCTGGGCATAACTGCACGGGCCCTTATGGAGATAATGTTGTGGGCGTAGGGGGTGCCCGGGGTGAGGTATCCTTCCGGTGAACTGGGCCCCCTGTGCAAGGTCACTCCGGTAGGAGGGTGGGACCTAGCTTAATCTAGATCTTGGGCCAGTCATTGACCTTGCCGTAGGCTCAAACAGGGATACGCAGAAAGATAATGCTGTTGATCACTTAGCTTATGATAGGAATGGCTATGTATTAGAAACATGTTAAGGATAGCCAAAAATGACACACTGTACCTATCAATGTAATGGACCGGACTATCTGCGTATTGTATAAATGATGTAAATAATGTTTTTAATGTTTTGTTTATTGTTATGAAATAAAATACGGCCGGGGTTTATGACTCTTAATCCAAGCTGGTGTGTTGATTAAGTTGTTGCCTTGGGGGAAGAGGGGCGGTGGACCGCACTGGGGCTGGTAGGGGCCCCCCACCCCAAGGGTTTAGAAGTAAGGGCGGAGGGGGACTCGGCAGTACCTGACCATATACTTAGGTGGGACCAGACTCGGACACGCCGCCGAGTATGGCGGTCGCGCCGGTCCCCCACAGGCAGGCAAGGGGCGGGGCTGCACCACACACAGTAGTGATGCGGTGTCCCCTGCCCTTGCCTGCAGCTGATTGGCTGGCTGGGAGTTGACCCGGAAGCGCAAGAAACGCTTCCGGGTCTTACGTCAGGGAAACAGCCGCGAAAGCTGGTTCCAACTGGCTCCCAGCTACAAATGGGCTGAAAAGGCTGTGGAGCGGCAGGATCAGTCTCTTTCTCCGCCGCTCCACAGCCTTGAAAGGACAAAAGGGCCTCAAGCTGAGGCTCCAACTGGCATCTTTTTTCCCCACCCACCATCCCCTGAGGCAGAAGTTTTGAGAATGTTTTGTTCTTGTTTCTCTTTTTTAGTTTAATAGGTAATGTAATATAGCAATTGTTTGTGTTAACCGACTGTTTTACTTTTAGGGCGGTATCTTGTCGTATTTTATATGTGTTATTCCTTGGTCAGGCGGTAAGGTCATGATTGGTGAGCATAGTTTATGGTCCTTAGCAGGCATCACCATTGTCAAATGGGGACGCCTGAGGAGGGGACAGATAATCTCTCATGGAACTCCAGGGGCAGTTACAGCCGGTAGGCTGGGAGGGTGCGGGGGAGGGGAAGTTCCACTTCCGGTAGGCTGTTTGGCCAACCCCAGCACAAGCGCAAGGGCACAAGTAAGCTGGGCATAACTGCACGGGCCCTTATGGAGATAATGTTGAGGGTGTAGGGGGTGCCCGGGGTGAGGTAACCTTCCGGTGAACTGGGCCCCCTGCGCAAGGTCACTCCCGTAGGAGGGTGGGACCTAGCTTAATCTAGATCTTGGGCCAGTCATTGACCTTGCCGTAGGCTCAAACAGGGATACGGAGAAAGATAATGCTGTTGATCACTTAGCTTTTGATAGGAATGGCTATGTATTAGAAAGATGTTAAGGATAGCCAAAAATGACACACTGTACCTATCAATGTAATGGACCGGAATTTCTGCGTATTGTATAAATGATGTAAATCACGGGCCTGATTCACAGAACTAACTTATGTCAAAAACGTAAAGTTAGTACTTTTTGGTATTCACAGAATACACTTACTCATTTTGGTATTCACAGAATGAACTTACTCATTTTGGTATTCACAGAAGTTAGTAGTCCTAACTTTACGACTCCTAAATGCCTTCTGTGAATACCGAAAGTCTTAAAGTTAGGATTTTTCTCAGTTTAGGAGTAGTAAAGCTACTTTACTACTCCTAAACTGAGAAAATCCTAACTTTAAGACTTTCGGTATTCACAGAAGGCATTTAGAAGTCCTAAAGTTAGGAGTCCTAACTGTACTACTCCTAAACTGAGAAAAATCCTAACTTTAAGACTTTCGGTATTCACAGAAGGCATTTAGGAGTCCTAAAGTTAGGACTACTAACTTCTGTGAATACCGAAATGAGTAAGTTCATTCTGTGAATACCAAAATGAGTAAGTGTATTCTGTGAATACCAAAAAGTACTAACTTTACGTTTTTGACGTAAGTTAGTTCTGTGAATCAGGCCCAATGTTTTTAATGTTTTGTTTATTGTTATGAAATAAAATACGGCCGGGGTTTACAACCCTTAATCCAAGCTGGTGTGTTGATTAAGTTGTTGCCTTGGTGGAAGAGGGGCGGTGGACCGCACTGGGGCTGGGAGGGGCCCCCCACCCCAAGGGTTTGGAAGTAAGGGCGGAGGGGTTACTCGGCAGTACCTGACCATATCCCCAACTTGACTAATTTCATGGCACAGTATTGTTGAATTTCCATAAAAATTGAATGGTGAATTTGAGCTTACAAACACATGACACATCCACTCTATAATAAATAAATCAGATGATGACGGAGAGGCTAGAACTGATATCACAGAGTACCTGATTGAGAAAGGAAGTCCTAGATATTATCAAGCGATTGTTTACATAAGAGGCAGAAGTTTAGAAGCAAGGCTGCGGTTATTTTCCATCTAAACACCCAGGGTATGGAACATCAGTGATTAAGCTGATGGTTGCAGGTGAGTCCCAGTTGAACTCGTTTTTGTCAACAACAAGATGGAAGTACAGACATACAGATAAGGACAAAATATGGGGCAGAGAGTCAGTTCATGTTATATATCACTTTAGTCCTTTGACTGCATGGCAGCAAAGTCAATCAGTGGTCTTCACAGTGAAAGCAGATGATATCTGAAGCAACTTATGGAACATGCACTCTCCATGCATTCTAAAAATAAATCAGAAAGCTCCAATGTAGAAAGATGCATCATAAGTGGGAGAGAAAATATCTTGCCTCTCCAAAGGCACTCTGATGGAAATTCATTGGACTCACTCAGCAGCTCAGTATCCCTGTCTACTTCCCTGTACTACTTCGAGCAGCAATGCAGGGCTCAATGAAGACCAAATATTATGCCACACATGTATTCGACTGAAGCATGACGATGTGGAAAGAAAAGTGAAAGGAATAATATGTTATCTTATTGGCATTTCTGTAGTGCTTTATATCGTTATTACGGCACAGTAGGATGTTCTTAAAAATGGCTGCACTTTAGTGATACTATGGAAATGCTAAAATTTAATTGTTTATGTTGTGTAGGTTTACCAGAGAGTTTGAGAACTGTTTGATTTAGTAGTGTGTTTTGTAAAATAGCCTCAAAGTCAAGTGAGTTTAATTTATGCAAATATCTTTGTAATGTTTTATATATATGGAGAGGTGCCCAGCTGAACATTTCCATTTCTTTATTGGGTGCTTGGTTGCCTATTGCTTGGCTAGTGCAACATGCTTTCTGTAACTGCATCACAATCAAGGTTCGTAACTGTGATACAATATTGTGCAAACCAGGGTGTTTATGCCCATTGTATCAGAGGGTTTTTAGGGTTTGTTTTGGTGTTGTGAATGGCAGAGCTAAGAATTGAACAATGTTTTGCCAACTGTATGACACTGGACTTTGTTATGTACATGAGGGCTAAAGCGTCTTAACCATGGTATGCTGACTGAGGATCATCTATAGCTGTGGCTGGAATGATGCTGTGTGGTTTTATTGCTTGGTGCAAATCACTGTTTGGTGTCTGATACAAGACACTTATGGGATGTCTGAGTCGTGTTGGGTACATATGGTGAGGACTAACTTTGATGTACTGATGGGAAGCATGTGTGGTTTGGATGATATTTGCATCACAAGAGGCATAGAAGAATAGCCATTCACCAAACCAGATCTGCGTTATATGCATATGTGATGTTAAATGAGGCCACTTACCTTGTGTGAAGACTCCTTGTGAGGATCAAATGTCAAAATAGTGAAGAGATTCAAGTTCTAGGATAATCATACATGTTTTGCTTGACCACTGAGGCAGCCACACTCCTCCTTTATGGCTAATGGTCAGCCACAGTAAAGGCCTCTCCTTCTGCCAGCAAACTGACACAGATTTATTTTGCAAATCATTAGCACCAGTGTGTGAAAATTGACACTCAAGTCAAGTCAAGTAAAAATGTATTGTTTCAGTTAATTAAAACCATAACAATACAATTACTAAAGCAAAGAACTGCAATAAAAGATTTGTTTCCTAAAAGTCATAAAATCTTTTGTTTAACAATTATTACATATATAAAAATATCATCGTTCAGTCGATTTAATTATTAAAAAATGCAGACGTTTTCAGAGTACGTAGTTTACAATTAGTGAATATGGAGAAGTGTTTAACACATTGTCCGCTATATAAAATTGAGAAAAGTTCCTCCCAGTGTTCTTGTATTGTTCTCCCTTGTGTTCAGAAACACGATCTGCCACTGACCAGCCCATCTTATTGGATGTTCGGGGGCAACTCACAAGATTTTTTTTATTTTTTAATACTTGCGCATGAGCGTAGAGGAACTTTATTAGTTGGCAGATCAATGAAGTGTCTGTTGGATCCAAGCCCGCTATAATTGCCGATCTGCAAGTCCTTATGCCTCTAACGTTCATGGCGAGTTTTAATAAAGTGGCTCGTGCTTGTGATAATTTAGGACAGATGCTGACTAGGTGGACAAGGTCCTCTTTGCTGCTCCCACATAGTCTACATTCTTTCGACCCTTCGTGGACCCAAGTTGGCTGGTCCACAATGGACGGCAGTTTACCTAAACACAAGGTCATTAGTTGTAGCTTTCTGTAGGTCGAGAAGGTGATGTTTAAATATGGTGCTGGGATGAGTGTCTTGTAGTTGGCCATTACCATCCAAGCGTGTTTTCTCGTACTAAAAGTGTTTTTGTCAACTAGCAGCGAGTGAAGCTTTGCTGATTTATTTATAGTTTGCTTGAAGGCAGAGTAGGGCAAGTTGGTTTCCCAAAGTTCACCTGAGCTGGTTTCTAGTAATGCCTTTTTAGATATTGATTGTATGGGGACTTTGCATCTTTCTCTAATTCGTCCCACAGAGCCTTATTCAATTCCGAGTCTACAATGTTTTGTTTCAGGCTATACCATTGCTTGATGGTTGCATACATTCTCCCCAGCGTTTCGTTGGTTACCCCAGATTCCAGTCTAATCTGTGCTGGGGATGCTGCTTGATGAATTTGAAAGACTCTTTTGTAGATTGTAACTTGAGCTTTGTTTAGCAGGTCGGCGTCTTTCCCGTATAGAGCTATACTGCCATATGATAGTGTTGGTAACATTTTGGCCTTTATTACTGCTAGAAGGGGTTTAAAGGATGGCCCCTTAAGGTTTTTTGATAAGGACCTGAAGGTGAATGATAAGGCGTTTGTTCTCTGAGTCATGTAAGCTTTTTGCTCCCGGTGGTTGTGCCTGTTGTCGATGTAGAACCACACATACTTATAGTTAGATACTACTTCTAACTTTTTGCCCTCTAATTGGAATTGCTGTTTAGCTGTCTGACGTCTGCTAATTAGCATTGTTTTGCTTTTTGTAATGTTTATCTCTAGCTTATTGTTAGCTATGAATTCCAGCATTCCTACAAGTGATCTTTGTAAGTCGATCTTGGTTAGGCTCATCAAGACAACATCGTCTGCATATGAAAAATGGGTTAGTGGTAAGGTACCTAATTTAGGTGGATGGGATATGATCTTGTTGAGTTTTGGCGCGAGGTCTGCCATGAACAGATTAAAAAGTTGGGGGGCCAGGACACAACCTTGTTTGAACCCTTTGGTGGTTTTAACTTTTCTTGATAGCCTTGTGCCATCTCCCAGTTTTACTCGCATCCATGTATTGGAGTATAAGAGCAATATTCCTCTAAATATTTTATCAGGGATATTCCATGTGCGCAATTTTCCCCATAGAATGTGACGGTCCACGCTGTCAAAAGCCACCTTTAGGTCGATAAAACAAAGGTGCAGCTGTTGTTTCCTTCGAATATATTTGTCAGCTATCAGCGAGAGCGATAGAATATTTGTTATCGTCCCGAACCCTTTTGTGAAACCTGTTTGGTTAAGTGGGATCCGTTTTGAGCTATCGGACCAGGTAATCAGGTCTTCCAGTAGTAGTGAGGCACAGTACTTCCCATCCACGTCCAAAAGTGCTATCAACCTGTAGTTTGCTGGAGACGTTCTGTCTCCTCCTTTAAAAATCTGAGTAATTACTGATCATTGCCAACTTGACGGAGTTTGCCATTCTCTCTCCACTTCTTCAAACATATTTTTCAGTCTGCTGCTCCAGAAATCTGGAGCGGATTTGAAGATTATTGGGGGGATGCCGTTTGGACCTGGGGCCCCGTTTCCACGGCCCTTCAGGAGTGTTCTTTTTACATCTTCGTTACTGAAGCCTGGATTTCCAGATGCAGGTTCTACACCACAAGCTTCTCTCCATTGTGCCTCTTCTGTGTTTTGCAGTTTAGACCGTTGGCAAGTTAGGGCACTATTGGTAGTTTGTAGGACACTCCTGTCGTAGCTCAATTGTTCTTCTCACTCCTCGAGCGATGCTTGCATCCTATCCCTCCATTCTAGGTGATTCGATGGTTCGTTGTCTGTGAATCTCCTAGTTAATAGTGTGGCCCAATCAGTTTCTTGTACGCTTGAGGTAATTGTATTCGCAGGGTGCTTTAGCCCATTTATTATTCCCCAAAATGCACTTGAGTTGGTGTTTTTCGCCGTGAATAATAATTTGGCCCAAAAGTTGTCCTCACTTCTTCTTTTGTGTTCCCATAGTGTCTTTTTATACTTTTTCTTGAGATTCCGTCTTTGGTCCCAGTCTAGGCGTGACGTCACTGTTCTTTTCAGTATCCTTGCATTTTTCCTTATTTCTCGCTTAAGTTTAACCAGTTCAGTTGAAATTGATTTAGAATTTTTCGACTCCCCAGCTTTTTGGGTTTAACGGACTTAACTGTTGTTAACCTGTCGGTGAAACTTCCCCAGTCTCTTATCTGGTTATGTTAGCTTGTTTCGCTTTCCATTTTGATTCTCTGTACTTTTGCTTGAAGGTCTTCAATGTTGTCTGTTGACCATTTCAGTCGTTTCAAGTTGGTTGAGAGCGTACTATCTACAATTATCGTGCTATTTTGATGCTTAGGAGGCTTTAAATTGAAATAGGTATTCTGGTATGAGTGGTCACTTTTAGTCGTAAATTTAATTGAGAACTGCTTGAGGAAGGGCAGTAGTGGAAGTGATACTGCTGTGTAGTCAAGCCTAGATAGCGAGGTCCCTCCAAGATGGGTATACATTGGAGGGCAGTCTTCTGGTGTTCTACCATTTAGGAACCTCAAACCCAAGTATTCCAGAGTTGTTACCAATGGCTGTCCTACTGGGTCGGGGCGCTCTGATTTAAGCTGGCATTGAGGTTGTACATTCCAGAACTCGTCTGCTGCTAACTTCTCATCCTCTTCTGGAGTATGGATTAAATTTGAACTAAAGTCACCTGTTAAGATTATTTCCCAGAGGGATTGCTGTTTCTTATATCATTAATTATGGTTATTAGCAGATTTATCTGAGCTTTCTTCTCTTTCGCAGATGGGTGTACGTAGATGTTGGCTAGTAGTACAGGTACCGCTCTGCCAGGAAAAGACAATTTTATTAATTGCTCGTTTGGACCATAAGGAGTTATTTGCTCAGATCTGATGTTAATGTCAGTCGCGACATAGACTGCTAACCCCCCTTTTGGGTGACCATACCAGCTGTCTTTTTCTGCTGGTATGCTGAAGTGTGTATACCCGACTAGCGGCAGCTCCTCTAGTGCCCAAGTCTCCTGTAAGGCGATTATGTCACATGAGGCCCAATTTTGAAGGGGCTGTTATGTGCTGGATTGAGGCCCTAACATAGGTGCGCTGTTTCAGAGGCTCAAATCCTTCGTGCCACAGAGACAGGCAGGACCTTTCACCTACATTGGCCCTCCCTTCACAAATAACGAGCAACAGAGTCTGTCCCTTATCTGACGTGTGCTCTGGGTGCAGAAGACGGTCCATTCTAAATACGTCATATCCATGTCCAAAAGTGACTAACCTATGTCACAACGAGTTCTTAGACAAAGACCTTTCGCTCTTGGGATTTTCCCTAGCACAGGATTATTGCTTTCTCCAAGGACTCATTAAATATGCATGAACCACTATTTCCTAAGGGTTCATTCCTGACGTCTTCCTCTGACCAACTGTACGTCAGTATTAACACTCCAAGGCATCTATCAGGTATAAATATACCTCCCTTTTCCCAAGCAAACTAGAGAGGACCGAGACTTTCCATGCCGCCACTCTGACCTGAGACGCTGCAACTTGCATCATGCAACAGCTCCAGCTGGCAGAGGTCCATCCACCCATCCTAGGTGTCCAGCTGAACACCAGGATGAAGTCCCACTAAGGTAATGGGGTTAGACTAAATCCTAGGGGGATTCTTGGCTCTCTAAGACCTACACACATGCTAGGTACACTTAGGGACATCTAGTTAGGCATCATAGGGGTATAGGCTTTATCTTAATGCATTCTGCATTTCATGTATGTGTTCATTACTATTGCACAATGGTAAAACTGTACCATGCATTTTTATTTAACTGCACTGCTGGCCATATTTCTCTGCTACTGTCCAACATTTGTCGCAGCACATATAACCAGTACTAGAACAACAACTGTGCAATAAATTTTATTGTAAACACACCCGACTGTTTCTTCTATGTACTTCTCTGAGATGAGTGACTGAATGAAAAGTAGTATATTGTTTCCACGATCCTGAGGGATCAGGGTTTTATGTTATGTGGTTGACAGAAACTATTCCCTTCTTGTCTTCAAGAAGTTTCTAGTGGCCTCTGAGCTAGCTGGCACAGGTAATTAAGTTTAATATAATCGATAGGGACATACCGACCTTAGTCCTATGTCAAACCTATAGGTTATATTATTCCAATGCGCATAGCCTATTAGGGAAATAGGAACTACACTACATGACGGCCAAACGTGAATTTGGCACTTATTTAACAGTAGAATCTGAGTAGTTCAGTCATGCTTATTCTCAGAGACCCCTACTCACAAAACGCCAGAGACGTCTGGAGTGGGTAGGCACAAAATTCCGCCACAGCTGAGTAGGCAATCTTCCTATGTATTGGCTGTAGGTTAATCAAGCTTAAAGGAAAAAGTTCCCGAACAATTGTGCCTTTTAAAACCTTATCTTAAAACCCTTTTTTAGGACATTTTGTTTTCACAACACAATGTCTGTCGAGGCAGCTGCTCCTGTCACTGGGACATAGGTCTCAAACGACGAAGAGGAAGCAAATGCAATACATTTTGCACCCAAAATCAGGCATACACTCACACAAAAACCCCTCAGACATGGTTTAACAGACCGAGAGGGTACAGTGATATTAATAGAGGCACACGAAGATTATCAAACAGATGTGTTCTATTCTTGGGTTACATTCCCAGCAGTAAATGCAACAACTCAGACTTTTCATTCTTACATACATGAAAAAGTCCCAGCGGTTTACACTCCGTTCGAGGAGATTAAGATTCCGCACACTGACCAGGACCACAATTTCTGGTTTAATGGCGCCCTACAACAAATAAATAAAACCAGGCTCGGTCCACTAGGTAGACCAGGAGCTACATGGCCGACATTAGCCGGCTACACACCGCATCCTGACAATGACATAATGCCACAAGATGCACTGCTCTTACAACACAAAGAGTTGGTAAAACTCTTACAGAGCCATGACGCAACTCGTCATGAGGACACTTGGTGTCCAGCCCACAGTAGCTACAAATAACACAGCTCCAACACAGAGCACCGCTACTAAAATCACTCCACAAACATTACACACAGTAATGGGCAAACTGCCCACAAAATGTGAACAGATTCCTTTCTGGGTAGCTCAGAAAATTACCCAGTTAGAAGCAGTATTTCCAAATACCACACCATTTGAAAGCATATAATTCTAACACTCTGCTTGCCCATGGGGATCACACCACAGTTAGAGGACTGCACCACTTGGGGTACAGTCTTTGCTGCCATATATACCAGGACTCATGGTATTCCTTCCTTAGCAGTAATTCCAGATGTCTTAAGACAGATACAGAACAAGTATGGAGCTGAACCAGCTCTGACCTTAGGTATGAAATTACTAGTTAACTACGACCAAGTATCAAAAATAATACTAGCTAACATTAAAGGGGAAGCAGCTTCAGTGGCGATCCGCCAAACACCTAAGAGAGGTCAGTCTTATAGACCAACAACAAGAACTTCCCAAAATAATTGAAACTGCATATGCAGAACTGGGAAGGGACAGTTTGGGTGGGAAAGCTTTTAAAACCACAGCTAATGGGCAGTCCTGAGAAGGACAATTCTAAGCAGACACCTACTTCTTCTAAAAAGAAGTGGGATAATAATATAAAACAAACTTTTTCAGAAAAGATTCTCAGTCCCGAGGTAGGTCTCCTCAACAGAAGCCCTCTGCAAAGAGGATATAACCTTAGGAATAGGGATAATATTAGGAAACCTGACAGGTATCAGGATACTGATACACATTCCTCTCGACAAACAACACAGGGAGAGAAGGAAAGTCAGCACACAAAGAAGAGCGCAAGCAGTCCAGGGACAAGCACGCTCAGGATTCTTCTAAAACAGAAGACAAGCCACAATCCAAACCTCAATTTAAAAAGAAGAAAGTTGCAGGTCTCAAAGTTAGACATGCACAGAATCCTAAGGACTCTACTTCTGAACGGGGAATGGGCTCAGACAATGCTAGACAGCGCGGCAGAAGTAACAATAGCTCGCCAGAACCTGAAGGAATTTCTGGACAGCAAAATTGAATGATTACATCAATCAATCAATCAATCAATCATGTCACTTATAAAGCGCACTACATACCCGCGAGGGTCTCAAGGCGCTGGGGGGAGAGGGGGGTGGTGCTGCTACTGATCGAAGAGCCAGGTCTTGAGGAGTCTTCTGAAGGCCAGTAGGTCTTGGGTCTGTCGGAGGTTGGTGGGGAGGGTGTTCCAGGTCTTGGCGGCGAGGTGGGAGAAGGATCTGCCGCCGGCGGTCGTTTTCCGGATGCGGGGGACTGTGGCGAGGGCAAGGCTGGTCGAGCGGAGCTGGCGGGTGGGGGTGTAGAAGCTGAGTCGTCTGTTGAGGTAGGCTGGTCCGGAGTTGTGGAGTGCTTTGTGTGCGTGGGTGAGGAGCTTGAAGGTTATCCTCTTGTTGACAGGGAGCCAGTGCAGGTCTCTCAGGTGGGGTGTGATGTGGCTGCGTCGGGGGATGTCGAGGATAAGACGTGCAGAGGCGTTGTGGATGCGTTGCAGCCGTCTCAGGAGCTTAGCCGTCGTTCCTGCGTAGAGGGCGTTTCCGTAGTCCAGCCTGCTGGTGACGAGGGCCTGGGTGACTGTTTTTCTTGTTTCGGTGGGGATCCACTTGAAGATCCTGCGGAGCATTCGGAGGATGTTGAAGCAGGATGAGGAAACGGCGTTGACCTGCTTAGTCATGGAGAGGGTGGGGTCGAGGATGACCCCTAGGTTGCGTACGTGGTCGGTGGGTGGCGGGGCTGTTCCCAGTGATGTTGGCCACCAGGAGTCGTCCCAGGCTGAAGGGTTGGAACCAAGGATGAGGACCTCCGTCTTGTCCGAGTTCAGCTTCAGGCGGCTGGTCCTCATCCATTCGGCGACGGCCTTCATTCCTTCGTGGAGGTGGGCTTTGGCGGTGTGAGGGTCTTTGGTGAGGGAGAGGATCAGCTGGGTGTCGTCGGCGTAGGAGATGATGTTGAGGTTGTGCTGTCGGGCGACGTGGGCGAGGGGTGCCATGTAGATGTTGAACAGCGTTGGGCTGAGGGAGGAGCCTTGGGGTACGCCGCAGATGATCTTGGTGGCCTTGGATCGGAAGGGGCGAGGCGGACGCTTTGTGTTCTGCCGGAAAGGAAGGATGTGGTCCAGTCCAGGGCCTTCTCTTGGATCCCGGCGTCGTGAAGGCGTGTTCGTAGTGTGTGGTGGCAGACCGTGTCGAAGGCGGCTGATAGGTCCAGGAGGATGAGGGCTGCTGTTTCTCCGTTGTCTAGCAGGGTCCTGATGTCATCGGTGGCAGCGATGAGGGCGGTTTCGGTGCTGTGGTTGCTGCGGAAGCCGGACTGGGAAGGGTCCAGGATGTTGTTCTCCTCGAGGTAGCGGGTCAGTTGTTTGTTGACGATTTTCTCGGTGACCTTCGCGGGGAACGGGAGCAGAGAGATGGGTCGGAAGTTCTTGAGGTCCTTGGGGTCTGCCTTGGGTTTCTTGAGTAAGGCGGTGATCTCGGCGTGCTTCCAGCTTTCCGGGAAGATTGCTGTCTCGAAGGAGATGTTGATTATTTTCCGGAGATGGGGCGCGATGGCTGTACTGGCTTTGTTGAAGATGTGGTGAGGGCACGGGTCTAGCGGTGAAACGGAGTGGATTGTGTTCATGATCTCGCTGGTGTCCTCGTCGTTGATGTTGGTCCAGGAGAGCAGGCGGTTGGTGGTTGTGGGGGCAGTGGTCTCAGTGGTTGCCGGGGCAGTCGTGGTGTTGAAGCTGTCGTGGATGTCGGCGATTTTGCGGTGGAAGAAGGTGGCCAGTGAGTCGCACAGGTCTCGCGACGGCTGGATGTCATTGGTGTTGGAGCTGGGGTTGGAGAGTTCCTTCACGATGTTGAAGAGCTCTTTGCTGTTGTGTGCGTTGTTGTCTAGGCGGTCTTTGAGTGAGGCCCTTTTGGCGGATCTGATGAAGTGATGGTGACTGCGGGTGGCGCTCTTGTGGGCGGCGTAGCTGTCCGCTGTCCGTTCGTGGAGCCAGATCTTCTCCAGTTTTCGGCATGTTCGTTTGGAGGCCTGGAGGTCTTCGGTGAACCAGGTGGCTTTCTTGCTGGTGTGGCTGTTGGGCGGATTCTTGAGCGGGGCGAGGGTGTTGGCGCAGTCGTCGATCCACTGTCTGAGGTTGCGGGCGGCGGTGTCGGGGTCGGAGGGTTCGGCGGGTGGGCTCAGGGCGAGGGTTGTGGTTAGCTGGTCTTCCGTGACTCTGCTCCAGCAGCGGCGAGGCATTTGTTCGGTGCAGTGGTGCGTGGTGGGCTTCCTGTAGGTGAAGTGGATGCAGTGGTGGTCAGTCCAGTGGGGTTCGGAGGTGTGGTTGAAGGAGACGTGTGGGCTTGCGGAAAAGATGGAGTCGAGCGTGTGGCCGGCGGCGTGGGTGGGTGTAGTCACGAGCTGTCTGAGTCCGAGGGTGGCGAGGTTGTCGATCAGGGTGGTGGAGTTGGTGTCCTTGTTGTTCTCGAGGTGGAAGTTCAGGTCCCAGAGGAGGATGTAGTCCGTGGAGGTGATGGCGTGTGTGCTGATGAAGTCAGCGATGGAATCGCTGAACTGTGGTCGGGGTCCGGGGGGTCTGTAGATGAGGGTTCCTCTGAGGGTGGTGTTGGGATCGGTGTGGATCTGGAAGTGCATGTGTTCGGCGGTGCTGAGGGTGTCGTCGGTGTTGGTTGAGACTCTGAGGGTGTTCCTGTGGACGATGGTGATGCCTCCTCCGACTCCGTTGGTGCGGTCCCTGCGGGTGATCTTGTATCCGTCCGGGATGGCAATGGCGATGTCGGGGGCTGAAGCGGGATTCAGCCAGGTCTCCGTCAGGAATGCGACATCTGGGGAGGTTGAGTCGAGAAGGTCCCAGAGTTCGATGGCGTGTTTGCGGGCGGAGCGGGTGTTGAGGAGGATGCATCTGAGGTAGTTGGGTTCTTTCCTGGGCGGTGGTTTGGCGGGGCGGGTGCTGGCGAAGCTGCAGTTCCGGCAGGTGAAGGGCCCTTGGGTGCGCTTCGGGGTGGCCTGGTAGCAGGCGTGATCTTTTCCGGGGTTGAGTGCGTGGAGGGTGCTGGTGTCGTATCGGCGTCTGTTGATGTGGCGGGCGCGGGGGATGCCCGGACCAGGGGGTCTGGTGCTGGGCGCGGTCACGGCGCGGACGGGTGCAGACGGGCTTGCCTTAGGCGCGCCTTTGGCACGCCAGCGGCGCGCCCGCTGCGCACGTCCGCTGCGCGGCCGCCCAGCGGCCGCCAAAAATGGGGAGGTGGGAGGGAGGAGCAGGGAATGGGGCAGCGAATGGGCAGTGAGGAGGCGGGGCCGCAGGCGCAGCGGCGGGAAACAGGCACAGAAGGGAAAACGAGCACAATCAGGGCATCAAGGGGGCACAGAAAGGAAAAACTAGCACAATGAGGGGCAGCAAGGGGGCACAGAAAGGAAAAAACTAGCACGAGGGGCAGCAAGGGGGCACAGAAAGGAAAAACGAGCACAATCAGGGGCAGCAAGGGGGCACAGAAAGGAAAAACGAGCACAATCAGGGGCAGCAAGGGGGCACAGAAAGGAAAAAACGAGCACAATCAGGGGCAGCAAGGGGGCACAGAAAGGAAAAACGAGCACAATCAGGGGCAGCAAGGGGGGCACAGAAAGGAAAAACGAGCACAATCAGGGGCAGCAAGGGGGCACAGAAAGGAAAAACGAGCACAATCAGGGGCAGCAAGGGGGGCACAGAAAGGAAAACGAGCACAATCAGGGGCAGCAAGGGGGGCACAGAAAGGAAAAAAACGAGCACAATCAGGGGCAGCACGGGGGGCACAGAAAGGAAAAACGAGCACAATCAGGGGCAGCAAGGGGGCACAGAAAGGAAAAACGAGCACAATCAGGGGCAGCAAGGGGGGCACAGAAAGGAAAAACGAGCACAATCAGGGGCAGCAAGGGGGCACAGAAAGGAAAAAAACGAGCACAATCAGGGGCAGCAAGGGGGCACAGAAAGGAAAAAAACGAGCACAATCAGGGGCAGCAAGGGGGCACAGAAAGGAAAAACGAGCACAATCAGGGGCAGCAGCAGGGCACACAGACGGAGCTGTGTGGTGGGGGAGCGACCTACCAGTCACAGTGGGAACACCAGACAAAAGGGTGAGCGTCCCGCACAAGTTATATGAAATAACACTCCGCATGGAGGAGGACAAACACAGGAAAGTAAAAGGTCTCTTTGCGAAGAACCTATTGTCTGGTTTTGACATACTGTTAGCAGAACAAGATTAGCTGCCAGCATTCGTCAGGGAGCGCCCAAAGGGAGACAGTATATTTTTCCTGCATTTTCCAACCATGTTCCAGTTCACCTTAAACATACATATGCACGGGAGTGGGCAGTAGCCCAAGCTCCAGCACTGTATAGAAATCACGCTGGATGGGATGATGCCTCAACCCACCACGTGATCCCATTAATAGTTTCACCACATGCTCAAAGACAATATCATATTTAAGCAAGAAGCTAAAAACACAGGCCAGGAAGATCTTAGATCAACTTGAACACCAGGAGATCATTGAAAAATGCACTTCACAAAAGAACAATCCCTTGTTTCACTTATCAAAACATGATAATACATTTCATCTAGTTTTCATTTACAGACACTTGAACACTTGCACAAAGACATATGCTGTCCAACATGCAGATAGTGCCGCATTAATGAATAACATTATGCGGGAAAAAATACAAAATGACACTTGTTGTCTCAAATGGATTTTTCTGTCAAACTATAGCACCTGGAAACAGGTACCTAACAGCATTTAGTATATTAGAGTCCCAGCGACAATTTTTTGTCATCTCCCCGTGGGTATAAGAACAGCTCAGGGGTATTTTCTGAAAGAGTTACTGAATGGCTAAAGCACTTTGATGAAGAAGCGTTGTCCTATTTGGATGATATTTATCTAACGTACGACCTATTGGGGAAACACTTGACCAGGCTGAGCACCATTATTATGGGATTCGCCTCTGGGGGCTACAAATTTAATTTTGAGAAATCAAAAATTGCCCACCTCTGTGTCCTATTTTTGGGATACTAGTTTTCAAGTGAAGGAAAAAGCCTGGCAGCTAACTTTTTAGAAAAGTGTGCGCTGCTCCAGCCTCCAAAGACATTAAAATAACTTCCAATCGGTACTGGGATTCCTAGATTTTGGCAGAACATACATTTTTGATTTCGCAGAGAGAGTAAAACCTTTCTACGACCTTTTCAAACCTGACTTTTCAGTCAAACACTGGACACAAGAACACACCAATATTCTTTGTTCACTCCAGGAAGATATTATTGCTTCCAAACACATACACACACGTGTAAACTTGCACCACTTGGTACTCAGTATCATTTTGGGTCAATGCGGGTACACTTATTAAACCTTTAATGAAGGTGAATCTGTACCAATCGCATACAAATCTCATCTGTACACAAACACAGAAATGAGTTTTAATTCAACAGGAAAAAATTCTGACAACCATTCAGACTGCTGTAGCAAAAGAAAGAGCACTGGCTCATGGGATGATGCATTATTGTCGTCACCCCAGTACCGGGGCTAGCATTGCTAATGCCAAAGCCTTACATCCAGAATGGATACAAAGGGCTAATTCTTTTGCTGCATCAGACTTTGAATCCAGATTTGATCCATTTAAAAACACAGGCATTCCTGCAATATGAGAAAGAACATCATCTACCAAATGAAATCTTGCCTCTAGACCAGTATGAATTTTTTAAATTTACACTGATGGGTCTGCCCCACCGGCCGCCTTTGTTAAAGAACAGATGCTGGATGGCACGTTCCGTCCTCATTGCACCAAAAACTACCTCTAGGTAATAGCACGGCTCGGTTGGCAGCTTTAAAAGCCCTGATACTTGCACTTGTAAACACGGATCGCGAATTCCCCACACTTATAGTGTGCGATTCCTTTTACTGTGTGCAATCATGTAATAAATATTTACACCATTGGGAACAAAATGGGTTTAAAGATGAAAAAGGTGGCATAATTAAACACAAAAATTATGGGAACAGGTAGTGGAGTTGAAAAATACGACCTACCAAACAAAAACTCACGTGATTAACACACTGAGTCATCAACGTGAAGGCGTGCACGTTGTAGGGAATTCATTGGCTGTAGAAGCCACACAGGGGGCTGTTCACACAGCTTCCGTAGCTGCGCAAACTCGTTCAACAATGAGAATAGACGGTTAGAATATGGTGGCTGTAATTGCTTCACGCAAAGGCAGCACAGCAGTGCCTAAGAAATTTCCACTTATATACTCCTACAAGTTAGGTGAAAACAACATTCCATATGCTCAGATTCCTGGAGTGGGGGATAGAGTATTTCCAAATATGGATAGTAGGCAGGAATTAATCATTTAAAGCACACAAGGGCTTGGGCTCCGCACATTCAGGGGTAATAGCTACTATTTCTTCATTGCAAACAGTGCTATTGGTGGCCAGGGTTCAGAAGTCAGACTATTGGCTTTGTCTTGAACTGCAAAGTCTGCAAACAAATGCCAGGCTACACCATCACAAGACCCGCGCAGGTCCCATTGCTAGACAGCATCAGTCTGTCCACTTGATCGTGTCATGTAACAGGACCACTGTGGCCCCTCAAATTTTGAGGTGGCTTAAAAATATATCTTGGTGGCAGTGGATCCGTGCTCAAGTTTCCTATAGGTATGGCCTTAGCGCTCGGCTGACGCTCAAAACTGTTATAAAAGATTTGCGAGTCCATAACAGGAGATACGCAATCAACGTTACACCCTGACTGTGGCTCCACGCTTAGCTCTCGGGCTGACAAAGAGGCCATGGAAGGGATGGACGTAATATTGCGGTACTCCTCTCCAACGCCATCCTGAGGGAATTTAGGTAGAGGAGAGGAAGGACTGGGGCATAGAGCAATCCTTATCAGCTAGGGTATTAGGCGGGGCGCTAGTGAGGTCAAACACTTATATGGATTCAGGGGGCAATACACACCCAGCCAAGAAGCTCTCTAGGAGGTCTGACTCCATTTACGAATGTGGGAACCTGATCATAAATGTGAAGGCGCAGTGGCGGATGAAAACCATTCTGTATCTATGATCGTTTGGCTGTTTTACAGGAACTAAAGGAAACAAAGAAACAAACAAAGATTATGTCAAAGTGAAACAGGCCGCCACTGGGAAGTCGAGGTAATCTCGGCAAGACGTGTCTGAATCGCAAAAGTCGGGGATCTGGGCAGAGAGAGATAAAGATCGCGGACACAAAGGAATTTGGCCCCTCATACAGGAAAACCTGTGCCATTCCTTGAAGTGAAAGGAACAAGAACTGTACTTTTGCCTCATCTTGCCGTGAAAAAGGAAAACAGATTCATTTCAAATGAAAGAATCAACCAAAAACTATGTGGCCAATAATGAGCAGTAGGCCTCGTGAACTCCACAGTAGTAGACGTCCCTATCATTAATTCAAGAACTTCAAACTGAAAAGCTCATCACGTTTGAGAAATCAAATCCATGGAGTGGGGGACTATGCAACAATGCAATGGAACTAGTTCTCCTTGAACCAACCTTTCAAATTCAAAATAAAAGTCAAGACAACACTCAAGTTGCAATTTGGCCAAAAACAAATGTGTACACCACCGTTTTTTCAAGAAAAACATCAAATAATAAAAGCTTCAACGTTTTTCAACAAAAACATCAAATAATAAATGCTTCAATGTTTTTCAACAAAAGCATCAAATAATAAATGCTTCAACGTTTTTCAACAAAAGCATCAAATAATAAAAGCTTCAACGTTTTTCAACAAAAGCATCAAATAATAAATGCATCAACGTTTTTCAACAAAAGCAACAACTAATAAATGCTTTTCAACAAAAACATAAAATATTAACTTCACCATCTGAAAGTTTTTCAGCAAAGACATCAACTATTGAATTCAACATTTCAAACGTTTTTCAACAAAAACAGCAGAAACAACTTCAACTAAACACGATGCAATTTCAACAACAATTAATCATACTGGCTATTTCATTAACTGTGATACGTTTTCCATGGCTCCACGGAACAGGAAACGAAGCCTGCCAAAAAACAAACAACGAACATACAAGTACAAACTTTTGAACCTTTTCTTTTTCCAAAAAGATACAGACCTGGCTGCACCATGGGTAGAACTATGGAGTATTTCTGGGTTCATCTTTTTCTGTTCTAGCTTTGCTTAGAGCTAGCTTTTAGTATGACTTTTAGTGGACACTTTCTACAACACAGGATCAACTTAAAACTGAAGCCACATCCATTTTAAATTCAAATGCGAAAGAGACTTATAAATGTATTCGGCCTGAACAAGCCTTTGTATTCTAAATGATGTATTTAATCATCCGGTTTTTAATTCTGATTAATGTATTTTGAACTTTCATTCATTTTCTTTCATTTTATCATTCATTCAGTGATGTCATTACCTGCAGTACATTTTTCTGAAAATTAGGTTACTGATACAGTGAATAATATGCTGTCTGTTTTAGGAATAATTGCCACATTTTCAGATCATGAAATGTTAGAGATTTATTCTTATTGTGACGCTTTATACCTGTTACCTTCATTAAGGTTATCAACTCCTACACAATTGTAATGCATCTAGAAATGTGGTTGTTTAAACACCAGTAGGAACGTTGCCAAACACCACCAAACACCATCGCACGGGGGTGGAATAGTTGACATACATCAGCAGGGGCAACATTAGATGCCATTTACAAAACAACAGGACAGACCCAGTTAGGAAAGTATGGATGGTTTGGCCCTTTGACACAAATACCTGTCACAAAAATGATTCCTGAACATCACCAAGGGACTCAGTATATATAAGCCAGACCTACGTTATGTACGGATAACATCAAGAGGTAGTGAAATCCTACAAGTGTAGGGAAGTTGTGCCCTTTTGGCTAGAAGCCCCAACACTGACAGTAGTGAAACAAAAGTTTCCTTTATAAAGTTCAAATGCTTTGAGCAATCTGAAAACCATGCTTGTGCAGCACTTTTATTTTTCATTTCACATCAGCTAAAGAAATATTTTTCTTTTTTTGTAAAATAGCACTCTTAAATACAGACTGCCCCTCTTTCCTTTTTGATAAATTTTTATCTTTCACACACAAGCAGTGTGATACACCTTGGTAATACCTTGCAAACAGGAACTATGGTTTCTAATATTTAAAAGAACAGTCTGAAAAGACTGCAACTGCAACTGCAACATACCTGTTCTCTGATGCCTGTTTTTTGCAGTGAAGAATGCGTGGTCATCATCTGTCTGACACTTCCAAAGGAAACGCCAGCGGCATTTACCACCAGGCTGGAACTGCTGAAGTCCCATGCTTGGCTGTGTCCAAAGAGTATTCCCATCAAACCAAAGCATTCCTTGCAAATATGGAGGGTGCCTTTTTGCTTCCTTTAGCTAGCACCAAGGTATCGATTACAGCACCGGCTGCCTCAGAACCAGCAACTGGCAGCACTGCTCATTATGTGCTCCCACAACGATTCTGCGAGGGGGTCCGTCCCCTGCAGTAACTAGCAACAAAAATGTTATGTCTCTCAGCCACTTGTTATCTCTCATTTTGCTAAAACATGTCCTGAAACACAATTTTTCTCTTATTGTTTCAACTCTGACCGAGTGCTTGGAGCTTTCCCTCTAAAATGACCTTTCTTTTCCTTTTTTTTTTCTAAAGAAAGCATGGTCTTCTGAACAGCTTGTAAGAGTTTTCAATTTTATAAACAGGAACTTTTATAAGTAACTACTGACTCTAAGAGAGTATTTTTTAATGACACTATATATAAGGGTCAATTGTTTTTCCCTTTATTCAGCGTACCTGCTAGCCAGTTCCAGTGATCCAAGACGCGTTCAGTACTTGCTCGTTCCCCGGATTTGTCCACGCTACAGCTTACTGTTAGCGGGCTGTACCCCCTTGCATTCTGGAGGACTGAATGAACTTGTTCCTTTGTCGCCTGGGTATACCCCACGTTTCCCTTCTCCACCGGTGTTTCCATTAGTGGGCCTGGGTACCGTGGTTTGACCGGTCTCAAGAGCCTTATGCCCCATGTGTCGAATTGTTGTTTAAAGGTCATAATTAGCTGAATGATCTCCTCCGTTTGCCATGTCGTGAGAGTTTGCTCCGTGGTCTTATTGTGACCTTCCTTGCAGAATTCCACTGAAAGTAAGTGGGCTGAGTTTAGATGTTTTAGCCCTGGGATGGTTGCAAAAAGTTTGAGTATGTTGCCCCTGTTTAAGATATCATGCAACCCCTGGGATTCGTACTCTGGTGTTAATAGTAGTTGTTGTGGATGTTGTCCGTACTTCCCTGTGCTGATGTTGTTACTGACTTCTTGGTCAGTTCCCGTCAGGGTAGATATTTGTATTCTGGGCTTTTCGCCATTAGGCTTATTGCTCATTTCATCGTCTTGTAATGTAATTTTTAGTGGCGGCCTACTGGCCTGATTGTTCTCTTTCCCGTTTACGGCAAAGGAGTTACTTTGGGATGTTAGTTCCTTTCCAAAGGTTATTATCCTTGAGTGGGTCGCGTGTGGGCCATCCCAAAGGGCGGCTTCCCCACTGTTATTTATGCTGACTCTAGGGCCTCCGTGTGAAAGGACAGTCTTTGAGGCTGAGCTAGGAGGTGGGCTCTTGGCGTTCTTATTTGGGGAGGTCTTGGTGTCCTTGCCTCACGGGATTATTCCCACATAATCATTGAGGCTTTGTTTGATATTTGGAATTTCCTCTTGGTTTTTCCCTGTTCGTTCCGACTGGCTCCCGTCATTGTTCCCTGGTGCCTCACTTTGTTTCTTGCTTTGTTGTGAGTTTAATGCTTCTTTTCCAAATGACGTACATTTTGTCCCTTCCTTCCGCTCCTCCTGTTTGGCGCAAGGTTTAAGCCCATGCGGCGTAAGTTTTTTGATTTGCCCTTCTTTTTTTTCTTCTTGTTGCTTTTTCCCAGTTATTTGTGGACAGTCGTGGTGTTCACTTTTTTGATGATTTCCTATGTTGCCTTTAAATGGGCTTAGTTCCTCTTCGCTCTCTATGTGGATACTGCTCTGTAGGCTTGGTATTGGTTTTTTCTGAACTACAAGTTCTGCGCTCTTCCTGGTCCTTGCTGCTTTTTCATTTCCATTTTGCACGGGCTCTACTATGCTATTCGCATTAGAGTCTCTTCGTTCCTTGGGGACTTGTTCCTCCCTTCCTGATATAACTAGGGACCGCTTTTTGGGGGCCTCAGTTGATATGTCCATTGAGCCCTCTGACAATCTTGTAGTGTTTAATATGTACTCTGCTTTTCTATTTGTTATGTTATGTTATTTAAGCTTGTATAGCGCACGGTTACCCTAGGGTGTCCTGGCGCTGATGCATGCCTGCTGGTCAGCTGAGAATAGAGATTACTGTAAAAAAAGCCAGGTTTTCAACCCTTTCCTAAAGGAAAGGAGATCCGCTGCGTTCCTCAGGTGGAAAGGGAGCTCATTCCATGCCTTAGAGGTGCAAGTAATGAAGCTTCTACCCCCCAGCTGGCTCTTTTGATCCGAGGAACTAGAACTTGTTTAGTTCCCAAGGACCGAAGGTTTCTAGCGGGAACATACCATCTGAACTTTGATCTCAAATGATCAGGGCCAATTCCATTTAGGGCCTTAAAAGCTACACAGAGGGCCTTAAAACGTGCCCTTAACTTCACGGGGAGCCAATGTAGTTGTCTCAACTCATTCTTTACCGAGGCAAATTTGGGGGTACTAGTAATCAGTCTGGCTGCGGCATTCTGTACAATTTGCAGCCTATTGACGTGCTGTTTTTGAGCATTTAAGTACAGACCATTACAATAGTCGATTCTGGACATGACAAGGGCTGTGACCACTGTCCTAAGGCTGTTATCAGGAAGAAAAAACTTAATTTTCCTTATAGTTCTCAGGATACGGAAACAGGCCGAAACCACCGAGTTTATGTTGTCACAGAAAGAAAGCCTATTATCCATAATCACCCCTAAGTTTTTTGCTTTCGATGTGGGGATTTGTAGTGAATATAGGGAACACTTTGGTTCCATGCTCCGTGTTGCCTGCAGTTAGTTTGTTCCTTGCTTTCCTTTCACGTTTTTTTTGTCTTCTTGTTGGCTTGGGTGGATTAAGTAAAACAGGCAAGTCGAACATGGGGCCTGCTTTTTCCATGTTTGTCGTATTTTGGTTTTCCGAGTCCGCCTGTTTTAAGGGGGCTTGTTGTGTTTTGCTTTCAGCTTCTTTAGGCTTGGAGCGTGGCAACTTGATTGTCTGAGTGCTATAATTTGTTCTAAAAGAGTTGGAAGGAGGCTCACCTTGTCTATAATTGGGCCACAAGCGCAGGGACTTTGTTCTAGTGTGTATTTTGATTGTGCTGTTGTTATTAGTTTATTAAGTTTGTCCAGTTTAGTGTCTATACCTGCTATATGGAGGGCTATAATGTTCATTAGGTCTATTTGAATGTCCAGTTTGTCCTATTGCCAATTAAGTGCCTTTGCAGATGATTGGAGTGTTTCTATTATGGATATGAGAAGCTCCGGATGAGTTGTAACGGCACTAGGTGCATTCTCTCGCTGTGATATTTGACTGGTGCCCAAGTGCTGTTCTGGGATTGACAAGCTATTACTGGTGTTCAGGGTTGATGTCATTACTGTTCCGATTTTATCCAGATTTTTATCGTGATTTTCCCCCAGGATGGTCAACTCCCCTTCGTTGTACTTGGGGGGTTTGTTGGCCTCTACTGTCTCAGTTTTGGTTAAGTCTTGTGGTGTCTCCTTATTTGATGTTGGGCTCGATGTGGGGCTTAGGAAGTTCAACCATGAATTTTCTAAGTCTTTCAAATCATTAGCTTCAACTACACTTGTCCTGTGTATCTGGGCTTCGGTTCTCAGTGCCAGTTTAGGAGCAGGTAGCTTTATGGGTATACAGGGGGATGTGGGTTTTAGAGTAATACTTGAAACGGTTTTCGGGGTCGCGTATGGTACTGGTGTATTGGACCTTATGCCTTGCTTCTCTCCTTCCTTACTCCAGCTGCTGTCTTTGACGGGAGGAGTCTTAACTATTACCTTCAGGTTTTTCAGGCCCTCTGCAGGTATCTCCAGCTGGTTTGCTGGTGCTGTTATTTCCCCTCTGCCGACCCCTGCCGAGGTAGTTTCTTTCATCAGGTTATTCTCTTCCATTTCCTTGTATGGCTGTTTTTTATTTGTATTCTTACTAGAGTCCTGATTTGGGTCTTGGCCACTTGGGTCCATTTGATCCAGAAAGGGAACTATTAGTCCCAAGGATGCTTGAGCAGTTGGAATGATGTCTGATCTTTTGTTTTGGATCACCCTTTGAGGAGTTAGAGGGGCAGGCAGACCTGGCAGGGCTCGTGGAGTTGAAAAAAGTGTGGCCCCAGGGTTTTTCAGGAAAAAGAAGGCCTTGTTTACTTCTGTTTTGCCTCTCCCCTCCTGGTTCCTGAATAGGGTTGCTATTCCTTTATTTGTCTGGGTTATATTTTGTTTTTTGTTTTTGTCCCCTTGGTTGGCACGAGTAATTTTCTTCGCCTTTTGGGTTTTTTGAGGTTGCTTTGGGGTCCGCCTGACGTTGCCCGATCTCATCCTTCGTGGGTGGCTGGCTGTGATTACAATTTAGTTTTTCAAGTTCTGAATTAGGCTTAACAGTATTTACTGTCATACAGTCGTGCTTCTGCGTTCAGCAACCACCTGTTGCAGTCCCAAGTTAATCCCGGCTTGGTCCTGGCTTAGTCCCAGCTTAGTCCCAGCTTAGTCCCAGCTTTTGCCCCAGCAAAACCTGGGAAAACAGACCAACGACGGTGAGGAGCAGGGCAGAGTGCACGTGCAAGTTATACAATGACAATGACTTGTGACTTGTGTGACTTGTGCTGCGTTGTGCTCTCTCCTGTGCGTTGTCCTGAGTGGCTCCTGACCGCGCTTCTCGCTGCGCCTCATTGTTGCTACAGAGGTTGCCGCCGTCTCCTTGATCTCGACAATGCAACCCCACTGCTGTACCACTATAGCACGTCCTCTGCCTCTGCCCTATCTCTGTAGGCACTGCTGAGGCTTAGGTGTGCAACGGTGTACGGTGGTAATAGCCAAGAGCCCCCTGTGGTGGGTGCGGGGGAAGCCGGAGGCAAGGCAAGACGAGTGGGCGCGCGAGGCACGCAAGCGGGTCACTGGCTACACTGGCTGTTTGGCTGCCTTCGCCACCGCCCTGTGCGCCAAGGACTCTCCTGCTGTGCCTACACCCGCACCCGCGCCCGCCCTCGCTCTCGCTACCGCCGCTACGGCCGCTGCACTCACCGCAAGCACAGCAGCTCCGGCCGGATCAGGTGAAGCACTCCAAGCACTCCTGCTCCTGATCCTGATCCTTGCTCCCACTCCCGTTCAAGTCGCTCGGGGCTCCGGCCGGATCACGTGATTCAGCGAGACTCCGTGATGCTCAGTGGGGCTCCTGCTCCCGCTCCCGTTCAGGCCGTAAGGGCCGTAAGGGCTAAGGCTAAAGACTAAAGGAGCGCTGAAGGAGCAGAACGGGGGCTGCCTCGCTGCCTCTGCTCGCTGCTGGCTGCTGGTGCTCCACGCTCCGCGCTCGTGCTCTCAATAGAATCGCACATCAGTGGAATTATCACTCATAATATTGTTGGGGCTAAATGGAAGAGAACAAGAAAATGTGTGCTCTGATTTACCAAAACTCTTAACAGAGGTAATTGTTGAGAATAAAAGCAAGTCAGCCATTTTGAATGGTGCTGGTTTGTATCATAATTAAATTAATTTGCTGTTTGTCAATTTGCATAATCAACTAATTTCTATTTTGATGCTCATCCATCATCTATACTGCCCAATACCCTTCTAATGAATGCCCAAAAAATCTGAATAATACCATTCCGTTGAGGCTGATTAACGTGTATCCAGTGTCAAACAGAAGTAGATCAGAGTTGTTAACACAAACATTACCTCTCCTTAATAAGTAGGCCTTGCAAAGCATTCATTGCTTCTCATAATTCAAATGTCATCATCCCTTTATAAACTGTGTAGTGTAATTCATCACAGAAGTTTTTAAATTCCTGAAAGTATTCTAGTCCAGTGGCACGCCTTTAAATATAGTCTATGGTGAAGTAAATGCAAATCAAATAGGTGCTTAGTGATATGTTAGAAAAAATCCATACATATTGTAAATGCTAAATTATAATTGTTAAACATTCATTGCGCAATAGCTGACTTACTCAAAAGTAATTGCTACACACAGCAAATGAATGAACAGTTTTAATTACAGACTGTGGCAGACACTAGCAGAAATAGGGCCCGATTATGACTTTGGCGGTCTGGAGACCGCCGTCTCATTCTGGCTGTCCGACCGCCATTTTTCATCCATAAGCAGAAATCAGTTCAACCAATTGTGAAGTCTGTTTACTTCATCACTTTATGAGCTACACAAAATATACCGGTGACATGAGGGTTACTTTCTTTGTGTGAGATATCTGATTTTATCCCCATTGTAGTCTGAAGTGCTCTGTTTAGTGCAAGGATCACAACACGTGATGGCTCACATCTTGATTAGCAGTCAGGCATGCCTAACATTATCAAAGTCCACATTCTGTTTAGAAAAAAAATAAAAAGTTTACCTGAAAGACTGCACCTCAGTTCACACTTGGACAGATCAAAACTGGCTAACTCATGATCTAAACAATTCAATCAACTAAGGACATTTGTGCTCATGTTAAGAATATTGCTCTGGTGTTTTGGTAGATAAATGCATTTCCGTTTATCACTAAAGTGAGAGAAAAAATGTAGCAAATATTCAATTTTATGTACAGGCAAGATCTTTCTTCTTGTCCCATACTATATTTAATTTACATGTGCAAGAACAGCCAGACACTATAATTTTGATATATGCCGAAGATGCTCTTTATTGGCCTTATTTAGTCTTTGGTGGACAGAGTACTCCACCATAAATGTGGTAGAGTACCGTCCCCAACAAACTTGACGTTCCATGTTGGGAGAGGCACAGTATTTCTTCCAGTTGACCCTCTGTGGAAATGTCAACAAAAATCTTTGACCGACAGCCCAAGTGACACTAGGCTGCCAGTCAAAGTACCTCAGATCATCCTCCCTATTCACGCAGATATTGTGATATATTTTGTTTTCAGTTTGGGACTGCTAGGGAAAGCCTCACAGCCCAAACTCTGGGAGAAAATTAAGAGTGTGAAAGGGACAGTTTTGTGTTTTTCAAGACTAAACTCACATTTTGGGATTTTACTTTGCAAAAACAAAACTCTTTTCTGGGTGGCACTCACAAAGCAAAGCTTCAGCTTCTTGAGTGAAACTGTTGCCACTGTGGCTCCTCTGAAGGCACACAGCCCTTTGCCTAGCTGGTGGAGATCTCTAAATATGGTGGGCAGTAGTCCACAAGGGCTGAGACTGGGGTGCGTGCAGGCGTGTCCTCCTCTGACAGGGCCTTTCTTCCTTTGCCTGCAGCAGATGTTGATGCCCTGGATGGACTTTGACCACAGAAAGGGGTAGATCTACGTGGAAAAGCCTGCAGTGGGTGGTGCTGATGTCTCGCAGCACCCCAACCAGTGAGGCCATGTTGGTGTTGATGCCGACCACCTCCATGTAGATGCAGGCTACCTCCTGGTATGTGTACCTCTGCAGCTGCTTCATTTCCCGGATTTTGGTACATACCTGGCCCATCACACCTTGGGAGTCCTGGTAGACTGCCAGTACTTGGGTGATGGCAACCTGACTGCCAGTGGCCCCAATGGGCTCACTCTTCAGGCTGACAGTTACCCTCTCATGACCCCTATGGGCCTGTACCCTTGGCACAGGTACACCCTCCCTCTGGGTCCGGATTCCTCAGTGACTGGGGTGGTGATAGCCACCTCAGGATCCAGCACTGGGGGGCACAGAATGGCACTGACTGTGCTAGGTATACATTTTGGGGGTGCAGGTGTTGGCTGTGTTGTTGCAGGTGGGTGGGAGGTGTTGCTGGGTGGGAAGCCCCAATCTTGCTGTCTGCCCAGGCTGACCAGATGGGCTAGGAACATCATCCACGTCCACATCTCCAGGAGTGTTGTCATCACCGAGTGCTTCGTCCTGGGGTGGAGCGGAAGTCTGTTCAGTGGCCAAGCTCTGGCCTGGTGCTTTGGCCGATTAACCTGTTGAGAAATAGAGAACATTGTTATTGGTGGAAGTGTGTTATCTACATCCACATTATTTGTGTCAAAATAAATAGAGACCTAGGATGGAACAAAATGGGCAGAGATTAGTATTGTCATCTATTTGTATGGAGTTGAAGTTGGTTATTAGACATATGATAACATTCAATACATGTAGTAGAACAGATCAGCTCATTAGATGTGCTGATATGTGGCAATTTGACTTCAGGGATAGACATAACATCTCCAAAACATTGCAAACAACACAGTGTAGTCGTAACATGTGTATTTGACCATTCCAAAGCCTAGCTGTGTATAATACAGGCAAACACACACCTTGATTGTAAATTTAGCATTATTCATCATGTGGTATGCAGAGTCAATGGCTCACCTGCCACTGCTAATCAGCTGAGTTTCCTTCATGGCCTACATATATTAGAGGTACACTGTTGGTATGGTGTCACTCATGCCATTAATAGTTTCAGTTGATGAGACCCGGACAGCATCAAGCAAAGTTTTAAAACGTATCTGAGTAGAGCATTGTATGTGCATTGCTCAGTCCATGATTTCAGAGCATCAGTTGTGACATGACAGACAAGGGAGAAGGGGCAAGAGGAGTATAGCATCTTGGTTAGAGTTACAGTCTCAGGGCCTCATGGTAGTTCTAATGATTTGTATCTCAACTTACCAACACTTGACAAATGGTAAAGTGCGTGATCAGTGACCATCAGTTGTAACATGGCAGACAAGCAAGAAGGGGCAAAAGGAGTATAACATCTTAGTTAGAGTTACAGTTACAGGATCATGGTAGTTATAGTCACTTCAATCTCAACTTACCAACACTTAACAAACAGTTAGTGAAACATACTTGTTGGCAACATGCATGAGGATGGACCATACATTTACACATTAGCACATATAATGGGTTCTGGGGTTATATTTTTATAGTGATACACTTACAGACAGCATTCCAACAGGTGGCAAGTAATGGCGATTGATACATTTGCTCTTATACGCAACAATACACATTAATGCAGACAAACCAACATCTCTGATACTTTGAGTATTTCATGTTAGGAAAGTAGATAACTAACACAATAGCAAAAGCAGAGTTGAGAGCCAACAGGACATTGTGGTATTGTGACAGTTAGTGAAGTGTAACTTACCAGACTCAACTCCAGCAGCAATTCTTGTCAGGCCCTCAGAATGCAGGATGGCCAAGACCTCCTCCTCCCAGGGAGTAAGTTGTAATGGGTCGCTGGGAGAGCCACCGTCAATGCTCTGGGTCCCCAAGTGGTAGTTGGAGACCCGGTTATGTACATTCAACCTGGAATCGTTCCATCTCTTCCTAATTTCCAGCTGTGTGCACAGGGTGGTACCAACAGCATTCACTCTGTTGACTATCCTGTCCCACAATTCTGTTTTCCTACTGAAAGGAGTATGCTGGACTTGGGAACCACAAATATGGGGCTCTACTCTAATGATTTCATCCAACATGACTGACAACTCAGCCTCAGTGAACTGTGGGTTTTTGAGGCCAGACATTTAATTAAAAATCTGAATTACTATATGAAAGGAAAAACAAACATGGGATATTGGTGAAAAAGTAAAAATTTAATTTAAAGGTGGTGGAGAGTGCTTAATGGTGGTATGACAGAAAAAAGGGGGCTGCCTTGGGTCACAACAGTGTGTCCTGTCTTCTGTGCTGTAGGTGAGAAGCAAAAGATCCTGGTCAGGGATCAGGTGTGTTTTATACTGTGATTTGCAAGTGTGCCCACTTGGCAAAAGCACAATAGCTGTGTAGTTTTTGAACCCATCCAATGGTCACTGTTGTGGTGCTTTGCTGTGAGCGCACCACAGCAGTCTACCGTTGCTGTTGGGTAACCGCCGCTGGGAGACCGCCACTAAGACTGTGTTGTCGTAATAGGCTTGGTGGGGAAACTGCGGCCCCTTCGCCAACATTTCAGACCACCTTTGCCCTGGTGGGAACAGCACCATCAATGCGGTCAGTGTTTCAGGCTGCACAACTCGTAATACGGCAGGCAGAGGACCGCCTGCGCTGCGATGTCCTGGAGGCCGCGGTGGTTGTGCGGTCGGACTGCCAAACTCGTCATCGGCCCCTAAGTGAAAGTGACAATTTTAATGCTGTTGGGGAGGGACTGTTGGTGTTTCGACAGAATAACACAAAAAGAAATATCGTGATGCAAACGTATCTTGTCAAGAATATCATCGACAGGTATATAGAAGGTGAAAAACATTGTTTTAAGTGTTATTTTTATTATTGTGGTAAAAAATATCGGCGTAGAAAATATCGCTGTATGTAAAATCATTTGCAAGTGTTAATTAGCATGTACTTTATTGCACTGTGTTTAAAAGTATCTGTTTATTTTTTTATTTGTGTTTTTAGTAAGCTTATTTTTAAGTTATGAAATTGTTGAAATGTGTATATTTAGTTGCATTATAAATATAAATAATTGTTTAGCACTATTTTTAGTAGCTGGATATTGAGTTTTTGGGGATAAGGGTAGGGAGATTAAAAATAAATGATGCCAACAATTTTAAAGATAAGTACATTAATGATTTTGAATTTTTAAATGTATTTTATTACATTCATATTTTTAATAACTTTTAATTTCATTTTAATTAAGATATATATTAATGATATAAAATAAAACAAGTTACAATTAAATAAATGTTTCATATAGTTAACACAATTTTAATGAAATAAATATTTAGAAATATTTGTATGTACAAATTTATCATTTTACATCTTTAGAGAAATTTGTTTTAAATACTAAATGAACTTAATGTTTTTGTTGTGAATTATAATTTTAATTAAAATTTATATTTTAAATTTAAATTTTATTTAAATATTTCTATATTGTATGATTGTTAATTTTAGAATAATAGTTTATTTGTATTTTATAGTTTAAAGTATAGGAATTGTTAGAAGCAAATTTCCGAAAATATTTTAACTATTGTTTGTAATAAAAAAATAAGTTGTGTATATATAGCTTTGAGGTTTAGGGTAGTTTGTTTTTAGATTTTTTTATAGTAAATAAAATGTGTATGAGTATACAGTACTGATTATGTATTTAAGTTGAGTAATATGTATTACCTTGTTTAAAATGTTTATATTGAAATTAGATCGATATTCAAAATTTCACCTCTTAAGCGTCGACCACCTTTTTCATAATAGCCTTAGATTTGAGTGGAAATAGTAATTGTAACCCTGTTAGTGTCCAACATCTTCCTCAAATTGGTGTAGATTGGGGTGGGAATAGTATCAAGCACCTTCACCCAATATGGTTAGATTGGAGTGGGAATAGTAAATGTCACCCTTATACTGCCCAACACCTTCACCCAATATGGTTAGATTGAAGTGAGAATAGTAAATGTCACCCCTTTAGTGTCCAACATCTTCCCCAAATTGGTTTAAATTGGAGTGTGAATAGTAAATGTCACCCCTTTAGTGCCCAACCCCTTGCCTAAATTGGTTTAGATAGGAGGGGGAATAATTAATGTTGCTCCTTTAGTGTCCAACACTTTCCCCAGATTGGTATAGATTGAAGTGGAAATAGTAAATGTCAGCTCTTTATTGTCCAGCACCTTCCCCAATTTGGTATAGATTGGAGTGGGAATAGTGAACGTCACCGCTTTAGTGTCCAGCTACTTCACCAAATATAGTTGGATTGTAGGGGGAATATTAAATGTCTCCCCCTTTACTGCCCAACACCTTCCCACAACATGGTTGGATTGTGGTGAGAACAGTAAATGTCACCCCTTTTGTGCCCAACATCTTCTCCCAATATGGTTGGATTGGAGTGGGATCAGTAAATGCCACCCCTTTAGTGTCCAACACCTTCCCCCAGTATGGTTGCATTGGAGTGGGAATGGTTAATGCCACCCCTTAAGTGCCCAACACCTTCCCCAAATCGGTTTAGATTACAGTAGGAATAGTAAACCTCTTTTGTGTCCAACACCTTTCCCAAATTGGTTTATATTGGAGTGGGGATAGTAAATGTCACCCCTTAAGTGTCTAACACCTTCCCCAAATTGCTATAGATTGGAGTGGGAATCGTAAATATCACCCATTTAGTGTCCAACACCTTCCCCAAATTGCTATAGTTTGGAGTGTTAATAGTTAATGTCATCCTTTTGGTGTCTAAAACCTTCCCCAGATTGCTTTAGAGTGAAGTGGGAATAGTTAATGTCATCCCTTTGGTGTCCGCCAAAGCTCACGCTGCTTGCCATCCAGATTACAATTTATTCATAGTCTGGCGGGTGGCATGGCAGTTCCCATTGCGGTGCCCTTTAAAAGGCTGCAGTGCCTTTTAAAAAGGAATATGGCCCTTTACAACGAATGCTTTTACTACGCATTCCATTACAACGCGGTCGTTACAACGACTGTGTTGTTTCTACGCGATCCATTACATCGCAAGTTGTTTCAACGACTTGCTGTAGGGGGCGCGCTGGATTTAGGAATAGTATTAATTACTATTCCTACTCCAGTTTGCGCAACAGCAGGGAAGGTGTTGGATTTGAAATCCAACACATTCCCTGGTGTTGCACGCCCCCTACAGCAAGATGTTGATACGACTTGCGATGTAATGGATCGCCTAGAAACAATGCGGTCATTGTAACGACTGCGTTGTAATGGAAGCGCGTTGTGTTGACAGCATTATAAACGCTGCTTCCCTTTAGAAAGGCACCGCAATGGGAACGCCTCACAAGGTTCCTGCACGGCATCAACTTGTAACTCCATGCAATGAGGAACCTATGTGCATGCAAACAGGGGGGCATATGTTATGCCCCCCATGTGCATCCACATATATCTGAGGTACAGGGGGGCCCTCTAGGTCCTCCTTTGTTTCCTCTCCTCCAGGCTTTTCATGGTGGTGGAACTGCCATGAAAAGCCTGGCAGACAGGAAACTTGTAATATGCTTGGCAGGACCGTGGTGGTCCCGCCAAGCATATTGCGGCCTCTGACCACCGCTCCTATGTCAGGGAACGGCGATTCCATGGCGGAGTCGGCGGTCCTAGTGCAGCCCGACTGCCCGAGTCATAATCAGGCGGTTGGACTGCGGGTGTGACGGTGGCTGGATCCGCCACCGCCGCGCCACCACGAATCTGGTGGTCCGAGGACCGCCAGACACGTAATCTGGCCCTAAGTTTCCAACACCTTCTCCAAATTGCTACAGATTGGAGTGGGAATGGTAAATGTAACTCCTTCAGTGTCTAACAATGTTTTTTTAATGATTTATTTTGGAGTGTGATTATTTAATTTCATAATTTTATTTTGGAATCTTTTATTTTACATTTATTTCTATGTAGTAGAATTACCTTGTGCTATTTTATTGGTATTGGTGGTGATTAGAAATTAAAAAAATAGGTGTATGTTTGTAAGCAATAATATTATTAATTACTTTGATTTATAAAATAAAGATGCCACACATTTTTCTCATTTTCTTTGTTTCCAAAGTATATCAATTGTATATTTTGACATTTTAAATTATATATATTTCATCTCAAAATCAAACATTTCTATTAAGTTAAGTAAATAAAACATTTATTTTTATTTCGTCTTATTGTGTAAAACACATTTTAATTATATTTACACAGTATTGTGTAGTGAACATTTTTACTCTTACTTTTCATTGTTTAACAGTTTTCTAACATTTCTGAAATTATTTTATATACATATTTTCAGCATCATTTGAACATATGTTTTTAAGTATATATTTATTATTTGCATATATTTTATATGATTATTTAATTTATACTTTATATATTTTTAGCATTTTATCACAAAATGTTTTGACATTTTTACATGTTTAATTTAAAATAAAATGTTTATACATTTATTAAACATTTTTACAATATTTCGCATTCATTTCAATGGGGAGATAGTCTTTTATTTAGTTTCATTTAGCTGCCATTTTTTTTTTACTGCTACCTTCTATTTTGTAATCTTTTTGTGTTGTTTTTAGTCTATTTTCCCGGAACCAGGTTGTGGCAAGGTGCTGCTGTTCGTCAGAACAGGTAAGTCATTTAGTTAGGAATTTTTGAGGGTTTTGAGGGAAGGAGGTCTATGGGGGATGTCTAGAACATAGGGGCCCATTAGGATGGCGGGTGAGTCGCCTCCGCCGGGCCGGCTGTAGCCACCGCTGGCCTGGCGGGGGCGATCCGCCCGCCATCCTTGCCTGATTGACCCCCCGCCATATTAGTATGGCTGGGGGGTCCGCGGCGGACGGAAAGACCGTCTGCCACTTTTCTGCCGGTCGACTAGTCGACCGGGCGGAAAAAGGGCATAATATGGTGGCGGTGTCTGCAAGACACCGCCATCCATATTATGATGCAGGTGGTGAATCGCCTTTCCATGGCAGCAACGCCGCCATGGAAAGGCATTCGGTTCTTGCTTTTGGGGGCCTGTTGCGGGCCCCCAGGGTGTTGGGGGGTGGGGGGTGCACATGGGGGATACCTATGGTACCCCCCTCATTGCAATGCACTACGTGGCAGGCACCACGTGGTGCCTGCCATGTAGTGCATGGCAATGCTGTGCACAGACCTTATGCATTGCGAGTGGGTCTGCAGCCAGCATATCCACCCGTAATGTAAAAGGCCCAGGATGCGCCCGCCAGTGTGGTGGGCGCATCCTAATTCTCATGGCGGGACCGCCGCCACTTCGGCGGTCGGTCCCAGGCTCCGTTGCGATGGCGGGCGGACTTTGTCTGCCCGCCATCATAACGGACCCCATAGTTATAGTGCTGTTTGTGGCTTTTTGCATATTTAGATGTATTACTCTCATTGTTTTTCATTAGTTTCTAGGTTTGCAGTTTTTGTACACTAATTTAGTAATGTATTGCTAAGTTATGTTAAATTAAGTTCTGTTGGTTATATATTGATGCTTTGAATGTAATGATTTTTGCAGGTGGGTTTTTTAATTTACTTTACAGGTTTTTGTCTACGAATGTGTGCTATGGGCATTGGGTGGTTACTTTTTTATAGAGGAAATCATTTTGGGTTTATAATAAACCAATACTTTTTAATTTGATTTCCTTTTTTTCAGTTTTCTTGGTGCATTTAATGTTGAATTGTTTAGTTTATGTATTGTAATTAATTTATTTGATGGATTGACTTTGCTTTTCACTTTCTTGGTTGGTGACAGTTATATTTATATATATATATATATATATATATATATATATATATATATATATTCACTGAAAAAACCGTAGGTTTCAGGCACGTTATAGTTACAAATTAGCATTTTAAAAACCTTTGAAATTCACTGAAAAAACCATAGGTTTCAGACACGTTATAGTTAGAAATTAGCATGTAAAAAACCTTTGAAATTCACTGAAAAAACCATAGGTTTTATGGACAGTTATAGTTAGTTGGACATTGCACTCGTACAAAACCCGTGAAATTCCCCGTTATAGTTAGTTCAGCTAACTATAACTCGCGCCCCGCAATGCACTGCTGATGACGTCACATATTACATCACTCATGACATGGTCAGTGACATCACTGATGACATCACTGATGACATCTCAAATGACATCACTGATGACATCATCCAGTGACTGTGTGTTTCTGTAAAGTTTAAATATGTTTAATATATATAGGGAAAGGCGATTTGAAGAATGAGTGGGTGTATAAGTGTCTGAATGGATGATTTAGTACGTGCGTGACTGACTCTACAAGTGAGTGATTAAACGTATCTTACTGAATGCATGGGTTAGTGACTAAACTGTGTGAATGTCTGTATCCGTCTGTTGGTGTGTAAGTGGATGCATGGATTTGCGAATAGCTACATGAGTGTCTATATGGGTTATTGATTGGTTCTATGAGTATCTGTATGGGTGCCTGAGTGTTTGTGTGGATGGGGTGTGTGCGACTGTGCATAGATGTGTGAGTGGGTGATTCACTGGGTGGATGGTTTCAAGAGTGCATCTGTGATAGACTGTATTGGTGGGTAAGTGTGTGTAAGAGTGTGTTAGTGAGTGAATGTATGTCCCAGTGGTACATGTGTGAGTAACTACATATGTGAAAGGCAGTATATATGTGTATTGGAGTATATAAATAGCTATAAGCGAGAGTGAGTGATTGTGATAGTGGCTGTATGGATGAGTGTGTGCTTGTATCAGTGATTGTATAAGAGCGTAACAATGTGCTAGTATTTGTATGATTAAGTGAGCTGGTGTGTGTATAACTGTATAGGTGAGTAAATGGCAGTGTGTTTAATTATTTGCATGACTGACTAGGTGTGTGAGTACCTCTATGGATGAGTGGCGGTGTTTGAGTGTCTATATAGGAGTAAGAGTGCATATGATAGTCCTGTACTGAGTGACCATAAGTATGAGTGACTGTACGGGTGAGTGAGTGGATGTGTGTGTGTAGACCTAAGAATCAGTGAGTGGGTATGTAGTTATTGGTGTTGGAGTGTCTATGGTTTTGCGAATGGCACTCTGTAATTTAGATTGGGTGTATCAAAGGTTATATTAGGGTGTGAGGAGCTGCATCAGATTATCACGTGGATGATGTCATCAGTGATGTCATTTGAGATGTCATCAGTGATGTCATCAGTGATGTCACTGACCATGTCATGAGTGATGTAATATGTGACGTCATCAGCAGTGCATTGCGGGGCGCGAGTTATAGTTAGCTGAACTAACTATAACGGGGAATTTCACGGGTTTTGTACGAGTGCAATGTCCAACTAACTATAACTGTCCCTAAAACCTATGGTTTTTCAGTGAATTTCAAAGGTTTTTTAAATGCTAATTTCTAACTATAACGTGTCTGAAACCTATGGTTTTTTCAGTGAATTTCAAAGGTTTTTAAAATGCTAATTTGTAACTATAACGTGCCTGAAACCTACGGTTTTTTCAGTGAATTTCAAAGGTTTTTTAAATGACAATTTTTAAATGTATTAATTTTTATATTAATTTTTTCATACTGATTTACTACATTTTTAGAAACAATTTCTTTTACATATTTTATTTTTAAATTACATTGTAATTACATTATACATTACATTACAAAAAATACTTTCTCAGAATGAATTACTTTAGTTTAAATACTTTGCACATAGGCAATAGACTTTTAAGTACAGTAGTTACAGTTGTTGCAATGGGCAACACATTTTCAAACACAATGCAACATTCAGCTCAATGTGAATTTCTAGTTAAATGCAATTAGTTACTTTATGGATTACTTTTCTAACCACAGGACTGGATCCTAAATTCAGTCCTGGTACATCTCCTGTAAACAGTTGAGTAAAAGCGTTTTGGTTACAGTCGTGATTTTTAAGGAATATTATTGTATTTTAAAAGTTGACACTTAGAAACTTTTTCTCATAGAATCACCAATGTTATCCTATGGAAGGAAATTCACTTAGCAGGTAAAAACTGTTATCGTTACTTTTTCTTACTCAGTGTTGGATCCTGGATCCAGCACTGGTGCATCTCCTGTAAACAGTTGAAAGAATGCGTTTAAGTCATACAGGCGATTTTTAAGGAATATTTGTAGTTTGTGAAAATCGACACTTTGAAACTTTTCTGCTGAAAACCAGACAATGGATTCCTATGGAAGAAAATATAAGTTACTGGTAAGTACGGTTAAAATTACTTTTCAGGACCAGTACTGGGCTGAAAGATACAGCACTGAGGTCTCTCCTTATAACAGGTGAGTAAATCGGAATTCGTATTTCGGCTGATTTTAGAGGAATATTTGTATGTTTCAAAAATCAACACTTAGAAATTTTTTCAGCAAAAAGCAGGCAATGATATCCTATGGAAGGAAATTCAAGTTACTGGTAAGTACGGTTAAAATTACTTTTGAGGATCAGTACTGGGCTGAAAGATGCAGCACTGAGGTCTCTCCTGATAACAGATGAGTAAATCGGAATTCGTATTTCGGCTGATTTTAGATGAATATTTTAAAGTTCCAAAACTCCACACTTAGAAGAATTTCCAAGTGAAACCAGTCAATGTTAGCCTATGGAAGGAAATTCAAGTTACCGGTAAGTACGGTTAAAATTACTTTTCAGGACCAGTACTGGGCTGAAAGATACAGCACTGAGGTCTCTCCTGATAACAGGTGAGTAAATCGGAATTCGTATTTCGGCTGATTTTAGATGAATATTTTAAAGTTCCAAAACTCCACACTTAGAAGAATTTCCAAGTGAAACCAGTCAATGTTAGCCTATGGAAGGAAATTCAAGTTACCGGTAAGTACGGTTAAAATTACTTTTCAGGACCAGTACTGGGCTGAAAGATACAGCACTGAGGTCTCTCCTGATAACAGGTGAGTAAATCGGAATTCGTATTTCGGCTGATTTTAGAGGAATATTTTAAAGTTCCAAAACTCCACACTTAGAAGAATTTCCAAGTGAAACCAGTCAATGTTAGCCTATGAAGGAAATTCAAGTTACCGGTAAGTACGGTTAAAATTACTTTTCAGGATCAGTACTGGGCTGAAAGATGCAGCACTGAGGTCTCTCCTGATAACAGGTGAGTAAATCGGAATTTCTATTTCGGCTGATTTTAGAGGAATATTTTAAAGTTCCAAAACTCCACACTTAGAAGAATTTCCAAGTGAAACCAGTCAATGTTAGCCTATGTAAGGAAATTCAAGTTACTGGTAAGTACGGTTAAAATTACTTTTCAGGACCAGTACTGGGCCGAAAGATGCAGCACTGAGGTCTCTCCTGATAACAGGTGAGTAAATCAGAATTCGGATTTCGGCTGATTTTAGAGGAATATTTGTATGTTTCAAAAATCAACACTTAGAAAGTTTTTCAGCAAAAAGCAGGCAATGATATCCTATGGAAGGAAATTCAAGTTACTGGTAAGTACGGTTAAAATTACTTTTGAGGATCAGAAATGGGCTGAAAGATGCAGCACTGAGGTCTCTCCTGATAACAGGTGAGTAAATCGGAATTCGTATTTCGGCTGATTTTAGAGGAATATTTTAAAGTTCCAAAACTCCACACTTAGAAGAATTTCCAAGTGAAACCAGTCAATGTTAGCCTATGGAAGGAAATTCAAGTTACTGGTAAGTACGGTTAAAATTACTTTTCAGGATTAGTACTGGGCTGAAAGATGCAGCACTGAGGTCTCTCCTGATAACAGGTGAGTAAATCAGAATTCGTATTTTGGCTGATTTTAGAGGAATATTTGCACAATGGTGAAGGGAGGGGCGGGGCCTGAGGTGACATCTGTGCAAACGCGCCCCGTGGCGCGTTTTAAGTTGGGGGATTAAGTCCCCTTGAATCATGAGGGTCCCTACGGGCCAACTAGCCCACCAGGAACCTCCAGTATGCGCCAGGGGCTGCGTTGCAGAGACATGTACAGAGGCCACACCCCTTTTACACCTCTCTGCAACGCAGCTCTGTGGCGCTTTCTGGACGTACCTGTTGGGCTAGTTGGCCCCCAGGGACCCTCAGGATTGAAGAGGATTTAATTCCCCATCTTAAAACGCGCCACAGGGCCTGTTTGCACACATGTCACCTGAAGCCCCGCCCCTCCCTTCACCACTGTGCAAACGCGCCCCGTGGCGCGTTTTAAGTCGGGGGATTAACTCCCCTTGAATCCTGAGGGTCCCTGGGGTGCAACTAGCCCACCATATACCTCCAAAGCGCCATAGAGCTGCGTTGCAGAGAGGTGTAAAAGGGGCGTGGCCTCTGTACACCTCTCTGCAAGGCAGCCCCTGGCGCATACTGGAGGTTCCTGGTAGGCTAGTTGGCCCCCAGGGACCCCCAGTATTCAAGGGGAATTCGTTCCCCTCTGGAAACGCGCCAGGGGCGTGTTTGCAGAGTGGTGAAGGAAGGGGGCAAGGCCTACGGGCCCGATCGTTTTTTTTTTTTCCCCTGAAGGGGGGCTGTGTGGCCCCACTTCCTTTTTCCTATTTTTAGGCCCTGGGGACCCCATCCCCCAGGGCCTTACCCCTTTTTTTTAAATTAAAATAAAAATAAAAAAACGGGAAGGGGGCCGCGTGGCCCCCCTTCCCTGGGCCTGTTTTGGCCCCGGGGACCCCATCCCCGGGGCATGGCCTCTTTTTTTTATTTGGAGGGGGCTGCGTGGCCCCCTCCTCAGGCCATTTAAGGCCCCGGGGACCCCATCCCCGGGCCGGCCTTGCACTTTTTTAATTTTTTTCTCCATTTTTTTACTTTGGGGAGGGGGCTGCGTGGCCCCCTTCCGTGGCCACTTATGGCCCCGGGGACCCCATCCCCGGGGCCTGGCCTCTCGTTGGGGACTGTGGGGGGTCCCCAAGCCCCCACAGTCCCGCCGGCTCCCCGTGTCCTACGGGAGCCGGCATTGCTTACACATGGGGAGCTGCTAAGATGCAGCTCCCCATGTGGAAAGCAGTCGGCTTTGGATATTGGAAGAGAGAGCAGGTTTCCCTGCTCTCTCTTCCAATATCAAAGCAAGTTTGCAATGACAGGACGGGAGCCGCGAGGCTCCCGTCCTGTCATTGCAAACAGCAGTGTCCCGGGGGTAGGCACCCGGGACACTGCAGGAGCCGACCCTGGGGGTGGCGGTCCCCAGGGCCACCACAGGCTCCAGGAGGGGGCCGCGCGGCCCCCTCCCTACATTTTGAAAGCCCCGGGAGGTGGTGGTCCCCGGGGCTTGGAGGTCCAAAACGGACCCCCATTTTAATTTTTCTTAGTGCCCCGGGGAGGTGGTGGTCCCGGGGCGTGTGGGGGCTGGAGCCCCCCACACAGGTTTCTAATTTAAAAAAAGAAGCCCCGGGAGGTGGTGGTCCTCGGGGCTGCGGGAGGGCTCAGATCCCTCCCGCACCATTATACATAAAGCCCCGGGGGTGGTGGTCCCCGGGGCTTGGGAGGCCCTTAGAGGCCCCCACACATAAAATTAACCCCCCAGCATGCCCCCGGGACTTGGCCCACCCGGGGGCAATTGACTATCGAGCGCGGGAGACCGCGCTTCGATTTTTCCGGCAGGATTCGCGCTCCCTGAGCGCATCCTGCCGATTTTTAAAAAAAATATATATTTTTTTTGCCCAGGGGTCCTTGTGGGACCCCCTGAGCAGACCTAGGGGTCAGGGTGTTTCTACCCTGCCCCTTTGTGCGCTTTGCGCACTTGTTTCTGTCCCTCGGTTCTACCGAGGACAAAATGGCTGCCAACACTTCCTGATTTGGAGTGTTGACAGCCAATTAACATAAAGCTCGTGCTCGGGAGGATCCGCGGCCCTAGATATATCTATCTTTTTACTTTTGATTTTCTCAGCAACTACTGAACGGATTTACACCATTTAACAAAAGGGTTCTTTCTGAACCAAGAACTACCTCTTTGCCAAATTTGGTGTAATTCCGTTCAGCAGTTCGGGCTGTAGCCGTGTCTAAAGTTTCCTATGGAAAATTGCATGGGGAAAACGCGTTTTGGGACCCCCTTTTTCTCGGCTCCCGCTTGACGAATCCCCGAGACTTTCAAGGTAGGAGCGGACCGGAGCGCCCCACAAAGTTTGAAAATTTTGCGAAGATACGTCAACCGGCAAGAGAGTTATTTCAAATAGAATGTCGCGGATTTCCTATGGATAATAGGTTGTAATTATAACTATCTACTGGCGACCGCCAGTAGATAATATATATATATATATATATATATATAATATATATATATATATATATATATCCATTCGTCTCCGTCCTCTCGCTGGATACTCCAAAAACGGAACCGAACCACAAAGTAAGTGCTTATTTTCCTTTATTTAGTGCAGATCGGCATAACGCGTTTCAGCTCACACGGGAGCCTTGATCACATGACATAGTTCTACGTTACATTGGATCTTTTAAAGTGCCCAGTGCCAGTGCAATTGAAGTCACATGTGCAAATCACGCCATAGACATAAAAAAGTCACATTTGTAGTTTTTCTTTTGCCTTTACAATTGTAGTTTCTTTGTGTGCCATTGCATAAATACAGGGTTAAAATTTCATATCGATATATTGTTGTTATTAAAAAGTTTTGATGGTAAAATGTAAAAACAATTTCATAAAATCATGCATCTATTGAAGCTTTCAACAACAAACCCTGCTTGTATATCCTATCATTGAATCAATATTCTGATCGATAATGTCTGGCGTGTGTAGTGTGTTAATAAAGTGCAAAAGTGCTTATCACCAGTATCCTAAGTGTTGTATGTGCCCAAAATATTAACCCAAGTCACGTTGGTTCGTATTAATATTGAATGCGTTTCATTTTTAATTTGTCTGTTTTGATTTTGGTTTTCTTTGCGCGCAGGGGTATTGGAGCCCCAATACCCTGTGGTTGAATATATGTCTCTTTTGCCTAGGTATTGCATGGTCTTTCAAGGGTATTTGGCATATAACTACCATCCGTTAGATAGGTTTTGATTTTCTGTTATTCCTTTTTCTCTGCATCTTCATTATTACTTATTGCCAATAATATTGGTATCAATACCTGATTTGTGCAAAATGCAAATTGTATTTAATAAATAATTAAATATATAAATATGTATGCATAACATTTGCTAATTGATTGGCTTATGTACAAATTGAGCAAGTTCCTTATTTATGTAGTGGTGCAGTGTGCAAAATAGCTCATGAGTCCCTAATAGGCTCTTGTCCATACAGCCATCAATGTATAAAGATATGTAATATTGTTGATAAAATCATCAATAAATACCTACAATAATAAAAAATCATAGTAAAATACTAGACTTAAAACAGCAATATACATTGTTAAACCGTCCATAAAAAAACTATAGTAAGACCCAAGATAAAACTTTGCATATAGGTTAACGGATAATCTTAATAAAATGCCAGATTTTAAAATACCTATTAAAAGGCCAGTTCATAAGCAAGTGTACATATCCTCAGTCACATTCAGTCCTGTTGGATGTTTAGAGTTTAACTCTAAAATGTATCTTGTTTCCAACTGACGTAACCGTTGTTCCCTGTTGCCCCCTCGTCTACTTGGTGGGACCGCATCAGTCACAAAATATCTGAGGTCTTGGCTTCTCGAATTATGTTTACTTTTAAAATGGCGTGCCACTGGTTAGGTGTTATCTTGATTAGTAATTGCCCTAAGGTGCTGTAGGATTCTTTTGTGCACCGGTAATTTGGTGCTCCCTACATAATGTAGGTCGCAAGGGCAAATTAGTATGTATACCGCATACTCAGTTTTGCACGTTAGAAGTTTGGATATTTTAATACTTCTTGTGCTAAGTGGTGTCGTGTAGGTTGCTCGATTCTCACCCTGCTGACACGCCTTACAGGTTTTACACCTGAAGAAGCCCTTATGTGTCTGTAACCAATTCATATTTTCAATGACTTCTGGGCTGGTTTTCACTAGCTCATCCCGCATTTATAGACCTCTGCTGTATGTGATGGAAGGTCGAGTAGGTAAATCCTTCCCTATGATGGGATCACTTAGTACCATGGGCCAGTTGCATGAGATAATTGATTGGAGTTGCTTGTGTTGTTGGCTATATTGTATAATTATTCTGAACTCCTTTCTGGTTTTACTAACACTTGCTAAAGGTTGTATCATGGAACTTGGCTCACTAGGGTGGTTTGGTGAGAGTAGCTCATATCTATCCTTGCGCATAGATTTCAGAATAGCGCTATCAATCACCTTTCTAGAATACCCTCTCTCTAGAAACCTCATTCTACTTGAGGTCTGAGCTTCCCTTAGATCATTGTCATTGCTGTGAATCCTCCTCAGCCGAAGCATCTCCCCATAGGGGATACTGTTAATCAGATGCTTGGCATGGGAGCTGCTAGCATGTAGCGTGGAGTTTCCTGCGGTCTCCTTACGATATAATTTGGACTCGATTTTGTCGTCAAGCACATAGATTTCGGTATCTAGGAAGCTCACCTCTGTGTCACTGATAGTGGCTGTAAACTGTAGGTTCAAGTTATTGATGTTCAGAGCTTTGATAAAATCATTAGCATCATCAATGTTACCCTCCCAGACCACAAACAAGTCATCGATAAAACGTAACCACATTTTTATGTTCTTATTACTCGCATGTTGGTGTTGGGTTTTCAGCACCAGCTCCTCCCACCAGCCCATATGCAGACATGCATAGCTGGGGGAGAAGCTGGCACCCATGGCTACTCCTCTGAATTGCCTGTACAATAGATTGTTAAACATAAATATATTGTTCATCAAACAGAATTCTACCATCGCAATGAGCATTTCCTCTTGGTCAACTGTAATTTCTGTTAATTTGTCCAAGTAAAATCTTAATGCCCACAGTGGGTGCTGTCGAGTTATTGTGCACAAATATCAAAAGTCTCTTTCCCAAGTGGGTTTCTTTGGATTATAGCGGCGCGCCTCGCCCTGAAAACGCCCTGCCGCATGAAAGCGGACCTGCGGCTCCTGGAGCACTGGGGGCAGAAAAGGACAAGGAAGCCCGGTAATGTGGAACGTGATAAGTGCGGCACAAAGTATTGTTTTTCTCCAGAGGTAACCCACTTGGGAACAAGACTTTTGATATTTGTGCACAATAACTCGACAGCACCCACTTTGGTTTAATGTGAGGACTTCAAAGACCAGAAGGCAAAGTGACATACGCCCACTGGGGCGGGTCTTTAGTATTTAAATGCACTCTCTAGCTGCCGGGACTTGTGCCTCAGCCAGTGACCAAGGGCAGAGTGCTGCCCGAAACGCGTTTGGCCTTTCATTTAACTGAAGGAGAGAGCATGAGGTGTCTGTAGTCCACATTAAAGTATGGATTCAACTTCCTTGCGTGTTGGCGTTTTCACATGGGCAAACCTGTCTTTCTTTGGATTATAGCGGCGCACCTCGCCGAGAAAACGCCCTGCCGTATGAAAGCGGACCTGCGGCTCCTGGAGCACTGGGAGCAGAAAAGGACAAGGAAGCCCGGTAATGTGGAATGTGATAAGTGCGGAACAAAGTATTGTTTTTCTCCAGAGGTAACCCACTTGGGAAAGAAACTTTTGATATTCGTGCACAATAACTCGACAGCATCCACTGTGGTTTAATGTGAGGACTTCAAAGACCAGAAGGCAAAGTGACATACGCCCACTGGGGCGGGTCTTTAGTATTTAAATGCACTCTCTAGCTGCCGGGACTTGTACCTCAGCCAGTGACCAAGGGCAGAGTGCTGCCCGAAACGCGTTTGGCCTTTCATTTAACTGAAGGAGAGAGCATGATGTGTCTGTAGTCCACATTAAAGTATGGATTCAACTTCCTTGCATTTTGGCATTTTCACATGGGTATACCTGTCTTTCTTTGGATTATAGCGGTGCGCCTCGCTGCGAAATCGCCCTGCCGCATGAAAGCAGACCTGCGGCTCCTGGAGCACTGGGGGCAGAAAAGGACAAGGAAGCCCGGTAATGTGGAACATGATAAGTGCGACACAAAGTATTGTTTTTCTCCAGAGGTAACCCGCTTGGGAAAGAGACTTTTGATATTTGTGCACAATAACTCGACAGCACCCACTGTGGTTTAATGTGAGGACTTCAAAGACCAGAAGGCAAAGTGACATACGCCCACTGGGGCGGGTCTTTAGTATTTAAATGCACTCTCTAGCTGCCGGGACTTGTGCCTCAGCCAGTGACCAAGGGCAGAGTGCTGCCCGAAACGCGTTTGGCCTTTCATTTAACTGAAGGAGAGAGCATGATGTGTCTGTAGTCCACAGTAAAGTATGGATTCAACTTCCTTGCGTGTTGGCGTTTTCACATGGGCAAACCTGTCTTTCTTTGGATTATAGCGGCGCGCCTCGCCGCAAAAACGCCCTGCCGCATGAAAGCGGACCTGCGGCTCCTGGAGCACTGGGGGCAGAAAAGGACAAGGAAGCCCGGTAATGTGGAACGTGATAAGTGCGGCACAAAGTATTGTTTTTCTCCAGAGGTAACCCACTTGGGAAAGAGACTTTTGATATTTGTGCACAATAACTCGACAGCACCCACTGTGGTTTAATGTGAGGACTTCAAAGACCAGAAGGCAAAGGGACATATGCCCACTGGGGCGGGTCTTTAGTATTTAAATGCACTCTCTAGCTGTCGGGACTTGTGCCTCAGCCAGTGACCAAGGGCAGAGTGCTGCCCGAAACGCGTTTGGCCTTTCATTTAACTGAAGGAGAGAGCATGATGTGTCTGTAGTCCACATTAAAGTATGGATTCAACTTCCTTGCGTGTTGGCGTTATCACATGGGCAAACCTGTCTTTCTTTGGATATATATATAAAAGAGAATGAAGTGATCATCAATAAAGCGGACAAGGGAGGTAATATTGTCCTGTGGCCACGACATTTGTACCTCGCAGAAGCTGACAGGCATCTTACAAACCAACAGTGTTACAAAACTTCAAGCCATAAAGAAATAGCCACAAGCAATAAAGATCTAAGAAAGCACCTCAACTCCTACAGAGCGCAATGGATTATCAGTAAAGATGAATTTTCTTTCCTAAACACAGATTCCCCGGTGCTCCCGATCCTGTACTTCTTACCCAAAGTACACAAGAACTCAGATCCCATACCTGGGCGTCCCATCATCTCGGCCAAAAAGAATATGTGTGAAAACATCTCCAGATATATTGACTACTTCCTACAAGATATTGTCTCAAGCCTACCAATGTACCTTAGAGACACAAGTGACTTTTTATTGAAAATCAAAGATATCCCATGGTGCAATGACTATCTGCTCATGTCGCTCGACATCACCTCGCTTTATACAAGCATCAGCCACAGTGATGGTATCGCAGCATGCAAGCACTTTCTGGATAAAAAACCGATAAACTGCTATAAACACAATGAATTCTTGCTCTTCCTCATTGAATGGTGTTTGTTCCACAACTACTTTCTATTCAACAAAGAAGTGTACCATCAATTAAGGGGAGTGGCCATGGGAGCATGCTTTTCGCCGAGCTACGCTTGTCTACATGTAGGAGCTTGGGAGGAGCAGACTCTGAGGGGACACCTGCATGAAACCTGGAATAACAATGTAATCACCTGGTTAAGGTTTATAGATGATGTCTTCGTCATCTGGAAGGGGGACACCATCAGTGCAAAAGCGTTTATTGAAACAATCAATTCAAACACCCTCAACCTTGAATTCAATGCCAACATCAGTAAAACATCTATTGAATTCCTTAATGTAGAGTTATTTGTGGGAGGTGGCAAACTGAACTCTAAACTACATAGGAAGCCAACGGCAGGAAACTCAACACTTCATGCCGCCAGTTTTCACCCTAAACACCTGATTGCGAGCATCCCCTACGGAGAAATGCTACGCCTGCGTAGGATCTGTAGCTCACCCACTGATCTAACACATTGTCAGGAAGATGCATTCCAACGCTTTAGAGCTAGAGGTTACTCCAGAGCCAACATCAGAAAAGCCATGAATAGAGCCAACTTAATTCCTAGGGAAGACCTCCTTACAGTAGGTTGCAAAGTTGAAGACTGACATCCCCATTCTAGAGCAGAAACAAAGCATCACTACCAGGCTCATTACAACATTCAACACAGAAGGCCGTAACATCAGATCAGTCATTAATAAACACTGGGGCATCATTAGATCAGATCCCATCCTAGGACCAATAGTGACAAACCAGCCTGATATTACTTACAAGCGTGCATTCTCAATGCACGATGCCCTGGTGAGAAATAGTCCAGAGGTCATATCGAAAGGTAACTGGCTGACAGATACCAAAGGATTTGTTAAATGCAATAGCTGCCGGGCTTGCAAATTTGGTAAAAACATTACCCAAGTTGATTCAGCTTTCAGACAGAATCCCCTCATCATTAAACATCGCCTCACATGTAAGACTGAGTTTGCTATCTATCTGCTTGTCTGTTCATGCAACCTTTGGTACATTGGCAGCACTAAGCTACCAGTACACCAACGCATCCTACAACATCTCAGGGCCATAGTCAATAATGACTCAGCATACCCTGTAGCGAGACATTTCAAGGAAAAGCATAGTAACAACCTTAACCATCTACATTACTCAGTGATTGATTGCATACCAGCACTTATGAGGGGTGGCAACCGGGAGAAGCTCCTGCGACAACTAGAGAGCAAATACATCATAGAATTTAATACTAAGTGCCCCGCAGGACTGAACATCAGTGAGGATATGCACAACTTCCTATAAACGGAGTCACATATGATGTGTAAACTAAAACATCCCATATCATCTAATAGCATTTAGGCCTATGGTGTCCATTCTAACAAACTAAATTCATGAACCCATTTAAAACATCTCAGATAAATCAGAACCACATCTGTCTGTAACCTTGGCTCCCATCTCTGATACCCTGTACTATTTGTGCATTTGTGCCATGAATTTTGTATAACCTAACTTCTTTTTCAGTACACTGATTAACTTATGTTTTGTATGCATATGACTTAATATACTTTAATTTGAGCATGTCATTTGTAATCTACTACTATGAAAAGCCACGCGTGATTGTGTTAAGTGGGACTTTGTTAATAATTGAAATAATTTTAGTTTCTTGATTACACATATACCCTGTGTGTGAATATCCAGTTAACACATTGGACCATACTGCTCCGCCCAATTTTGCCATTTAGTATTCACACATAGTCTCACTCTTTTAACCCAACACTCCCCTCCCTTTCACCTTACACACTATTAGCACCCACGTATGAATAGAACCAGTTGACTTTTTAACATTTTTTTCCCACACCTGGCACCAAGCGGTAAGAAACATATTATGGCTGGCATATATATATATATATATATTTTCTCAAGCGAGCGCTTTTTAAACTTAAATTTTATTTATATTAATTAAATATAGCGTAAACGGCATAACTCACTGAGGTATGGCAGATCACCCGGCAACAGATATACTCTAATACATGAGTGTACACTTGGCAATAGTTAACCTGCCCAATTATACTCACCCTCTTTGAGTTAGATCACGCCAGACCATTGTGACACTCCATTCACACACGGGTCACTTACCGTGATCTTCGCATTTGCCTCGTATTTCCACGGTTTTAGGACTCATGAAACCTTATCGCGAACGCAGTGGTGCCACAAAACACATAGACAGGCAACTTCTGCAACATGCACAGCAGTTTTAACGCTCATACCTTCCCACACACACAAGCGTTACAGATGTCTTCTATCTCAATGTAGATATACTGCACAGTGCCTGGTTAACTGCTGACTCACCTGCAGCAGTAAACTATCACTACAGTAAAGTAGCTTACTGTAGTAAAAGTGCCAACTCATGTGGTAAAATGTTAAACACTGTAGGAGTAAACTATCACTACAGTAAAGTAGCTTACTGTAGTAAAAGTGCCAACTCATGTGGTAAAATGTTAAACACTGTAAAAAGACTACTACTCACCACCTATGTATATAAAGCACCCTTTCACATGCAGTGCACTATGTGAACAAGGCCGCATGTCTGGCGGCCGAAACGCGTCATTTTGGACATTGATACTTAAATAAAGACACTTTGCCATCATCACTGCCTTGGAGTCTGTGCCCTCGTGTTGCGCCGCTGTGGCTGGATACTTTGGGATTCACATGCTGATATATATATATATATATATATATATAAATTCACTGAAAAAACCATAGGTTTCAGGCCTGTTATAGTTAGGGTTTAGCATTTAAAAAACCTTTGAAATTCACTGAAAAAATCATAGGTTTTAGGGAAAGTTATAGTTAGTTGGACATTGCACTCGTACAAAACCCGTGAAATTCCCCCGTTATAGTTAGTTCAGCTAACTATAACTCGCGCCCCCGCAATGCACTGCTGATGCCGTCACATATTACATCACTCATGACATGGTCAGTGACATCACTGATGACATCACTGACATCATCCAGTGACTGTGTGTTTCTGTAAAGTTTAAATATGTTTAATATATATAGGGAAAGGCATATTGAAGAATGAATGGGTGTATAAGCGTCTGAATGGATGATTTAGTAGGTGCGTGACTGAGTCTATAAGTGAGTGATTAAACGTATCTTACTGGATGCATGGGTGAGTGACTAAACTGTGTGAATGTCTGTATCCGTCTGTCTGTTGTTGTGTAAGCAGCTGCATGGGTTTCTGACTAGCTAAATGAGTGTCTATATGGGTTATGGATTGGTTCTCTGAGTATCTGTATGGGTGCCTCAGTGTTTGTGTGGGTGGGGTGTGTGTGACTCTGTGCATAGATGTGTTAGTGGGTGATTCACTGGGTGCATGGTTTCATGAGTGCGTCTGTGATGGACTGTATGGGTGGGTGAGTGTGTGTATGGGTGTGTTAGTGATTGAATGTATATCTCAGTGGTACATGTGTGAGTAACTACATATGTGAAAGGCAGTATATATGTGTGTTGGAGTATATAAATGGCTATAAGTGAGAGTGTGTGATTGTGAGAGTGGCTATATGGATGAGTGTGTGCTTGCATCAGTGATTGCATAGGAGCGTAAGAATGTGCTAGTATTTTTATGAGTAAGTGAGCTGGTATGTATAACTGTATAGGTGAGTAAATTGGAGTGTGATTAATTATTTGCATGACTGACTAGGTGTGTGAGTACCTCTATGGATGAGTTGCGTTGTGTGAGTGTTTATATAGGTGTATGAGTGCATATGATAGTCCTGTACTGAGTGACTGTAAGTATGAGTGACTGTACGGGTGAGTGAGTAGATGTGTGTGTGTGTAGACCTAAGAATCAGTGAGTGGGTATGTACTTATTGGTATTGGAGTGTGTATGGTTTTGAGAATGGCAGTCTGTAATTTAGAGTGGGTGTATCAAAAGTTATATTAGGGTGTGAGAAGATGCATTAAATTCTCACATGGATGATGTCATCAGTGATGTCATTTGAGATGTCATCAGTGATGTCATCAGTGATGTCACTGACCATGTCATGAGTGATGTAATATGTGACGTCATCAGCAGTGCATTGCGGGGCGCGAGTTATAGTTAGCTGAACTAACTATAACGGGGAATTTCACGCGTTTTGTACGAGTGCAATGTCCAACTAACTATAACTTTCCCTAAAACCTATGGTTTTTTCAGTGAATTTCAAAGGTTTTTAAATGCTAAACCCTAACTATAACAGGCCTGAAACCTATGGTTTTTCAGTGAATTTCAAAGGTTTTTAAACTGCTAATTCCTAACTATAACAAGCCTGAAACCTATGGTTTTTTCAGTGAATTTCAAAGGTTTTCTAAATGCTAATTCCTAACTATAACATGTCTGAAACCTATGGTTTTTTTCAGTGAATTTCAAAGGTTTTGTAAATGACAATTTTTAAATGTATTAATTGTTATATTTATTTTTTTTGATACTGATTTACTACATTTTTTTAAACTATTTATTTTTAGATATTTTATTTTTTAAATTACATTGTAATTACATTATACATTACATTACAAAATATACTTTCTCAGAATGAATTACTTTAGTTTAAATACTTTGCAAATAGGCAATAGACTTTTAAGTACAGTAGTTACAGTTGTTGCAATGGGCAACACAATTTCAAACACAATGCAACATTGAGCTCAATGTGAATTTCTAGCTAAATGCAATTAGTTACTTTATGGATTACTTTTTCTAACCACAGGACTGGATCCTAGATTCAGTCCTGGGACATCTCCTGTAAACAGTTGAGTAAAAGTGTTTTGGTTACAGTAGTGATTTTTAAGGAATATTATTGTATTTTAAAAGTTGACACTTAGAAACTTTTTCACATAGAATCACCAATGTTATCCTATGGGAGGAAATTCACTTAGCCAAGTAGTGTTATCGTTACTTTTTCTTACTCAGTGGTGGATCCTGGCTCCAGCACTGGTGCATCGCCTGTAAACAGTTGAAAGAATGCGTTTAAGTCATAAAGGCGATTTTTAAGGAATATTTGTAGTTTGTGAAAATCAACACTTTGAAACTTTTCTGCTGAAAACCAGACAATGGATTCCTATGGAAGGAAATATAAGTTACTGGTAAGTACGGTTAAAATTACTTTTCAGGATCAGTACTGGGCTGAAAGATGCAGCACTGAGGTCTCTCCTGATAACAGGTGAGTAAATCGGAATTCGTATTTTGGCTGATTTTAGAGGAATATTTGTATGTTTCAAAAATCGACACAGACACTTTTTCAGCAAAAGCAGGCAATGATATCCTATGGAAGGAAATTCAAGTTACTGGTAAGTACGGTTAAAATTACTTTTCAGGATCAGTACTGGGCTGAAAGATGCAGCACTGAGGTCTCTCCTGATAACAGGTGAGTAAATCGGATTTCGTATTTCGGCTGATTTTAGAGGAATATTATAAAGTTCCAAAACTCCACACTTAGAAGAATTTCCAAGTGAAACCAGTCAATGTTAGCCTATGGAAGGAAATTCAAGTTACTGGTAAGTACGGTTAAAATTACTTTTCAGGATCAGTACTGGGCTGAAAGATGCAGCACTGAGGTCACTCCTGATAACAGGTGAGTAAATCGGAATTCGTAGTTCGGCTGATTTTAGAGGAATATTTGTATGTTTCAAAAATCGACACAAACTTTTTCAGCAAAAAGCAGACAATGATATCCTATGGAAGGAAATTCAAGTTACTGGTAAGTACGGTTAAAATTACTTTTCAGGATCAGTACTGGGCTGAAAGATGCAGCACTGAGGTCTCTCCTGATAACAGGTGAGTAAATCGGAATTCGTATTTCGGCTGATTTTAGAGGAATATTATAAAGTTCCAAAACTCCACACTTAGAAGAATTTCCAAGTGAAACCAGTCAATGTTAGCCTATGGAAGGAAATATAAGTTACTGGTAAGTACGGTTAAAATTACTTTTCAGGATCAGAACTGGGCTGAAAGATGCAGCACTGAGGTCTCTCCTGATAACAGGTGAGTAAATAGGAATTCGTAGTTCGGCTGATTTTAGAGGAATATTTGCACAATGGTGAAGGGAGGGGCGGGGCCTGAGGTGACATCTGTGCAAACGCACCCCGTGGCGCGTTTTAAGTTGGGGGATTAAGTCCCCTTGAATCATGAGGGTCCCTGGGGTCCAACTAGCCCACCCTGTACCTCCAGTATGCGCCAGGGAGCTGCGTTGCAGAGAGGTGTTCAGAGGCCACGCCCCTTTTGCACCTCTCTGCAATGCAGCTCTGTGGCGCTTTCTGGACGTGCCTGTTGGGCTAGTTGGCCCTCAGGGACCCTCAGGATTGAAGGGATTTAATTCCCCATCTTAAAACGCGCCACGGGGCCTGTTTGCACACATGTCACCTGAAGCCCCACCCTCCCTTCACCACTGTGCTAAACGCGCCCGTGGCGCGTTTTAGGTTGGGGGATTAAATCCCCTTGAATCCTGAGGGTCCCTGGAGTCCAACTAGCCCACCATGTACTTCTAAAAGCGCCACAGAGCTGCATTGCAGAGAGGTGTAAAGGGCGTGGCCTCTGTACACCTCTCTGCAACGCAGCCCCTGGCGCATACTGGAGGTTCCTGGTGGGCTAGTTGGCCCCAGGGACCCCAGTATTCAAGGGGAATTACTTCCCTTCTTAAAGCGCGCCAGGGGCGCGTTTGCAGAGTACTGCAGGGAGGGCGGGGCCTCCGGCACTATGCCAGTCGTTTTTTTTTTTTTGTTTTTTAATGGGAGGGGGCTGCGTGGCCCCCTTCCCTTGGCCACTTTTGGCCCCGGGGACCCCATCCCCCGGAACCTGAGCAATTTATTTATTTTTTTAATAAAAAATAAAAAAACGGGAAGGGGGCCGCGTGGCCCCCTTCCCTGGGCCTGTATTGGCCCCGGGGACCCCATCCCGGGGCATGCCCTCGATTTTTTTTTACATTTGGAGGGGGCTGGTTGGCCCCTCCTCAGGCCATTAAGGCCCCGGGGACCCCATCCCCGGGCCGGCCTTGCCCTTTTTTATTTTTATTTTTTATTTGGGGAGGGGGCTGAGTGGCCCCCTCCCTGGCCACTATGGCCCGGGACCCCATTCCCGGGGCCTGGCCTCTGGTTGGGGACTGGGGGGTCCCCAATCCCCCACAGTCCTAGCCGGCTCCCCGCATCCTACGGGAGCTGGCATTGCTTTTCCACATGGGGATCAGCTAACATGCTGCTCCCCATGTGGAAAAGCAATTGGGTTTGCATTTTGAAAGAGAGAGCAGGTTTCCTGCTCTCTCTTTCAAAATGCAAACCAAGTTTGCTATGACAGGACGGGAGCCGCGAGGCTCCGTCCTGTCATAGCAAACTACAGTGTCCCAGGGTAGGCACCCCGAGACACTGCAGGAGCCGGCCCTGGGGGTGGCGGTCCCCAGGGCCATCAAGGGCTCCCGGAGGGGGCCGCGGCCCCCCTCCCATCCAGTGCACAGCCCCGGGGAGGTGGCGGTCCCCGGGGCATGTGGGAGCCCCCACACAGGTCAAAACATTTTTTTTTAAAAGAAGCCCCGGGGGGTGGCGGTCCCCGGGGCTGTGGGAGGGCCAAGAGCCCTCCCGCACCATTGTGTTTTCAAAGCCCCGGGGGTGGCGGTCCCCGGGCTTGGGACTCAGAGGCCCCCACATTAAATCTAAACCCCCCACCATGCCCCCGGGACTTGGCCCACCCGGGAGCAATTAACAACGAGCGCGGAGACCGCGCTCGCTTTTAGTTTTTTGGCAGGATTTGCGCACCCTAAGCGCATCCCGCCTATTTTTTTAAAATGCTTTTTCTGCCCAGGGGTCCTTGTGGGACCCCTGAGCAGACCTAGAGGTCAGGGTGTTTCTACCCTGCACCCTTTGTGCGTTTGCGCACTTGTTTCTGTGCCTCGGTTCTACCGAGGGACAAAATGGCTGCCAACACTTCCTGAATCGGAATGTTGACAGCCAGCTGACAGCCAATTAGCATGCAGCTCGTGATCGGGACGGTGCGCGCAGGGTGCGCTCAAGGTGCGCGGACCCTACTCGTCCATAGATATATATGTGATTTTATTTGTGATTTTCTCAGAAACTACTGAACGGATTTACACCATTTAAGCAAAAGGCACGACACTGAACCAAGGGCTACCTCTTTGCCAAATTTTTGGTGTAATTCCGTTCAGCAGTTCGGGCTGTAGCTGCGACTAAAGGTTCCTATGGAAAAATGAATGGGGAAAACACGTTTTGGGACCACCCTTTTTTCTCGGCCCCCGCTTGACGAATCAACCCGAGACTTTCAGGGTAGGAGCGGAGCGGAGTGCCCCAACAAGTTGGAAACTTTCGCGAAGATTCGTCAACCGGCGCCAACGTTATTTCAAATAGAATGTCGCGGATTTCCTATGGATAATAGGTCCTAACTATAACTATCTACTGGCGACCACCAGTAGATAATATATATATATTATCGCCAGTAGATAGTTATAGTTAGGACCTATTATCCATAGGAAATCCGCGACATTCTATTTGAAATAACGTTGGCGCCGGTTGACGAATCTTCGCGAAAGTTTCCAACTTGTTGAGGCGCTCCGCTCCGCTCCTACCCTGAAAGTCTCGGTTGATTCGTCAAGCGGGGCCGAGAAAAAGGGGTCCCAAAACGTGTTTTTCCCATTCATTTTTCCATAGGAACCTTTAATCGCAGCTACAGCTCGAACTGCTGAACGGAATTACACCAAATTTGGCAAAGAGGTAGCCCTTGGTTCAGTGTCGTGCCTTTTGCTTAAATGGTGTAAATCCGTTCAGTAGTTTCTGAGAAAATCACAAATAAAATCACATATATATCTATGGACGAGTAGGATCCGCGCACCCTGAGCGCACCATGCGCGCACCGTCCCGATCACGAGCTGCATGCTAATTGGCTGTCAGCTGGCTGTCAACATTCCGATTCAGGAAGTGTTGGCAGCCATTTTGTCCCTCGGTAGAACCGAGGCACAGAAACAAGTGCGCAAAGCGCACAAAGGGGCAGGGTAGAAACACCCTGACCCCTAGGCTGCTCAGGGGTCCCACAAGGACCCCTGGGCATAAAAAGCATCTTTTTTAAAAATCGGCGGGATGCGCTTAGGTGCGCGGATCCCGCGGAGAAAAAAAGAAACAAGTGCGCAAAACGCACAAAGGGGGCAGGGTAGAAACACCCTGACCCCTAGGTCTGCTCAGGGGTCCCACAAGGATCCCCTGGGCAGAAAAAGCATTTAAAAAAATAAAAATCGGCGGGATGCGCTTAGGGTGCGCGAATCCCGCCCAAAAAACGAAGCGCGGTCTCCACGCTCGTTAGTTAATTGCCCCCGGGTGGGCCAAGTCCCGGGGGCATGGTGAGGGGTTTAAATTTAATGTGGGGGCCTCTAAGGCCCCCAAGCCCCAGGGACCGCCACCCCCCGGGGCTTTGAAAACATAATGGTGCAGGAGGGCTCTTGGCCCTCCCGCAGCCCCGGGGACAGCCACCCCCCGGGGCTTCTTTTTAAAAAAAATAAAATTTGACCTGTGTGGGGGGGCTCCAGCCCCCCCACACGCCCCGGGGACTGCCACCTCCCCGGGGCACTAAAGATTTGAATATGGGGGTCCGTAACGGACCCCCAAAGCCCTGGGGACCAACACCTCCCCGGGGCTGTGCACTGGATGGGAGGGGGCCGCGCGGCCCCACTCCGGGAGCCCTTGATGGCCCTGGGGACCGCCACCCCCCAGGGCCGGCTCCTGCAGTGTCCCGGGGTGCCTACCCCCGGGACACTGTAGTTTGCTATGACAGGACGGGAGCCTCGCGGCTCCCGTCCTGTCATAGCAAACTTGGTTTGCATTTTGAAAGAGAGAGCAGGAAACCTGCTCTTTCTTTCAAAATGCAAACTCAATTGCTTTCCACATGGGGAGCAGCATTTTAGCTGATCCCCATGTGGAAGCAATGCCAGCTCCCGTAGGACGCGGGGAGCCGGCTGGGACTGTGGGGGATTGGGGACCCCCAGTCCCCAACCAGAGGCCAGGCCCCGGGGATGGGGTCCCCGGGGCCATAAGGGCCAGGAGGGGGCCACGCAGCCCCCTCCCCAAATAAAAATAAATAAATAAAAAAAAGGGCGAGGCCGGCCCCGGGGGATGGGGTCCCCGGGGCCTTAAATGGCCTGAGGAGGGGGCCACGCAGCCCCCTCCAAATTTAAAAAAAAAATCGAGGGCATGCTCCGGGGATGGGGTACCCGGGGCCAATACAGGCCCAGGGAAGGGGGCCACGCGGCCCCCTTCCCGTTTTTTTTTTAAATTAAAAAATAAATAAATATGCTCAGGCCCCGGGGATGGGGTCCCCGGGGCCAAAAGTGGGCAAGGAAGGGGGCCACGCAGCCCCCTCCCATTAAAAAAAAAAAACGACCGGAATCGTGCCGGAGGCCCCGCCCCTCCCTGCAGTACTCTGCAAACGCGCCCCCTGGCGCGTTTTAAGAAGGGGAAGTAATTCCCCTTGAATACTGGGGGTCCCTGGGGCCAACTAGCCCACCAGGAACCTCCAGTATGCGCCAGGGGTTGCGTTGCAGAGAGGTGTACAGAGGCCACGCCCCTTTTACACCTCTCTGCAATGCAGCTCTGTGGCGCTTTTAGAAGTACATGGTGGGCTAGTTGGACTCCAGGGACCCTCAGGATTCAAGGGGATTTAATCCCCCAACTTAAAACGCGCCACGGGCGCGTTTGTACAGTGGTGAAGGGAGGGGCGGGGCTTCAGGTGACATGTGTGCAAACAGGCCCCGTGGCGCGTTTTAAGATGGGGAATTAAAATCCCCTTCAATCCTGAGGGTCCTGGAGGCCAACTAGCCCAACAGGTACGTCCAGAAAGCGCCACAGAGCTGCATTGCAGAGAGGTGCAAAAAGGGCGTGGCCTCTGAACACCTCTCTGCAACGTAGCTCCCTGGCGCATACTGGAGGTACAGGGTGGGCTAGTTGGACCCCAGGGACCCTCATGATTCAAGGGGACTTAATCCCCCAACTTAAAACGCACCACGGGGCGCGTTTGCACAGATGTCACCTCAGGCCCCGCTCCTCCCTTCACCATTGTGCAAATATTCCTCTAAAATCAGCCGAACTACGAATTCCTATTTACTCACCTGTTATCAGGAGAGACCTCAGTGCTGCATCTTTCAGCCCAGTACTGATCCTGAAAAGTGATTTTAACCGTACTTACCAGTAACTTGAATTTCCTTCCATAGGCTAACATTGACTGGTTTCACTTGGAAATTCTTCTAAGTGTGGAGTTTTGGAACTTTATAATATTCCTCTAAAATCAGCCGAAATACGAATTCCGATTTACTCACCTGTTATCAGGAGAGACCTCAGTGCTGCATCTTTCAGCCCAGTACTGATCCTGAAAAGTAATTTTAACCGTACTTACCAGTAACTTGAATTTCCTTCCATAGGATATCATTGTCTGCTTTTTGCTGAAAAAGTTTGTCGATTTTTGAAACATACAAATATTCCTCTAAAATCAGCCAAACTACGAATTCCGATTTACTCACCTGTTATCAGGAGAGACCTCAGTGCTGCATCTTTCAGCCCAGTACTGATCCTGAAAAGTAATTTTAACCGTACTTACCAGTAACTTGAATTTCCTTCCATAGGCTAACATTGACTGGTTTCACTTGGAAATTCTTCTAAGTGTGGAGTTTTGGAACATTATAATATTCCTCTAAAATCAGCCGAAATACGAAATCCGATTTACTCACCTGTTATCAGGAGAGACCTCAGTGCTGCATCTTTCAGCCCAGTACTGATCCTGAAAAGTAATTTTAACCGTACTTACCAGTAACTTGAATTTCCTTCCATAGGATATCATTGTCTGCTTTTTGCTGAAAAAGTTTCTAAGTGTCGATTTTTGAAACATACAAATATTCCTCTAAAATCAGCCGAACTACGAATTCCGATTTACTCACCTGTTATCAGGAGAGACCTCAGTGCTGCATCTTTCAGCCCAGTACTGATCCTGAAAAGTAATTTTAACCGTACTTACCAGTAACTTATATTTCCTTCCATAGGAATCCATTGTCTAGTTTTCAGCAGAAAAGTTTCAAAGTGTTGATTTTCACAAACTACAAATATTCCTTAAAAATCGCCTGTATGACTTAAACGCATTCTTTCAACTGTTTACAGGAGATGCACCAGTGCTGGATCCAGGATCCACCACTGAGTAAGAAAAAGTAACGATAACACTACTTACCTGCTAAGTGAATTTCCTCCCATAGGATAACATTGGTGATTCTATGTGAAAAAGTTTCTAAGTGTCAACTTTTAAAATACAATAATATTCCTTAAAAATCACTACTGTAACCAAAACACTTTTACTCAACTGTTTACAGGAGATGTCCCAGGACTGAATCTAGGATCCAGTCCTGTGGTTAGAAAAGTAATCCATAAAGTAACTAATTGCATTTAGCTAGAAATTCACATTGAGCTCAATGTTGCATTGTGTTTGAAATTGTGTTGCCCATTGCAACAACTGTAACTACTGTACTTAAAAGTCTATTGCCTATTTGCAAAGTATTTAAACTAAAGTAATTCATTCTGAGAAAGTATATTTTGTAATGTAATGTATAATGTAATTACAATGTAATTTAAAAAATAAAATATCTAAAAATAAATAGTTTAAAAAAATGTAGTAAATCAGTATCAAAAAATAAATATAACAATTAATACATTTAAAAATTGTCATTTACAAAACCTTTGAAATTCACTGAAAAAAACCATAGGTTTCAGACATGTTATAGTTAGGAATTAGCATTTAAAAAACCTTTGAAATTCACTGAAAAAACCATAGGTTTCAGGCTTGTTATAGTTAGGAATTAGCATTTTAAAAACCTTTGAAATTCACTGAAAAAACCATAGGTTTCAGGCCTGTTATAGTTAGGGTTTAGCATTTAAAAAACCTTTGAAATTCACTGAAAAGCCATAGGTTTTAGGGAAAGTTATAGTTAGTTGGACATTGCACTCGTACAAAACCCGTGAAATTCCCCGTTATAGTTAGTTCAGCTAACTATAACTCGCGCCCCCGCAATGCACTGCTGATGACGTCACATATTACATCACTCATGACATGGTCAGTGACATCACTGATGACATCACTGATGACATCTCAAATGACATCACTGATGACATCATCCATGTGAGAATTTAATGCATCTTCTCACACCCTAATATAACTTTTGATACACCCACTCTAAATTACAGACTGCCATTCTCAAAACCATACACACTCCAATACCAATAAGTACATACCCACTCACTGATTCTTAGGTCTACACACACACATCTACTCACTCACCCGTACAGTCACTCATACTTACAGTCACTCAGTACAGGACTATCATATGCACTCATACACCTATATAAACACTCACACAACGCAACTCATCCATAGAGGTACTCACACACCTAGTCAGTCATGCAAATAATTAATCACACTCCAATTTACTCACCTATACAGTTATACACACCAGCTCACTTACTCATAAAAATACTAGCACATTCTTACGCTCCTATGCAATCACTGATGCAAGCACACACTCATCCATATAGCCACTCTCACAATCACACACTCTCACTTATAGCCATTTATATACTCCAACACACATATATACTGCCTTTCACATATGTAGTTACTCACACATGTACCACTGAGATATACATTCAATCACTAACACACCCATACACACACTCACCCACCCATACAGTCCATCACAGACGCAATCTTGAAACCATGCACCCAGTGAATCACCCACTCACACATCTGTGCACAGAGTCACACACACCCCACCCACACAAACACTGAGGCACCCATACAGATACTCAGAGAACCAATCCATAACCCATATAGACACTCATTTAGCTAGTCAGAAACCCATGCAGCTACTTACACAACAACAGACAGACGGATACAGACATTCACACAGTTTAGTCACTCACCCATGCATCCAGTAAGATACGTTTAATCACTCACTTATAGACTCAGTCACGCACCTACTAAATCATCCATTCAGACGCTTATACACCCACTCATTCTTCAATACGCCTTTCCCTATATATATTAAACATATTTAAACTTTACAGAAACACACAGTCACTGGATGATGTCAGTGATGTCATCAGTGATGTCACTGACCATGTCATGAGTGATGTAATATGTGACATCATCAGCAGTGCATTGCAGGGGCGCGAGTTATAGTTAGCTGAACTAACTATAACGGGGGAATTTTCACGGGTTTTGTACGAGTGCAATGTCCAACTAACTATAACTTTCCCTAAAACCTATGGTTTTTTCAGTGAATATATTTATATATATCACCAGCTCCGCAGCTGAGCAGCAGCCACTTCTCCTCGCCACCTCCACAGCAAGCTCGGACCCGGACCAGCAGGTAAGTGCAAAAAATATTTATTAGCTATATGTCGCCATAACGTTTCGGCTCGTCCGAGCCTTGTTCACATGACAATGTGATAGTGGCAGAACACAGCTTTTAAAGTGACAGTGCATTATTCAAATCTCACCACGTGATAGTAGTTACAATGGAAATGGTAAAAATACTACGGCCATATATAATTATTAAGCATAAATATTTTCACACTCTTGTACTGCATATCTCAAAATTTGCTGTATAAAGTGCATATAGCGCTGATGTGTGCAAAACTGCGTTCATGTAAAATACATTGTTAAAATATCACAATTTAAATGATAGACGTTGGTGCCTAGAAATGTCCATATCGAGAGCCTATGACAGATTAAACACATAATACTCAATGTCATTATTCATGGGATAAATCCCAGAAAATAGTAGGCCGCCAACAAACCTCAGATATCCTATATGTGCAAATCACGCTATTTTTTAAAATTCACAGTCCGTTCTATTACTGCAAATATTGTGCAAAATATAATTAGCCTTTCCAGTTCCATAGATGTATCCACCCGTACTAACTCATGATGTATCTAAGGGCATTAGTGCAAGATAAATCGTTATCCTTGCACTTGTTGGCTATGATATGGACTGCAGAAATCCATCAGCCCTATTATCAAGCCATTTTTCTGATTCGTAGTGTTTTAGGGTTTATGTTAGTGCAGTGGTGTTTGGGTAGTGTAGGGGTAGTGCTGGGGTAGTGTTTTAGGGTTTAGGGCAGTGCAGTGGTGTTTGTGTAGTGAAGGGGGTCATGCTGTGGGTAGTGTTTTAGGGTTTAGGGTAGTGCAGTTGTGTTTGTGTAGTGTAGGGGGTCGTGTTTTAGGGTATAGGGTAGTGCAGTGGTGTTTGGGTAGTATAGGGGGTCATGCTGGGGTTAGTGTTTTAGGGTTTAGGGTAGTGCAGTGGTGTTTGGGTAGTGTAGGGGGTCGTGCTGGGGGTAGTGTTTTAGGGTTTAGGGTAGTGCAGTGGTGTTTGTGTAGTGTGGGAGGTCATGCTGGGGGTATATTTAGGGTTTAGTGTAGTGCAGTGGTGTTTGGGTAGTGTAGGGAGTCGTGCTGGGGGTAGTGTTTTAGGGTTTAGGGTAGTGCAGTGGTGTTTGGGTAGTGTAGGGAGTCGTGCTGGTGGTAGTGTTTTAGGGTTTAGGGTAGTGCAGTTATGTTTGGGTAGTGTAGGGTGTTGTGCTGGGGGTAGTGCAGTGGTGTTTGGGTAGTGGAGGGGGTAGTATTTTAGGGTTTAGGGTTGTGCGCCCAACCAGCCACAATATCCGTGGACAAAGGGGATCCTGACTCTTTGGAACGCTCCGTCAATTGAATAATTTGGGTCAAGGGCCCTACCACGTCCAAGACCTATCAATTCCTTTCTTGGGATCCCTCATATACTTGGAGAAAAAGGTACATAGTTTCTCATCAATTTCAGGAATGTGTGCCACCTTCCCCTTCAGTGAGGGCCTGGGGCATTCTCCCCTCATCCTATTCCTGACCTCCCTTTCAAGGGGTTGATGGATTTTCCCCACCACATACTCTGCCACTTTGGCGTCAGGTGTCCACTATGCCGACCTAGGATGGTAAATTTGGGTAGGCTCGAACATGTCCGAGTGGACCCCGTCCCCAACCGGGGACTGAGAGGAGTGGGACTCTGGACGCCAGGGGCGCCCCGAGTCCTTATCCTCATCGGAGGAGAAATCGTCCTCCGATACACCCTCTCCCTCTAAGGGAAACCTGCCGCCGGGGTCTACAATAGTGGTGACAGTGTAGCAATTTTCTCCGGGCCCCTCCTCCTCCCGGCAGGGTGCATGTTTTAGCGTTCGCGCACTCTTGAGGAAGGTCTCCGTAAGTTTATCAAATCCTTCCAAGTGCCCCGCGTTATGCTTAACGGCCCTTTTATTCCCCATCTGGGAGCTACTTGGACCCGCCACCACCAGATCTGGGTCACTGAACACCCCAGGGATGCTTTTCGCCAGCTTATCAACTTGATCTCTAAGAGGAGCCAGCGCCCTAGAAATAGCCAGAGAGAGGGCTTGGTCCACTGCTGGAGGGAGAAGTTGGGGGGCCATTCCTCCTCCACTTCCTGGTAGGAGGAGTAAAAATGGTCTTCTGGAGAAGACATGATAGCAGAGGGTGTGAGCACAGAACAAATGCCCTTAAAATCCTTAAGACAACCCCCTCGCCGGTGCTCCAACAGCTGGGCTTTCCCCGAAGCTGTTATAAGAATAGACTGAGGCGCAATACCAATTACCACCACCAGGTGGCGTTGGTCACTAACGTGGCCGTGTGGGGAAATCACCGCGTAGCGGTGTCAAAATTAGGCGAGGGTTGGTCGGGAATCAAGCGGACACTAAAGGAGTGACCGGATTCCCAAACGCGCGTAAAGACCAGCGGGAGCGCTCGACGGAGCTGCCTCGCTCGGACCAGACGCACCTGACAGGATCTCACAGCGCGCAGAGCACACAGCGGGAGAAACTGCGAGGGGGAGAACGTGCTCGGGCAAGAGCCTGCTGCGCAGGGAATATGAAACAATACCAAGGCAAATACTAATAACGTGCACAAGAAACCGCTATACAAACAGCAACAACGTCAGATTAAGCCAAGAATGTAAGGAATGCACTTAACTGACGAGCAGTGAAGAAAGAGGAAGCGGAAGGGACGTCACGATATTATATACGATGGACTGTGATATGATTGGACTATAGTTGCCTTGGAGACTACCCCCCAATGGTTCATGGGTTGTGTAGTCTTTTGTTTAATGATTGTTGTGTTACGTTTTTTTAACTGCTATGCAAATAAAGTGAGGAAAGATATGCATAATCCTCGCCTCCGTCCTGCCATAGAATTCATTAAACTTTATTTGATCTGATTTAGAAACATAGATCATAAAAGTGTACATAGAAACAGTAAATCCTCTTTCCTAATACAATACAGTGAGAATTAATTAAAACCAGTAGGTAAACACGGTGTTACAAAGCCCGGTTCAGAGCAACTTCAGGTTAACAGAATCGTAAAGTTCAATGTTTCGCAAGATCAATCTCATGTACTTCGTGCAAAATACGCAATAAGGGGTCCAAGTAAGATGTAACGCTCCAATACCTGTGAATTTCAAAGGTTTTTTAAATGCTAATTTCTAACTATAACGTGTCTGAAACCTATGGTTTTTTCAGTGAATATATATATATATATATATATATTATCTACTGGCGGTCGCCAGTAGATAGTTATAGTTAGGACCTATTTTCCATAGGAAATCCGTGACATTCTATTTGAAATAACTCTTGCGTCGGTTGACGAATCTTCGCGAAATTTTCAAACTTTATGGCATGCTCCGGTCCGCTCCTACCCTGAAAGTCTCAGGGTGATTCGTCAAGCGGGGGCCGAGAAAAAGGGGGGTCCCAAAACGTGTTTTCCCCATTCATTTTCCCATAGGAAACTTTATGCAAGGCTACAGCCCGAACTGCTGAACGGAATTACACCAAATTTGGCAAAGAGGTAGTTCTTGGTTCAAAAGAACCCTTTTTGTTAAATGGTGTAAATCCGTTCAGTAGTTGCTGAGAAAATCAAAAGTAAAAATACATATATATCTGGGCGGAGCCTAACCACACATGTCATCGTGAGATCTGATTGGCTGTCAGCACTTTATTTTTTTTTATTTTTTTATTTTTATTTTTAGAGTTTTATATAGCGCTGGCTAGACCCGGAGGTATCAGAGCGCTTTACATAAGGAACAGCGAGTTACACATTTAAAAACAGTGTTGCACAATAACAGCAGTTACAATAACTTAGCATAAAATATAGACATGTCCAAAGGGGAAAGTAAGGCAGGGGGAAAAGGAGAATAGGGGAGGAAAGAGGATCGGGCCAGGAGGAACAGGGAGGGATGGAGGTGCTCTAGGGGGACCAAAAGACAATAAGAAAATTCAAAAGGGGGTCAGTAGTCAACACATCCGGAAGCACAGTGACTGAAAGGGAGGGAGGAGGGAGACCAATGGGGGGGGGCAGGACAGAGTAAAAGTATAGTCAGTGGACAAAAGTGCGTAGTCCGGCAGTGGGCGAGGCGGACGAATCCTCCAAGATGGATGACCCGGGATACGGGCACCGTAAGCAAAGTCACAAAATGGCGATGCAGCTCAAGAGATCCAATCCGCAAAATAACGAGGGCGCTGGAACTACGGAGCAGAGTAAGGGGGGGACAGTCACGGGTGCAGGAGGGGAAGGGATTCGAGGATCGCCGAACACAGACAAACGAGCCAACGTTTAGGGTTGCTGGGGCAGCAGAGTCGTCGAGGGTGTTGAACCCAAACAGTCTGTCCGGATGCCCAGGCTCTGGGCCGCGAGGGCAGCAGTGGTGTTGAGCTGCACGCCGAGTCCCATCAAGCCGAAACACGAAGAGCACGGTGAAGCCGAACAAGAGGGGTAATGACCACACCAGAGGCAGAGGGAGCTGGCTAGTGGCAAGGAACAGTCAGGGGCACAGCCAAAATCACAAGATGGAGGCACCAAGGACTCGGACCCCACTTCATCCTGGAATTGCTGGCAGCCATCTTGGGACCAATATAAATGATAGTACCCCATTGAAATGCATTGTAGTGAATCGAAGATTTTGAGGGTTACCAAAAGGAGAACTATAAAAGGTGATAACAGACTTTAGTTACATTAGAATTCATTTGTTGATGGTACCATACTAATTTCAGGAATTGTGGTGTGTTCTAAGGTGATTTTACCCTGTGAAAAACCTTCTGCTGGGATATCATGAATCATGTTTGAGAGAAAACTATTTTCACATGCTTGTCCCATACAGTTTTGGAAGGTGCCCCAGAAGCTAAAATGAGAGCATATTTTCTGTAAATTCACATTATCTTTCTCAGTCATGTGAGAATGAAGTCTGACATTCTCAGTAAAACATGTACATCCAACAAGGGCAGAGACTGTCAGTTGATTCCTTTGTGTTCTACTGCAGCTTCCCAGAGTGTTCTAAAGAACAACTAGAGTGCTAACAGCCTTACTTATGACAAAAGTATGGCACACCTGAAGCCATCTTGATTGGAATAAACTGGTAACACTTAAAACATTTAATTTAAAAAGGAACAAAATGATGGGGTTCATCTTGTCATAGAAATTATGGTTAGTGCTCTGGAAAGAAAAATTAGGACATGTTTCAAGTGTGATCTCAAATATCTTCCTGTTATATTTCAACAGGAGCAGCCTGTCAGTTGATGCCTTTGTGTTCTACTGCAGCTTCCCAGAGTGTTCTAAAGAACAACTAGAGCGCTAACAGTCTTACTTATGACAAAAGTATGGCACACCTGAAGCCATCTTGATTGGAATAAACTGGTAACACTTAAAACATTTAATTTAAAAGGAACAAAATGATGGGGTTCATTTTGTCATAGAAATTATGGTTAGTGCTGTAGAAAGAAAAATTAGGACATGTTTCAAGTGTGATCTCAAATATCTTCCTGTTATATTTCTACAGGAGCAGCCTGTCAGTTGATGCCTTTGTGTTCTACTGCAGCTTCCCAGAGTGTTCTAAAGAACAACTAGAGCGCTAACAGTCTTACTTATGACAAAAGTATGGCACACCTGAAGCCATCTTGATTGGAATAAACTGGTAACACTTAAAACATTTAATTTAAAAGGAACAAAATGAGGGGTTCATTTTGCCATAGAAATTATGGTTAGTGCTGCAAAAAGAAAATTTAGTGCATGTTTTAAGTGAGATCTCAAATCCTCTTCTATTTCATTAGAAAATTCTGACATGCAGACTGAAACAATCACTTTCAATACCAGCAGTAGACTTCCAGTTAACTCCTTGGTGAGCAGTAGCTTTACTACAGTGATCTAATGAACAACTAGAGTAATAACATTCTGAATTTATGGCAAATGTGTGACACATCTGAATGCCTTCTTGATGGAATCAAAGTAAAAAACTGAAAGCATTTCCTACTGAGGAGACTGCAGTAAATGAGGAAATTAGGAAACTTCATAACAAAGAAGTCTTCCAAGATGGCCACCAGTGAAAAAAGAGCCCAAATGTAGCACAAATATAACCCAGATGTAGCCCACATATAGCCCAATGACAAAAGTGTGCAAAACACTTTTTATTTTTAGTTTTTTGCAGTTTTATGTAGTGCAGACTGGTCAGGTATTGGAGCGTTGCATCTTAAAACATGACCCCTACACTACAAAAACACCACTGCACTACCCTAAACCCTAAAACACTACCCCAGCACGACCCCCTACACTACACAAGCACCACTGCACTATCCTAAACCCTAAAACACCACCCCCTGCACGACCCCCTACACTACACAAACACCACTGCACTACCCTAAACCCTAAAACACTACCCCAACACCACTGCACTAACCTAAATCCTAAAACACTACCCCCAGCACGACCCCTACACTACCCAAACACCACTGCACTACCCTAAAACATGACCCCTACACTACACAAACACCACTGCACTACCCTAAACCTAAAACACTACCCCCAGCACAACCCCTACACTACACAAGCACCACTGCACTACCCTAAACCCTAAAACACTGCCCCCAGCACGACCCCCTACACTACACAAACACCACTGCACTACCTTAAACCCCAAAACACTACCCCCAGCATGACCCCCTACAATGCACGAACACCACTGCACTGCCCTAAACCCTGAAACACATACCGTAGCACGACCCCCTACACTGCCCGAACACCACTGCACTGCCCTAAACCCTGAAACACCACCCCCTTCACGACCCCCTACACTGCCCGATCACCACTGCACTGCCCTAAACCCTGAAACACCACCCCCAGCATGATCCCTACACTGCCCGAACACCACTGCACTGCCCTAAACCCCGAAACACTACCCCCAGCAAGACCTCCTACACTGCCCAAACACCACTGCACTGCCCTAAACCCTGAAACATCACCCCCAGCAAGACCCCCTACACTGCCCGAACACCACTGCCCTAAACCCTGAAACACCACCCCTGCACGACCCCCTACACTGCCCAAACACCACTGCACTGCCCTAAACCCTGAAACACCATCCCCAGCACGACCCCTACACTGCACGAACACCACTGCACTGCCCTAAACCCTGAAACACTACCCCCAGCAAGACCCCCTACACTGCCCGAACACCACTGCACTGCCCTAAACCCTGAAACACCCCCCCAGCAAGACCCCCTACACTGCCCAAACACCACTGCCCTAAACCCTGAAACACCACCCCCAGCAAGACCCCCTACACTGCCCGAACACCACTGCACTGCCCTAAACCCTGAAACACCAGCCCCAGCACGACCCCTACACTGCCCGAACACCACTGCACTGCCCTAAACCCTGAAACACCACCCCCTGCACGACCCCCTACACTGCCCGAACACCACTGCACTGCCCTAAACCCTGAAACACCACCCCAGCACGACCCCCTACACTGCCCGAACACCACTGCACTGCCCAAAACCCTGAAACACCACCCCCTGCACGATCCCCTACACTGCACGAACACTACTACACTGCCCTAAACCCTGAAACACCACCCCCAGCACGACCCCCTACACAGCACCAACACCACTGCACTGCCCTAAACCCCGAAACACTACCCCCAGCAAGACCCCTACACTGCCCGAACACCACTGCCCTAAACCCTGAAACACCACCCCCAGCAAGACCCCTACACTGCCCGTACACCACTGCACTGCCCTAAACCCTGAAACACCACCCCCAGCATGAACCCCTACACTGCCCGAACACCACTGCACTGCCCTAAACCCTGAAACACCACCCCCAGCACGACCCCCTACACTGCCCGAACACCACTGCACTGCCCTAAACCATGAAACACCAGCCCCAGCACGACCCCTACACTGCCCGAACACCACTGCACTAAACCCTGAAACACCACCCCCAGCAAGACCTCCCTACACTGCCCGAACACCACTGCACTGCCCTAAACCCTGAAACACCACCCCCAGCACGACCCCCTACACTGCCCGAACACCACTGCACTGCCCTAAACCCTGAAACACCAGCCCCAGCACAACCCCGTACACTGCCCGAACACCACTGCACTGCGATAAACCCTGAAACACCACCCCCAGCACGACCCCCTACACTGCCCGAACACCACTGCACTGCCCTAAACCCTGAAACACCACCCCCTGCACGACCTCCTACACTGCCGGAACACCACTGCACTGCCCTAAACCCTGAAACACCACCCCCTGCACGACCCCCTACACTGCCCGAACACCACTGCACTGCCCTAAACCCTGAAACATCAACCCCAGCAAGACCCCCTACACTGCCTGAACACCACTGCCCTAAACCCTGAAACACCACCCCCTACACTGCACGAACACCACTGCACTGCCCTAAACCCTGAAACACCACCTCCAGCAAAACCCCCTACACTGCCAGAACACCAGAGCTCTGCCCTAAAGCCTGAAACACTAGCCCCAGCATGACCCCCTACACTGCCCAAACACCACTGCACTGCCCTAAACCCTGAAACACCACCCCCAGCACGACCCCCTACACTGCCCGAACACCACTGCACTGCCCTAAACCCTGAAACACCAGCCCCAGCAAGACCCCCTACACTGCCCGAACACCACTGCACTGCCCTAGACTCTGAAACACCAGCCCCAGCAAGACCCCCTACACTGCCCAAACACCACTGCACTGCCCTAAACCCTGAAACACCAGCCCCAGCATGACCCCCTACACTGCCCGAACACCACTGCACTGCCCTAAACCCTGAAACACCAGCCCCAGCACGACCACCTACACTGCCCGAACACCACTGCACTGCCCTAAACCCTGAAACACCAGCCACAGCATAACCCCCTACACTGCCCGAACACCACTGCACTGCCCTAAACCCTGAAACACCAGCCACAGCACAACCCCCTACACTGCCCGAACACCACTGCACTGCCCTAAACCCTGAAACACCAGCCCCAGCACGACCCCCTACACTGCCCGAACACCACTGTACTGCCCTAAACCCTGAAACACCAGCCCCAGCACGACCCCCTACACTGCCCGAACACCACTGCACTGCCCTAAACCCTGAAACACCACCCCCTGCATGACCCCCTACACTGCCCGAACACCACTGCACTGCCCTAAACCCTGAAACACCACCCCCAGCACGACCCCCTACACTGCCCGAACACCACTGCACTGCCCTAAACCATGAAACACCAGCCCCAGCACGACCCCCTACACTGCCCGAACACCACTGCACTGCCCTAAACCCTGAAACACCACCCCCTGCACAACCTCCTACACTGCCGGAACACCACTGCACTGCCCTAAACCCTGAAACACCACCCCCAGCAAGACCCCCTACACTGCCCGAACACCACTGCACTAAAGCCTGAAACACCACCCCCAGCAAGACCACCTACACTGGCCGAACACCACTGCACTGCCCTAAACCCTGAAACACCACCCCCAGCACGACCCCCTTTACTGCTCGAACACCACTGCACTGCCCCAAACCCTGAAACACCACCCCCAGCACGACCCCCTACACTGCCCGAACACCACTGCCCTAAACCCTGAAACACCACCCCCTGCACGACCCCCTACACTGCCCGGACACCACTGCACTGCCCTAAACCCTGAAACACCTCCCCCTACACTGCCCGAACACCACTGCACTGCCCTAAACCCTGAAACACCACCCCCAGCACGACCCCCTACACTGCCCGAACACCACTGCACTGCCCTAAACCCTAAAACACCACCCCCAGCATTACCCCCTACACTGCCCAAACACCACTGTACTGCCCTAAACCCTAGAACACTACCCCCAGCACGACCCCCTACACTACCCAAACACCACTGCACTGCCCTAAACCCTAAAACACTCCCCCCAGCACGACCCCTACACTACCCGAACACCACTGCACTGCCCTAAACCCTAAAACACTCCCCCAGCACGACCCCCTACACTACCCAAACACCACTGCACTGCCCTAAACCCTAAAACACTACCCCCGCATGACCCCCTACACTACCCAAACACCAATGCACTACCCTAATCCCTAAAACACTACCCCCGCATGACCCCCTACACTACCCTAAACCCTAAAACACTACCCCTGCATGACTCCCTACACTACCCAAAGACCACTGCACTACCCTAAACCCTAAAACACGACCTCCTACACTACACAAACACCACTGCACTACCCTAAACCCTAAAACACTACCTCTACACTACACAAACACCACTGCACTACCCTAAAACACTACCCCCAGCAGTACCCCTACACTACCCAAACACCACTGCACTAACCTAAACCCTAAAACACTACCCCCAGCAGTACCCCCTACACTACCCAAACACCACTGCACTACCCTAAATCATTACCCCCAGGACGACCCCCTACACTACCCAAACACCACTGCACTACCCTAATCCCTAAAACACTACCCCCCGCATGACCCCCTACACTACCCTAAACCCTAAAACACTACCCCTGCATGACTCCCTACACTACCCAAAGACCACTGCACTACCCTAAACCCTAAAACACGACCTCCTACACTACACAAACACCACTGCACTACCCTAAACCATAAAACACTACCCCCTACACTACACAAACACCACTGCACTACCCTAAAACACTACCCCCAGCACGACCCCCTCCACTACCCAAACACCACTGCACTACCCTAAACCCTAAAACACTCCCCCAGCACGACTCCCTACACTACCCAAACACCACTGCACTACCCTAAACCCTAAATCTACCCCCAGCATGACCCCCTACACTGCACAAACACCACTGCACTACCCTAAACCCTAAAACACTACCCCCAGCACGACCCTCTTCACTACCTAAACACAACTGCACAATTTGTTACAGGCGTTGGAACGCAGGCCTGTGGTGCTTACTGGAAGTACCTAGTGGGTTAGTTGGGCCCCAGGGACCCTCAGGATTCAAGGTGACCTAATCCCCCAACTTAAAACGCACCACGGGGCGCGTTTGCACAGTGGTGAAGGGAGGGGGCGGGGCCTCAGGTGACATGTGCGCAAACACGCCCTGTGGTGCGTTTTAAGTTGGGGAATTAATTCCCTTTGAATCCTGAGGGACCCTGGGCGCCAACTAGCCCACCAGGTACCTTCAGTAAGCACAACAGAGTTGCGTTGCAGAGAGGTGAAAAAAGGTGCGTGGCCTCGGAACGCCTCTCTGCAACTCAACTCTGTGGTCCTAACTGTAGGTACCTGGGGGCTAGTTGGGCCCCAGGGACCCTCAGAATTCAAGGGGACTTAATCCCGCAACTTAAAACGCGCCACGGGGCGCGTTTGCAGACATGTCACCTCAGGCCCTCCCTCCCTTCACCACTGTGCAAACACGCCCTGTAGCGCGTTTTAAGAGGTAGTTTTAATCCCCCTGCCCTATTAAGTACTAGGGACTTGCAGAGGAGGTCATGCTAATCACAGGGGTACCCCAACGCATAGTGTTCCCTAGTGTATGTAGGTGTTTTCAATGTATTCTAAGTGTCTTTTAGCATAGCACTGGCTCTGGTTAGTCAGAGTCAGTTACCACCAGTACCCGTCTGAAAAAGTTGTGGGCACAGGATGATTTTGCAACAAGGCCTCTTTCTGCTCCTCTGTTGGTTCTTTCTGCACATCTTTTGCTTCTTTCTGTGCGTTTTTCTTCTTTCTTCACATGTGCTACCTCTGTAGGCATAGTTAGAAACTAGCATTTAAAAAAACCTTTGAAATTCACTTAAAAAATCATAGGTTTCAGGCACGTTATAGTTAGAAATTAGCATTTAAAAAACCTTTGAAATTCACTGAAAAAACCATAGGTTTCAGACACGTTATAGTTAGAAATTAGCATTTAAAAAACCTTTGAAATTCACTGAAAAAACCATAGGTTTTAGGGACATTTATAGTTAGTTGGACATTTCACTCGTACAAAACCATAGAAATTCCCCCGTTATAGTTAGTTCAGCTAACTATAACTCACGCCCCGCAATGCACTGCTGATGACGTCACATATTACATCACTCATGACATGGTCAGTGACATCACTCATGACATCACTGATGACATCTCAAATGACATCACTGATGACATCATCCATGTGATAATTTCATGCATCTTCTCACACCCTAATATAACTTTTGATACACCCACTCTAAATTACAGACTGCCATTCTCAAAACCATAGACACTCCAACACCAAAAACTACATACCCACTCACTGATTCTTAGGTCTACACACACATCCACTCACTCACCCGTACAGTCACTCATACTTAGTCACTCAGTACAGGACTATCATATGCACTCATACACCTATATAAACACTCACACACCGCCACTCATCCATAGAGGTACTCACACACCTAGTCAGTCATGCAAAAAACTTAATCACACACCCATTTACTCACCTATACAGTTATACACACACCAGCTCACTTACTCATACAAATACTAGCACATTCTTACACTCTTATACAATCACTGATACAAGTACACACTCATCCATACAGCCACTCTCACAATCACACACGATCACTTATAGCCATTTATATACTCCAACACACATATATACTGCCTTTCACATATGTAGTTACTCACACATGTACCACTGAGATATACATTCAATCACTAACACACCCATACACACACTCACCCACCCATACAGTCCATCACAGATGCACTCTTGAAACCATGCACCCAGTGAATCACCAACTCACACATCTATGCACAGAGTCACACACACCCCACCCACACAAACACTCAGGCACCCATACAGATACTCAGACAATCAATCAATAACCCATGTAGACAATCATGTAGCTATTCAGAAAGCCATGCAGCCGCTTACAAACCAACAGACAGACGGATACAGACATTCACACAGTTTAGTCACTAACCCATGCATTCAGTAAGATACATTTAATCACTCACTTGTAGAGTCAGTCACTCACGTACTAAATCATCCATTCAGACACTTATACACCCACTCATTCTTCAATACGCCTTTCCCTATATATATTAAACATATTTAAACTTTACAGAAACACACAGTCACTGGATGATGTCATCAGTGATGTCATTTGAGATGTCATCAGTGATGTCATCAGTGATGTCACTGACCATGTCATGAGTGATGTAATATGTGACGTCATGAGCAGTGCATTGCGGGGGTGCGAGTTATAGTTAGCTGAACTAACTATAACTGGGGAATTTCTATGGTTTTGTACGAGTGAAATGTCCAACTAACTATAACTGTCCCTAAAACCTATGGTTTTTTCAGTGAATTTCAAAGGTTATTTAAATGCTAATTTCTAACTATAACGTGTCTGAAACCTATGGTTTTTTCAGTGAATATATATATATATATATATATATTATCTACTGGCGGTCGCCAGTAGATAGTTATAGTTAGGACCTATTTTCCATAGGAAATCCGTGACATTCTATTTGAAATAACTCTTGCGTCGGTTGACGAATCTTCGGGAAATTTTCAAACTTTATGGCACGCTCTGGTCCGCTCCTACGCTGAAAGTCTCAGGGTAATTCGTCAAGCGGGGGCCGAGAAAAAAGGGGGGTCCCAAAACGTGTTTTCCCCATTCATTTTCCCATAGGAAACTTTAGACACGGCTACAGCCCGAACTGCTGAACGGAATTACACCAAATTTGGCAAAGAGGTTGTTCTTGGTTCAGAAAGAACCCTTTTTGTTAAATGGTGTAAATCCGTTCAGTAGTTGCGGAGAAATTAAAAAATAAGAGTCAAAAAATCAATTTCCCATAGGAAACTTTATGCAAGGCTACAGCCCGAACTGCTGAACGGAATTACACCAAATTTGGCAAAGAGGTAGTTCTTGGTTCAAAAAGAACCCTTTTTGTTAAATGGTGTAAATCCGTTCAGTAGTTGCTGAGAAAATCAAAAGTAAAAACACATATATATCTGGGCGGAGCCTAACCACACATGTCATCGTGAGATCTGATTGGCTGTCAGCACTTCATCCTGGAATTGCTGGCAGCCATCTTGGGAAAAAATATAAATGATAGTACCCCATTGAAATGCATTGTAGTGAATCGAAGATTTTGAGGGTTACCAAAAGGAGAACTATAAAGGGTGATAACAGACTTTAGTTACATTAGAATTCATTTGTTGATGGTACCATACTAATTTCTGGAATTGTGGTGTGTTCTAAGGTGATTTTACCCTGTGAAAAACCTTCTGCTGGGATATCATGAATCATGTTTGAGAGAAAACTATTTTCACATGCTTGTCCCATACAGTTTTGGAAGGTGCCCCAGAAGCTAAAATGAGAGCATATTTTCTGTAAATTCACATTATCTTTCTCAGTCATGTGAGAATGAAGTCTGACATTCTCAGTAAAACATGTACATCCAACAAGGGCAGAGACTGTCAGTTGATTCCTTTGTGTTCTACTGCAGCTTCCCAGAGTGTTCTAAAGAACAACTAGAGTGCTAACAGCCTTACTTATGACAAAAGTATGGCACACCTGAAGCCATCTTGATTGGAATAAACTGGTAACACTTAAAACATTTAATTTAAAAAGGAACAAAATGATGGGGTTCATCTTGTCATAGAAATTATGGTTAGTGCTCTGGAAAGAAAAATTAGGACATGTTTCAAGTGTGATCTCAAATATCTTCCCGTTATATTTCAACAGGAGCAGCCTGTCAGTTGATGCCTTTGTGTTCTACTGCAGCTTCCCAGAGTGTTCTAAAGAACAACTAGAGCGCTAACAGTCTTACTTATGACAAAAGTATGGCACACCTGAAGCCATCTTGATTGGAATAAACTGGTAACACTTAAAACATTTAATTTAAAAAGGAACAAAATGAGGGGGTTCATTTTGCCATAGAAATTATGGTTAGTGCTGTAGAAAGAAAAATTAGGACATGTTTTAAGTGAGATCTCAAATATCTTCCTGTTATATTTCAACAGGAGCAGCCTGTCAGTTGATGCCTTTAATTTCTACTGCAGCTTCCCAGAGTGTTCTAAAGAACAACTAGAGTGCTAACAGCCTTACTTATGACAAAAGTATGGCACACCTGAAGCCATCTTGATTGGAATAAACTGGTAACACTTAAAACATTTAATTTAAAAAGGAACAAAATGAGGGGTTCATTTTGCCGTAGAAATTATGGTTAATGCTGCAAAAAGAAAATTTAGTGCATGTTTTAAGTGAGATCTCAAATCCTCTTCTATTTCATTAGAAAATTCTGACATGCAGACTGAAACAATCACTTTCAATACCAGCAGTAGACTTCCAGTTAACTCCTTGGTGAGCAGTAGCTTTACTACAGTGATCTAATGAACAACTAGAGTAATAACATTCTGAATTTATGGCAAATGTGTGACACATCTGAATGCCTTCTTGATGGAATCAAAGTAAAAACTGAAAGCATTTCCTACTGAGGAGACTGCAGTAAATGAGGAAATTAGGAAACTTCATAACAAAGAAGTCTTCCAAGATGGCCACCAGTGAAAAAAGAGCCCAAATGTAGCACAAATATTACCCAGATGTAGCCCACATATAGCCCAATGACAAAAGTGTGCAAAACACTTTTTATTTTTAGTTTTTTTGCAGTTTTATGTAGTGCAGACTGGTCAGGTATTGGAGCGTTGCATCTTAAAACATGACCCCCTACACTACAAAAACACCACTGCACTACCCTAAACCCTAAAACACTACCCCAGCACGACCCCCTACACTACACAAGCACCACTGCACTATCCTAAACCCTAAAACACTACCCCCAGCATGACCCCCTACACTACACAAACACCACTGCACTACCCTAAACCCAAAAACACTACCCCAGCACGACCCCTACACTACACAAGCACCACTGCACTATCCTAAACCCTAAAACACTACCCCCAGCATGACCCCCTACACTACACAAACACCACTGCACTACCCTAAACCCTAAAACACTACCCCAACACCACTGCACTAACCTAAATCCTAAAACACTACCCCCAGCACGACCCCCTACACTACCCAAAAACCACTGCACTGCCCTAAAACATGACCCCCTACACTACACAAACACCACTGCACTACCCTAAACCCTAAAACACTACCCCCAGCACGACCCCCTACACTACACAAGCACCACTGCACTACCCTAAACCCTAAAACACTGCCCCCAGCACGACCCCCTACACTACACAAACACCACTGCACTACCTTAAACCCTAAAACACTACCCCCAGCACGACCTCCTACACTGCACGAACACCACTGCACTGCCCTAAACCCTGAAACACATACCGTAGCAAGTCCCCCTACACTGCCCGAACACCACTGCACTGCCCTAAACCCTGAAACACCACCCCCTTCACGACCCCCTACACTGCCCGAACACCACTGCACTGCCCTAAACCCTGAAACACCACCCCCAGCATGACCCCTACACGGCCCGAACACCACTGCACTGCCCTAAACCCCGAAACACTACCCCCAGCAAGACCTCCTACACTGCCCAAACACCACTGCACTGCCCTAAACCCTGAAACATCACCCCCAGCAAGACCCCCTACACTGCCCTAACACCACTGCCCTAAACCCTGAAACACCACCCCCAGCACGACCCCCGACACTGCCCGAACACCACTGCACTGCCCTAAACCCTGAAACACCACCCCCAGCACGACCCCCTACACTGCCCGAACACCACTGCACTGCCCTAAACCCTGAAACACCACCCCCTGCATGACCCCCTACACTGCCCGAACACTACTGCACTGCCCTAAACCCTGAAACACCATCCCCAGCACGACCCCCTACACTGCACAAACACCACTGCACTGCCCTAAACCCTGAAACACTACCCCCAGCAAGACCCCCTACACTGCCCGAACACCACTGCACTGCCCTAAACCCTGAAACACCCCCCAGCAAGACCCCCTACACTGCCCAAACACCACTGCCCTAAACCCTGAAACACCACCCCCAGCAAGACCCCTACACTGCCCGAACACCACTGCACTGCCCTAAACCCTGAAACACCAGCCCCAGCACGACCCCTACACTGCCCGAACACCACTGCACTGCCCTAAACCCTGAAACACCACCCCCTGCACGACCCCCTACACTGCCCGAACACCACTGCACTGCCCTAAACCCTGAAACACCACCCCCAGCACGACCCCCTACACTGCCCGAACACCACTGCACTGCCCTAAACCCTGAAACACCACCCCCTGCACGATCCCCTACACTGCCCGAACACTACTACACTGCCCTAAACCCTGAAACACCACCCCAGCACGACCCCCTACACAGCACAAACACCACTGCACTGCCCTAAACCCCGAAACACTACCCCCAGCAAGACCCCTACACTGCCCGAACACCACTGCCCTAAACCCTGAAACACCACCCCCAGCAAGACCCCCTACACTGCCCGTACACCACTGCACTGCCCTAAACCCTGAAACACCACCCCCAGCATGACCCCCTACACTGCCCGAACACCACTGCACTGCCCTAAACCCTGAAACACCACCCCCAGCACGACCACCTACACTGCCCGAACACCACTGCACTGCCCTAAACCATGAAACACCAGCCCCAGCACGACCCCCTACACTGCCCGAACACCACTGCACTGCCCTAAACCCTGAAACACCACCCCCAGCACGACCCCCTACACTGCCCGAACACCACTGCACTGCCCTAAACCCTGAAACACCAGCCCCAGCACAACCCCGTACACTGCCCGAACACCACTGCACTGCCCTAAACCCTGAAACTCCAGCCCCAGCACGACCGCCTACACTGCCCGAAAACCACTGCACTGCCCTAAACCCTGAAACACCAGCCCCAGCAAGACCCCCTACACTGCCCGAACACCACTGCACTGCCCCAAACCCTGAAACACCATCCCCAGCAAGACCCCCTACACTGCCCGAACACCACTGCACTAAAGCCTGAAACACCACCCCCAGCAAGACCACCTACACTGGCCGAACACCACTGCACTGCCCTAAACCCTGAAACACCACCCCCTGCACGACCCCCTACACTGCCCAAACACCACTGCACTGCCCTAAACCCTGAAACACCACCCCCTGCATGACCCCCTACACTGCCTGAACACCACTGCACTGCCCTAAACTCTGAAACACCACCCCTCAGCACGACACCCTACACTGCCCGAACACCACTGCACTGCCCTAAACCCTGAAACACCACCCCCAGCACGACCCCCTATACTGCCCGAACACCACTGCACTGCCCTAAACCCTGAAACACCACCCCCTGCACGACCTCCTACACTGCCGGAACACCACTGCACTGCCCTAAACCGTGAAACACCACCCTCAGCACGACCCCCTACACTGCCCGAACACCACTGTACTTCCCTAAAAACTGAAACATCAACCCCAGCAAGACCCCCTACACTGCCTGAACACCACTGCCCTAAACCCTGAAACACCACCCCCTACACTGCACGAACACCACTGCACTGCCCTAAACCCTGAAACACCACCTCCAGCAAAACCCCCTACACTGCCTGAACACCATTGCTCTGCCCTAAATCCTGAAACACTAGCCCCAGCATGACCCCCTACACTGCCCAAACACCACTGCACTGCCCTAAACCCTGAAACACCACCCCCAGCACGACCCCCTACACTGCCCGAACACCACTGCACTGCCCTAAACCCTGAAACACCAGCCCCAGCAATACCCCCTACACTGCCCGAATACCACTGCACTGCCCTAGACTCTGAAACACCAGCCCCAGCAAGACCCCCTACACTGCCCGAACACCACTGCACTGCCCTAAACCCTGAAACACCAGCCCCAGCATGACCCCCAACACTGCCCGAACACCACTGCACTGCCCTAAACCCTGAAACACCAGCCCCAGCACGACCACCTACACTGCCTGAACACCACTCCACTGCCCTAAACCCTGAAACACCAGCCACAGCACAACCCCCTACACTGCCCGAACACCACTGCACTTCCCTAAACCCTGAAACACCAGCCCCAGCACGACCCCCTACACTGCCCACACACCACTGTACTACCCTAAACCCTGAAACACTAGCCCCAGCACGACCCCGTACACTGCCTGAACACCACTGCACTGCCCTAAACCCTGAAACACCACCCCCTGCATGACCCCCTACACTGCCCGAACACCACTGCACTGCCCTAAACCCTGAAACACCACCCCCACCACGACCCCCTTTACTGCTCGAACACCACTGCACTGCCCCAAACCCTGAAACACCACCCCCAGCACGACCCCCTACACTGCCCGAACACCACTGCCCTAAACCCTGAAACACCACCCCTGCACGACCCCCTACACTGCCCGAACACCACTGCACTGCCCTAAACCCTGAAACACCACCCCCTACACTGCCCGAACACCACTGCACTGCCCTAAACCCTGAAACACCACCCCCAGCATGACCCCCTACACTGCCCGAACACCACTGCACTGCCCTAAACCCTAAAACACCACCCCCAGCATTACCCCCTACACTGCCCAAACACCACTGTACTGCCCTAAACCCTAGAACACTACCCCCAGCACGACCCCCTACACTACCCGAACACCACTGCACTACCCTAAACCCTAAAATACTACCCCCAGCACAACCCCCTACACTACCCGAACACGACTGCACTGCCCTAAACCCTCAAACACTCCCCCAGCACGACCCCCTACACTACCCGAACACCACTGCACTGCCCTAAACCCTAAAACACTCCCCCCAGCACGACCCCCTACACTACCCAAACACCACTGCACTGCCCTAAACCCTAAAACACTCCCCCAGCACGACCCCCTACACTACCCAAACACCACTGCACTGCCCTAAACCCTAAAACACTACCTCCCGCATGACCCCCTACACTTCCCAAACACCAATGCCCTACCCTAATCCCTAAAACACTACCCCCCGCATGACCCCCTACACTACCCTAAACCCTAAAACACTACCCCCGCATGACTCCCTACTCTACCCAAAGACCACTGCACTACCCTAAACCCTAAAACATGACCTCCTACACTACACAAACACCACTGCACTACCCTAAACCCTAAAACACTACCCCCTACACTACACAAACACCACTGCACTACCCTAAACCCTAAAACACTATCCCCAGCAGTACCCCTACACTACCCAAACACCACTGCACTAACCTAAACCCTAAAACACTACCCCTAGCAGTACCCCTACACTACCCAAACACCACTGCACTACCCTAAATCACTACCCCCAGCACGACCCCTACACTACCCAAACACCACTGCACTACCCTAAACCCTAAAACACTACCCCCAGCACGACCCCCTACACTACCCAAACACCACTGCACTACCCTAAACCCTAAAATACTCCCCCAGCACGACTCCCTACACTACCCAAACACCACTGCACTACCCTAAACCCTAAATCTACCCCCAGCATGACCCCCTACACTACACAAACACCACTGCACTACCCTAAACCCTAAAACACTACCCCCAGCACGACCCTCTTCACTACCTAAACACAACTGCACAATTTGTTACAGGCGTTGCAACGCAGGCCTGTGGTGCTTACTGGAAGTACCTAGTGGGCTAGTTGGGCCCCAGGGACCCTCAGGATTCAAGGTGACCTAATCCCCCAACTTAAAACGCACCACGGGGCGCGTTTGCACAGTGGTGAAGGGAGGGGCGGGGCCTCAGGTGACATGTGCGCAAACACGCCCTGTGGTGCGTTTTAAGTTGGGAATTAATTCCCTTTGAATCCTGAGGGACCCTGGGGGCCAACTAGCCCACCAGGTACCTTCAGTAAGCACAACAGAGTTGCGTTGCAGAGAGGTGAAAAAGGTGCGTGGCCTCGGAACGCCTCTCTGCAACTCAGCTCTGTGGTCCTAACTGTAGGTACCTGGGGGCTAGTTGGGCCCCAGGGACCCTCAGAATTCAAGGGGACTTAATCCCGCAACTTAAAACGCGCCACGGGGTGCGTTTGCACACATGTCACCTCAGGCCCCCCTCACCACTGTGCAAACGCGCCCTGTAGCGCGTTTTAAGAGGTAGTTTTAATCCCCCTGCCCTATTATGTACTAGGGACTTGCAGAGGAGGTCATGCTAATCACAGGGGTACCCCAACGCATAGTGTTCCCTAGTGTATGTAGGTGTTTTCACTGTATTCTAAGTGTCTTTTAGCATAGCACTGGCTCTGGTTAGTCAGAGTCAGTTACCACCAGTACCCGTCTGAAAAAGTTGTGGGCACAGGATGATTTTGCAACAAGGCCTCTTTCTGCTCCTCTGTTGGTTCTTTCTGCACATCTTTTGCTTCTTTCTGTGCGTTTTTCTTCTTTCTTCACATGTGCTACCTCTGTAGGCATAGTTAGAAACTAGCATTTAAAAAAACCTTTGAAATTCACTTAAAAAATCATAGGTTTCAGGCACGTTATAGTTAGAAATTAGCATTTAAAAAACCTTTGAAATTCACTGAAAAAACCATAGGTTTCAGACACGTTATAGCTAGAAATTAGCATTTAAAAAACCTTTGAAATTCACTGAAAAAAACATAGGTTTTAGGGACAGTTATAGTTAGTTGGACATTTCACTCGTACAAAACCATAGAAATTCCCCCGTTATAGTTAGTTCAGCTAACTATAACTCGCGCCCGCAATGCACTGCTGATGACGTCACATATTACATCACTCATGACATGGTCAGTGACATCACTGATGACATCACTGATTACATCTCAAATGACATCACTGATGACATCATCCATGTGATAATTTCATGCATCTTCTCACACCCTAATATAACTTTTGATACACCCACTCTAAATTACAGACTGCCATTCTCAAAACCATAGACACTCCAACACCAAAAACTACATACCCACTCACTGATTCTTAGGTCTACACACACATCCACTCACTCACCCGTACAGTCACTCATTCTTAGTCACTCAGTACAGGACTATCATATGCACTCATACACCTATATAAACACTCACACACCGCCACTCATCCATAGAAGTACTCACACACCTAGTCAGTCATGCAAAAAACTTAATCACACACCCATTTACTCACCTATACAGTTATACACACACCAGCTCACTTACTCATACAAATACTAGCACATTCTTACACTCTTATACAATCACTGATACAAGTACACACTCATCCATGCAGCCACTCTCACAATCACACACTCTCACTTATAGCCATTTATATACTCCAACACACATATATACTGCCTTTCACATATGTAGTTACTCACACATGTACCACTGAGATATACATTCAATCACTAACACACCCATACACACACTCACCCACCCATACAGTCCATCACAGATGCACTCTTGAAACCATGCACCCAGTGAATCACCAACTCACACATCTATGCACAGAGTCACACACACCCCACCCACACAAACACTCAGGCACCCATACAGATACTCAGACAATCAATCAATAACCCATGTAGACACTCATGTAGCTATTCAGAAAGCCATGCAGCCGCTTACAAACCAACAGACAGACGGATACAGACATTCACACAGTTTAGTCACTAACCCATGCATTCAGTAAGATACATTTAATCACTCACTTGTAGAGTCAGTCACTCACGTACTAAATCATCCATTCAGACACTTATACACCCACTCATTCTTCAATACGCCTTTCCCTATATATATTAAACATATTTAAACTTTACAGAAACACACAGTCACTGGATGATGTCATCAGTGATGTCATTTGAGATGTCATCAGTGATGTCATCAGTGATGTCACTGACCATGTCATGAGTGATGTAATATGTGACGACATCAGCAGTGAATTGCGGGGGCGCGAGTTATAGTTAGCTGAACTAACTATAACGGGGGAATTTCTATGGTTTTGTACGAGTGAAATGTCCAACTAACTATAACTGTCCCTAAAACCTATGGTTTTTTCAGTGAATTTATATATATATATATTATTTTTTATTTTTTATTTATATATATTTAGATATATATAGTGTTATTATATCAATCTTCATTAACATTGGAATTAATTTCAATTCATTTTTTAACTGATGCAATAAAATATTATATGTATTATTTAAAATGAGAAAAGATTTGGAATGCTCTTTAGAATTTGTCATAGTTTTTGACGACTTTGGTAGGCTAATATTTATTTTATAATATGATTTTGACTATCATTTCTAAATAATGTACTCCTTTGTTATTTATGAAGAGTTTGATTTTTAAATTGATGCATATTGTATATTCTTTTGATTTGTTTGTTAAATTTAGGGCCAATTTAGCTAACAGATTGCTCCATTCTTAGTTATTTGTAGCTTTGCTCTTTTTGTAATGCTTCTATAAATGTCTACAGTGTAGGTTGGGTTCTGCCTAATGCAGAGTGGAAGGCATTGTGCCATCCTTCCACTGTATTGTTTGTTTTGGCTACAGGTGCCAAGGTGCTGTCATAGACATTCCATCATGATATTTGGAATTTGGGTTGGTGTCTCTGTCCGGAGCGATGTTGTATGCCAACCCAAGTGTCTTTGAAATAGTCCATTAGGGGGATAAGTTGGTCTTCATTTTGCTGGTAGAAAGGACATTCTGTTAGTAAATTGTAGTGGTTGGGTACCTTGGTGGCAGGGACATAGGCAAGTGCAATAATCTTTTTATTAAAGGCAAATTGGCTGTTTGTAGAATATTCTACACTTAGTGCAGATTTTTGGAGGTGTCTCCATATATTTTGATTGAAATGATAGTAACAGACTTCCATGGCTGTGAGAGGGTACAGTTTTAGAATGGTTTGAATCATGGCTTACTCAAAGTCTATGAATATTTTGTGGGGGTACTAATTATTTTGCTTATGCTCGATAAGGTTTAAGAGGTCGTAGTAAGTGCTACTTTGTTTATTTGGTAGTAGGGCATATATAAAAGTGATATTTGTGTTTTGATATTCACCATGTATGGTGTATATCAGAGTGAATGGTTTGGGACACATTTTGAAGGCCCAAACCATCATCCACATTTTGCATTGGCTAGGTTTTAGTAAGTTATCTGCTGTTGAGAATATTAGGATTCATTTTTCGTTATTTAGGTTGTCATGTAAAAGGAAAGGTTCCTCATTATATTTCATTGTTAAATGTTCAGGTATGTGTATGTCTTGGTATCTTCTAGGGGCAGGTGGAGTATCAGTGGTGGCTTTTTTAGTTTGTACAATTATATATTTTAAAGAGGGGATAGGTGGTAGTTGACCTGTGATGTGTTTATTACTTTACGTAGTATATCTTTAAGGATTGTGCCAGTGCTTGACTGTCTTATATCCTGCAATATTTCACTTCTATTTCTGTTACATTTGGGGGATCGTTGTGCTCTCTTACATGAATTACAACATCATATTTTGTAGTTGCCCTCCCATAGCATGCATTAGAATAATATTTTGTATATTTCCATTTTGTAGTTTCTGGGTTGTAGGTGTAGGCCTTGTGATTTAATAACTGCTTGCCTTTCTTAGGAGTGATATACTTTGCAGCTTCTGTCATTGTATCTGAAAGTAGTGTCACAGTATAAATAGATATAATATTTTAAAGTTTCCACATTTGTTATTCACATGTAAAATATGCAACTCTTTCTATTTTGTATACTTACATATATGTTCTGTTTAGATGTTTCACATGGGTTTGCATATTTTCCTTTGGGGTGTTCTAATGTGGATCAGGTGCTTTCTTTTCTGTTGAATGAAAACAAATTGTAATTTTAAATGTTCATTTGTTCGTAGTTAGCAGAGTTTGAGGTAGTTAAGTTTATGTTTGCTCACTATTTAGGTAAGTTTTTCACCTTTGTATTAATTTATATATACTTACTTTCTTATATATTTTTGCTGGTTTGTGATAGTTGCTATTTTCTGGCAGTTTATTGCTTTTTCAAGCTGTGAGTTTTTCTTTTAGGAAGTCTATGTAAAGAGATAGAAGTTGGAGATATATATTTATGTTGTATTTTACATGTGTGCATATGATAGTGCCGTATTGATGGTTGACTGCATGTATGAGTGACTGTATGGGTGAATGAGTGGATGTGTGTGTAGACCTAGGAATTAGTGAGTGGGTTTGTACTAACTGATATTGGTGTGTCTATGGTTTCGAAAATGGTAGTCTGTATTTTAGAGTGGGTGTATCAAAGGTTATATTAGGGTATGAGGAGGTGCATCAGATTATCACGTGGATGATGTCATCAGTGATATCATTTGAGATGCCATCAGTGATGTGACTGACCATGTCATGAATGATGTAATATGTGACGTCATCAAAACACACAAGATGATGGACGGAATGCTGCACATTGGCAAACATTCACCCCCAGTCACAGATCTGGGTTTAATCCATCGTTATTTTGCTTCACCACGCCACCCCAGTTCAGACATAGCCATATGCAAATCAGTCTTGACCCTGTGCCTCATGGGAACAGTCCAGACCGAACTGCCAAGCCATGTCTTCCCTGGACCGGAATCAAGCATCCTAGGACCGGTTTCTGGCTATCAGCCTTCATCAGCCAGGATAGCTTGACTCCAGTGGCGTAGTGAAGCTATCCTGGCTGAAGAGGGGTGAAACCCCGAAACCGGTCCTAGGATGCTTATTTCCAGTCCAGGGAGGACCTGGCTTGGCAATTCGGGCTGGACTGTTCCCATGAGGCACAGGGTCAAGACTGATTTGCATATGGCTGGGTTCAAACTGGAATGGCATGGTGAGCAAAAAAGCGATGGATTTAGGCCCAGATCGCTGTACTGGGGTGAATGTATGACATTGTTCTGCATTCTGTCCATCAACTGTTGTTTTTGCATTTGTCACCCCGAGTGGGACGGGTATGCCCAGACGTGGGTCCCGTGCTCTCCATGCCACTGGAATCAAGCTATCCTGGCTGAAGAGGGGTGAAACCCCGAAACCGGTCCTAGGATGCTTATTTCCAGTCCAGGGAGGACCTGGCTTGGCAATTCGGGCTGGACTGTTCCCATGAGGCACAGGGTCAAGACTGATTTGCATATGGCTGGGTTCAAACTGGAATGGCATGGTGAGCAAAAAAACGATGGATTTAGGCCCAGATCTCTGTACTGGGGTGAATGTATGACATTGTTCTGCATTCTGTCCATCAACTGTTGTTTTTGCATATGTGACGTCATCAGCAGTGCATTGCGGGGGCGCAAGTTATAGTTAGCTGAACTAACTATAACGGCGGAATTTCTATGGTTCTGTACGAGTGAAATGTCCAACTAACTATAACGTCCCTGAAACCTATGGTTTTTTCAGTGAATTTCTAAGGTTTTTTAAATGCTAATTTCTAACTATAACGTGCCTGAAACCTATGATTTTTTCAGTGAATTTTAATGGTTTTTTAAATGCTAATTTCTAACTATAGCGTCCCTGAAACCTATGGTTTTTTCAGTGAATATATATATATATTCACTGAAAAAACCATAGGTTTTAGGGACAGTTTTAATTACTTGGACATTGCACTCGTACAAAACCCGTGAAATTCCCCGTTATAGTTAGTTCAGCTAACTATAACTCGCGCCCCTGCAATGCACTGCTGATGACGTCACATATTACATCACTCATGACATGGTCAGTGACATCACTGATGACATCACTGATGACATCTCAAATGACATCACTGATGACATCACTGATGACATCATCCAGTGACTGTGTGTTTCTGTAAAGTTTAAATATGTTTAATATATATAGGGAAAGGCATATTGAAGAATGAGTGGGTGTATAAGTGTCTGAATGGATGATTTAGTAGGTGCGTGACTGACTCTATGAGTGAGTGATTAAACGTATCTTACTGAATGCATGGGTTAATGACTAAACTGTGTGAATGTCTGTATCTGTCTGTCTGTTGGTGTGTAAGCGGCTGCATGGGTTTGCGAATAGCTACATGAGTGTCTATATGGGTTATTGATTTGTTGTTTGAGTATCTGTATGGGTGCCTGAGTGTTTGTGTGGGTGGGGTGTGTGTGACTCTGTGCATAGATGTGTGAGTGGGTGATTCACTGGGTGCATGGTTTCAAGAGTGCATCTGTGATGGACTGTATGGGTGGGTGAGTGTGTGTATGGCTGTGTTAGTGAGTAAATGTATATCTCAGTGGTACATGTGTGAGTAACTACATATGTGAAAGGCAGTATATATGTGTGTTGGAGTATATAAATGGCTATAAGTGAGAGTGTGTGATTGTGAGAGTGGCTGTATGGATGAGTGTGTGCTTGTATCAGTGATTGTGTAAGAGCGTAAGAATGTGCTAGTATTTGTATGAGTAAGTGAGCTGGTGTGTGTATAACTGTATAGGTAAGTAAATGGGAGTGTGATTAATTATTTGCATGACTGACTAGGTGTGTGAGTACCTCTATGGATGAGTGGAGGTGTGTGAGTGTGTATATAGGTGTATGAGTGCATATGATAGTCCTGTATGTGTGACCATAAGTATGAGTGATTGTACTGTTGAGAGAGTAAATGTGTGTGTAGACCTAATAATCAGTGAGTGGGTATGTAGTTTTTGGTGTTGGAGTGTCTATGGTTTTGAGAATGGCAGTCTGTAATTTAGAGTGGGTATATCAAAGGTTATATTAGGGTGTGAGAAGATGCATGAAATTATCACATGGATGATGTCATCAGTGATGTCATCAGTGATGTCATTTGAGATGTCATCAGTGATGTCATCAGTGATGTCACTGACCATGTCATGAGTGATGTAATATGTGACGTCATCAGCAGTGCATTGCAGGGGCGCGAGTTATAGTTAGCTGAACTAACTATAACGGGGAATTTCACGGGTTTTGTACGAGTGCAATGTCCAAGTAACTAAAACTGTCCCTAAAACCTATGGTTTTTTCAGTGAATTTCAAAGGTTTTTTAAATGCTAATTTGTAACTATAACGTGTGTGAAACCTATGGTTTTTTCAGTGAATTTCAAAGGTTTTTTAAATGCTAATTTGTAACTATAACGTGTGTGAAACCTATGGTTTTTTCAGTGAATTTCAAAGGTTTTTAAATGCTAATTTCTAACTATAACGTGCCTGAAACCTACGGTTTTTTCAGTGAATTTCAAAGGTTTTGTAAATGACAATTTTTAAATGTATTAATTGTTATATTAATTTTTTCATACTGATTTACTACATTTTTAGAAACAATTTTTTTTTACATATTTTATTTTTTAAATTACATTGTAATTACATTATACATTACATTACAAAAATACTTTCTCAGAATGAATTACTTTAGTTTAAATACTTTGCAGATAGGCAATAGACTTTTAAGTACAGTAGTTACAGTTGTTGCAATGGGCAACACATTTTCAAACACAATGCAACATTCAGCTCAATGTGAATTTCTAGTTAAATGCAATTAGTTACTTTATGGATTACTTTTGTAACCACAGGACTGGATCCTAGATTCAGTCCTGGTACATCTCCTGTAAACAGTTGAGTAAAAGCGTTTTGGTTACAGTCGTGATTTTTAAGGAATATTATTGTATTTTAAAAGTTGACACTTAGAAACTTTTTCTCATAGAATCACCAATGTTATCCTATGGAAGGAAATTCACTTAGCAGGTAAAAACTGTTATCGTTACTTTTTCTTACTCAGTGTTGGATCCTGGATCCAGCACTGGTGCATCTCCTGTAAACAGTTGAAAAAATGCGTTTAAGTCATACAGGCGATTTTTAAGGAATATTTGTAGTTTGTGAAAATCAACACTTTGAAACTTTTTGCTGAAAACCAGTCAATCTTAGCCTATGAAGGAAATTCAAGTTACCGGTAAGTACGGTTAAAATTACTTTTGAGGATCAGTACTGGGCTGAAAGATGCAGCACTGAGGTCTCTCCTGATAACAAGTGAGTAAATCGGAATTCGTATTTCGGCTGATTTTAGAGGAATATTTTAAAGTTCCAAAACTCCACACTTAGAAGAATTTCCAAGTGAAACCAGTCAATGTTAGCCTATGGAAGGAAATTCAAGTTACTGGTAAGTACGGTTAAAATTACTTTTCAGGACCAGTACTGGGCTGAAAGATGCAGCACTGAGGTCTCTCCTGATAACAGGTGAGTAAATCAGAATTTGGATTTCGGCTGATTTTAGAGGAATATTTGTATGTTTCAAAAATCAACACAGAAACTTTTTCAGCAAAAAGCAGGCAATGATATCCTATGGAAGGAAATTCAAGTTACTGGTAAGTACGGTTAAAATTACTTTTGAGGATCAGTACTGGGCTGAAAGATGCAGCACTGAGGTCTCTCCTGATAACAGGTGAGTAAATCGGAATTCGTATTTCGGCTGATTTTAGAGGAATATTTTAAAGTTCCAAAACTCCACACTTAGAAGAATTTCCAAGTGAAACCAGTCAATGTTAGCCTATGGAAGGAAATTCAAGTTACTGGTAAGTACGGTTAAAATTACTTTTCAGGACCAGTACTGGGCTGAAAGATACAGCACTGAGGTCTCTCCTTATAACAGGTGAGTAAATCGGAATTCCTATTTCGGCTGATTTTAGAGGAATATTTTAAAGTTCCAAAACTCCACACTTAGAAGAATTTCCAAGTGAAACTAGTCAATGTTAGCCTATGAAGGAAATTCAAGTTACCGGTAAGTACGGCAAAAATTACTTTTCAGGACCAGTACTGGGCTGAAAGATGCAGCACTGAGGTCTCTCCTGATAACAGGTGAGTAAATCGGAATTCGTATTTCGGCTGATTTTAGAGGAATATTTTAAAGTTCCAAAACTCCACACTTAGAAGAATTTCCAAGTGAAACCAGTCAATGTTAGCCTATGGAAGGAAATTCAAGTTACTGGTAAGTATGGTTAGAATTACTTTTCAGGACCAGTACTGGGCTGAAAGATACAGCACTGAGGTCTCTCCTGATAACAGGTGAGTAAATCGGAATTCGTATTTCGGCTGATTTTAGAGGAATATTTGCACAATGGTGAAGGGAGGGGCGGGGCCTGAGGTTACATCTGTGTAAACGCGCCCCGTGGCGCGTTTTAAGTTGGGGATTAAGTCCCCTTGAATCCTGAGGGTCCCTAGGGGCCAACTAGCCCACCAGGAACCTCCAATATGCGCCAGGGGGCTGCGTTGCAGAGACGTGTAGAGAGGCCACACCCCTGTTTACACCTCTCTGCAACGCAGCTCTGTGGCGCTTTCTGGATGTACCTGTTGGGCTAGTTGGCCCCGAGGGACCCTCAGGATTGAAGGGGATTTAATTCCCCATCTTAAAACGCGCCACGGGGCCTGTTTGCACACATGTCACCTGAAGCCCCGCCCCCTCCCTTCACCACTGTGCAAACGCGCCCCGTGGCGCGTTTTAAGTTGGGGGATTAAGTCCCCTTGAATCCTGAGGGTCCCCGGAGTCCAACTAGCCCACCATATACCTCCAAAGCGCCACAGAGCTGCGTTGCAGAGAGGTGTAAAAGGGGCGTGGCCTCTGTACACCTCTCTGCAAGGCAGCCCCTGGCGCATACTGGAGGTTCCTGGTGGGCTAGTTGGCCCCAGGGACCCCCAGTATTCAAGGGGATTCGTTCCCCTCTGCAAACGCGCCAGGGGCGCGTTTGCAGAGTGGTGAAGGAAGGGGCGGGGCCTGCGGGCCCGATCGTTTTTTTTTTTTGTCCCCTGAAGGGGGGCTGTGTAGCCCCCTTCCTTTTTTCTGTTTTTGGGCCCTGGGGACCCCATCCCCCAGGGCCTTACCCCTTTTTAAATTAAAAAAAAAAAAAAAACGGGAAGGGGGCCGCGTGGCTCCCCTTCCCCGGGCCTGTATTGGCCCCGGGGACCCCATCTCCCGGGGCATGGCCTCTATTTTTATTTTTAATATTTTGAGGGGGGCTGCGTGGCCCCCTCCTCTGGCCATTTTAAGGCCCGGGGACCCCATCCCCGGGCCGGCCATACCCTTTTTTATTTTTATAATTTTTCAAAACTTTGGGGAGGAGGGCCGCGTGGCCCCCTCCCGAGCCACTACTTGCCCCGGGGACCCCATCCCCCGGGGCTGGCCCTCTCGTTGGGGACTGTGGGGGTCCCCAAACCCCCACAGTCCCGCCGGCTCCCCGTGTCCTACGGGAGCCGGCATTGCTTACACATGGGGAGCAGCTAACATGCTGCTCCCCATGTGGAAAGCAATCAGCTTTGGATATTGGAAGAGAGAGCAGGTTTCCTGCTCTCTCTTCCAATATCCAAAGCAAGTTTGCAATGACAGGACGGGGCCGCGAGGCTCCGTCCTGTCATTGCAAACAGCAGTGTCCCGAGGGTAGGCACCCCGGACACTGCAGGAGCCGGCCCTGGGGGTGGCGGTCCCCAGGGCCACCACAGGCTCCAGGAGGGGGGCCGCGCGGCCCCCTCCCATCGTGTGCATAGCCCCGGGGAGGTGGTGGTCCCCGGGGCTCTGGAGGTCCGTAACGGACCCCCATATTTAAATGTTTAGTGCCCCGGGGAGGTGGCGGTCCCCGGGGCGTGTGGGGGGCTGGAGCCCCCACACAGGTTTTTCATTTAAAAAAAGAAGCCCCGGGGAGGTGGTGGTCCCCGGGGCTGCGGGAGGGCTCAGAGACCTCCCGCACCATTATGCATAAAGCCCCGGGGGTGGCGGTCCCCGGGGCTTAGGGGGCCTTAGAGGCCCCCACACATAAATTAACCCCCCCCCCAGCATGCCCCCGGGACTTGGCCCACCCGGGGGCCAGTTAACTGTTCGCGCACCCTGAGCGCATCCTGCCGATTTTTTTTAAAAAAAATGCTTTTTGCCCAGGGGGTCCTTGTGGGACCCCTGAGCAGGCCTAGGGGTTAGGGTGTTTCTACCCTGCCCCCTTTGTGCGTTTTGCGCACTTGTTTCTTTTTTTCTCGGCGGGATACGCGCACCCTAAGCGCATCCCGCCGATTTAAAAAAAAATATATCTTTTTTCTGCCCAGGGGGTCCTTGTGGGACCCCCTGAGCAGACCTAGGGGGTCAGGGTGTTTCTACCGTGCCCCCTTTTTGCGCTTTGCGCACTTGTTTCTGTCCCTCGGTTCTACCGAGGGACAAAATGGCTGCCAACACTTCCTGAATCGGAATGTTGACAGCCAGCTGACAACCAATTAGCATGCAGCTCGTGATCGGGACGGTGCGCGCAGGGTGCGCTGAGGGTACGCGTATCCGACGCGCCCATAGATATATATGTACTTTTACTTTTGATTTTCTCAGGAACTACTGAACGGATTTACACCATTTAAGCAAAAGGCACCAGTCTGAACCAAGGACTACCTCTTTGCCAAATTTGGTGTAATTCCGTTCAGCAGTTCGAGGCTGTAGCTGCGACTAAAGGTTCCTATGGAAAAATGAATGGGAAAACGCGTTTTGGGACCCCCCTTTTTCTCGGCCCCCGCTTCACGTATCACCCCGAGACTTTCAGGGTAGGAGCGGAGCGGAGCGCCTCAACAAGTTGGAAACTTTCACGAAGATTCGTCAACCGGCGCCAACGTTATTTCAAATAGAATGTCGCGGATTTCCTATGGATAATAGGTTGTAACTATAACTATCTACTGGCGACCGCCAGTAGATAATATATATATATATATATATATATATATATATTACCTACTGGCGGTTGCCAGTAGGTAGTTATAGTTAGAATCTAGTTTCCATAGGAAAAGCGTTTTTTGATTTGCCAATATCTTTGGCGCCGTTTGACGATTCTTTGCGAAATTTTCAAAACTAATGGGGCGCTCCGGTCAGCTCCTATCTTGAAAGTAAGTATATATATATATATTGTTTTTAATTTATTTAGATATATTTAGATATATATAGTGTTATATCAATCTTTATTAACATTGGAATTCATTTCAATTCATTTTTTAACTGATGCAATAAAATATTATATGTATTATTTAAAATGAGAATAGATTTGGAATGCTCTTTAGAATTTGTCATAGTTTTTGACGACTTTGGTAGGCTAATATTTATTTTATAATATGATTTTGACTATCATTTCTAAATAATGTACTCCTTTGTTATTTATGAAGAGTTTGACTTTTAAATTGTTGCATATTGTATATTCTTTTGATTTGTTTGTTAAGTTTAGGGCCAATTTAGCTAACAGATTGCTCCATTCTTAGTTATTTGTAGCTTTGCTCTTTTTGTAATGCTTCTATAAATGTCTACAGTGTAGGTTGGGTTCTGCCTAATGCAGATTGGAAGGCATTGTGCCATCCTTCCACTGTATTGTTTGTTTTGGCTACAGGTGCCAAGGTGCTGTTATAGACATTCCATCATGATATTTGGAATTTGGGTTGGTGTCTCTGTCCGGAGCGATGTTGTATGCAAACCCAAGTGTCTTTGAAATAGTCCATTAGGGGGATAAGTTGGTCTTCATTTTGCTGGTAGAAAGGACATTCTGTTAGTAAATTGTAGTGGTTGGGTACCTTGGTGGCAGGGACATAGGCAAGTGCAATAATCTTTTTATTAAAGGCAAATTGGCTGTTTGTAGAATATTCTACACTTAGTGCAGATTTTTGGAGGTGTCTCCATATATTTTGATTGAAATGATAGTAACAGACTTCCATGGCTGTGAGAGGGTACAGTTTTAGAATGGTTTGAATCATGGCTTACTCAAAGTCTATGAATATTTTGTGGGGGTACTAATTATTTTGCTTATGCTCGATAAGGTTTAAGAGGTCGTAGTAAGTGCTACTTTGTTTATTTGGTAGTAGGGCATATATAAAAGTGATATTTGTGTTTTTATATTCACCATGTATGGTGTATGTCTGAGTGAATGGTTTGGGACACATTTTGAAGGCCCAAACCAGCATCCACATTTTGCATTGGCTAGGTTTTAGTAAGTTATCTGCTGTTGAGAATATTAGGATTCATTTTTCGTTATTTAGTTTGTCATGTAAAAGGAAAGGTTCCTCATTATATTTCATTGTTAAATGTTCAGGTATGTGTATGTCTTGGTATCTTCTAGGGGCAGGTGGAGTATCAGTGGTGGCTTCTTTAGTTTGTACAATTATATATTTTAAACAGGGGATAGGTGGTAGTTGACCTGTGATGTGTTTAGGACTTTACGTAGTATATCTTTAAGGATTGTGCCAGTGCTTGACTGTCTTATATCCAGCAATATTTCACTTCTATTTCTGTTACATTTGGGGGATTGTTGTGCTCTCTTACATGAATTACAACATCATATTTTGTAGTTGCCCTCCCATAGCATGCATTAGAATAATATTTTGTATATTTCCATTTTGTAGTTTCTGGGTTGTAGGTGTAGGCCTTATGATTTAATAACTGCTTGCCTTTCTTAGGAGTGATACACTTTGCAGCTTCTGTCATTGTATCTGAAAGTAGTGTCACAGTATAAATAGATATAATATTTTAAAGTTTCCACATTTGTTATTCACATGTAAAATATGCAACTCTTTCTATTTTGTATACTTACATATATGTTCTGTTTAGATGTTTCACATGGGTTTGCATATTTTCCTTTGGGGTGTTCTAATGTGGATCAGGTGCTTTCTTTTCTGTTGAATGAAAACAAATTGTAATTTTAAATGTTCATTTGTTCGTAGTTAGCAGAGGCTGAGGTAGTTAAGCTTATGTTTGCTCACTATTTAGGTAAGTTTTGCACCTTTGTATTAATTTATATATACTTACTTTCTTATATATTTTTGCTGGTTTGTGATAGTTGCTATTTTCTGGCAGTTTATTGCTTTTTCAAGCTGTGAGTTTTTCTTTTAGGAAGTCTATGTAAAGAGATAGAAGTTGAAGATATATTTTTATGTTGTATTTTACATGTTTGCAGGTCATGCTAATATTTTTGTTGGGGTTATATTGTTATAATTGTTGTTATTTTTGTAGGTGAATAGTAAAGATTTAGTTGCTGTAATATATTTTTATTTATTTCAACTTTGTGTGCCAAATGTTTTGGGTTTATTTGAAGTCATTGTTTTATGTAAAAAGTGTTTTTTAATATATTTATTAATAATTTAGAACTATTTTGGCAATAATATCCTAATTGATATTGTGTGTATCGATATTTTTGACATATTCAATTTTTATTTAAAGGTAACAATATTTTTGTATCTGATATTTTAGTTTTTTATATAGTTAAAAATTGATATTTGTCACACTGATGTTTGTGTTCTCGATATTTATGGTTTTAATAGTTAAGTATAGGAAGCCAATATTTTTGTTATCGATATTTAATTTCCGATATTTTTGTGTTTCGATATTATATGCATCAATATTATATCAGTGATCCGGGACTGTTGCATGGTCTGTCATGTTTGAAGAGGTGGGCACTAAGGGAATACCTGAATATAGTAAGCCAGTATCCCACTAAAATCACACAGAGTTCTTTTTGCTTGATGATTACTGATTGTTCTAAAGAACCAAATTTAAATGGAGGTGTGGAGAGGTAGAGATGAATGAGGTTAGTGGAATACAGTGACTTTGTTGACAGTTAGCAGCTAGCTCCCAAAAGAGATTGGGTTGAGATGCAGCATATTCTCTGAACACCAATATGGTGATTTAAAAAAAGTCTCTTCATTTGAATGATTTGGATGACAGCCAGGTGCCATGGTGGCCAAGGGAGAAGAGTCTTAAAAGTCTGGTAACCATACAAGTAGCGAGGTTGGGAATGTTATCCCATGGTGTGAAATACTACTATGGAAGACAATGAAGGATGCTGTTGCAGTAATCAAGCTCACTCATTGTCAAGGTATTAATCAGGAAATTTAGTAATGTAGAAGTAGTGGCATGCCCAAATACTGCAAGTGCTGATTCTTTTAAAACTATCAGTATGCTATCATGGGTGATAGAGTGTTGTGGCTTTATGATGAAGTCAAATTGCACTCTGAGTGTTACAGAAGCAGCATGGGGTGTTAAGAGCTTCTGGTAATTGAAGCAAATGTAGGGATTTGGGTGGAAAATATAATAGTTCATTCTTGATTGTGTTGTGCCTGAGAGAAATGCACTGTTTTTTTTAATCCAGGAGGTGATGTACGAAGTAAAAGAAGCTGATGTGATCAACTAAAGTGATGTAGAAGCAAAAGACAGATTCAGGGTATAGCCTTGGGGTTTCCCACTTGTAAGGGTGTGCAGAGTAGCAGAGAAGGAGTGATTAGAGATACAGGAAATGTACCTGTTCTATGCAGTTCCGGTAATATATACAGTGGTAAACGTAGATTTCATGGCGAGGTGGCCAACCATGTTGAATGCTGATGTGATGTTAAACTGATGTAAGATGAAAGTAAACGCTGTTAAGAGGAGTCAAGGTGAAGAAACTGTAACAAACGTGAGAGGAGCCTTGGTGGGGTGGAGTTAACAGAAAACATGATGAGGCTTATTTACAAGGCCCTTACGCCACTTTTGCGTCATTTTTAACATGGGAAAAGTTTTGCAAAAGTGGCGCAAGGGGCTTGTAAATCTGCCCCAATGTACTTTGCTAAATTGATCTTTGGTGTAAGGTAATGGGTAAAATAATTGTCATCAGATATCTTGACATATGTTAGGGAAGAAGGGAGAGGAGAAACTGAATGAGAAGCATTTTGGGCAGTGGGTTGACCACATAAGAATTAAAGCTTAGTTAAGGTTTCCTACTTGAGTTTCGTGTTGTTGGAAATTTCAAAGTTGTCAAATTGTAAAAACAATTATTCTCAGTGTTTACTAGTTTTCGCACCACAAACATTCTTAAAGATGCTAGGACTTTGTTTTTCCAACACTTATTGGGCCTTTTACATATATTTGTGGAAGGAAAGAAAGAAAGAAAGAAAGAAAGAAAGAAAGAAAGAAAGAAAGAAGTGCATGGATGTTTATGAGAAAGAATGAGAGATTTCCTACTTTAGATCAAAATGTCACAGTGATGCTGCACATAGATTATTACATTATTCCTTGCTTTGGATGTTATTTTTTTAAACCACTAGTAAATATTTCTCAGTAAGCATTTGCACATCCATAGCTTCTATTGTCTTAATTCTGTCGAGTACAACTTTTTATGTGTCTGCTCACATACAAATACAGTGGGCGAGACAAAGAATGAGATGATAGCAAGAAAGGGAGAAAGGAAGAAAATAGAGAAAGAGTATATGTGAGAGAAAAACAAAGAGGTGTGTGTATGAACGTGTGTATTAGTGTGTACCTGTTTGTGTGAGAGAGAAAGCAAGAGCTTGTGAGGAGGGCCCTGTTTGCTTGCATTGCCATAGGAAGCTGCATTTCACTGATGAGTCCCAACTAGGCAATACCCAGTCTGGAGAAACTTTTCTTCCCATTCAGTGAGGACATGGACTGGTGGCTTGGGCTGGACTGCCCTATTGGAGAAAGGCGAAGTCTAAGCTGCATACGGTTGGTCCCTCTCTTAAGTGGCAAAGTGAGCAAACAACAGTGTAGTGACCTGAAGCCCATAGTATGTACCAGTGGCTGAGAAAAGCTCAAGCATTCCAACCATTACATTTTTGCTCACTTACCCATAGCAGAATGAGTACTTGGGTGAGCAATGTCTATGCACAGCTGGTTCGGCCCTGTTCAGCCATATATGTCTTGTTAGATTGCCATAAGGTTAATTGCTTTTGAGGTGGTGAGGCTCGCTTCTCCTAATAAGGTAGAATGGGGGCCTTAGTCTCTCTACATTGGCTCCAAGAGGTCTGGTGAATTTTCCAAATATCTTTTGGATATTGTTCAGAATATGCTACAAAGTGGCTCTCCGCTAACCGGCTTTCATGCTAATCAGGCATTTTTGTCATGTAGGGCTGGTAATTCAAAACTAAATGAAACTTGCACTTTAGCTCTGGATACCTCAACAACAAGATTACAAAAAAGCCGGTATTCATATGCTATCATATATTTATTCAAACATACACTTGCTAATATTGCATTACCATCAACATCCATTATTATGGAAATAATTCTATGACAAGATGTACAAAGCATTTTTGCAGTTGAAAATGATTCGATTTAGAGTTTGTGACTGCATAAATGCTTTTTTTAATGCACTAAACAGTTAAACTTTTAAAACATTGTAAAGGTTTTTTTTTAAAGGAAGGCCGGTTTCTTAGAAAGCAGACTGCTTTTAAAAATAAAATATTTAAAAAGCAATCACAGACATGGTAATCTGCTAACCCTAGCATGCCACCATCCTTGTGATGTCCACCAATCGTAATGAGTCACAATTTGCGATCTACCTCATCAATATTGATGAGTTAGGTCGGAGTTGCAACCTACTACGATTCAGAATTTTGTGACCCGACCTATTTGTACTAGGTCAAATAGCTAAATTCCACACTGTTAGTAAATATACTGGTTGCAGTTTGAGACTAGTGTTTTGTACATCCGGGCAAATTGTCTTTCCAGAAATGATAACAGTGACCACCCAAGTAAGATAATTGCTTTGGTAATCTATTGCAAGAATACATATAGAGCATTAGATAAAGTACTCAATCAATCAATCAGGGAATTGTAAGCGTGCTACTCACCCGTGAGGGTCTCAAGGTGCTGAGTACTAAAGTACTAAAAGTGTATTGTTCGTGGAAGACTTCATCTGCGTTTTAGACTGTAATGTAAACAAGATTGTCAATGAATATATGCTGTCCATTTTTCATTTGAACTTTATTTAGTATTTCTCCTTTCCCACTCATGGATAAAATTCCAGCTTTGACCAAATCCTAGCCAAAAATCCATCTTCTAAAGTTTTTCTGCTTTACCAATACATCTGTGCTGTACATTTCAATTGTATAAGTAAATTGCCATTGCCATCTCAAATTACACTTACGTTAACAGTGCATCAAAGAAATGAGTAGAAAAAAGAGTCTATTAGAAATAATTGCTCCAGTCCAGGCACCTTTGACTAATATTTTAAACAAAAAGCCCTGAGAAAGGTAGGTTGTCCTGTTTGAGCAGATTTGACAAGTTCAGATAAATAGCATTATTCATAAGCACAAACAAAAATCCAAACTTGTAGGATACCCTGGTGTTGACCGGTTCCTACTATTTTTGCAAGATTGTGCATTTGGGCAACATTCGCATCAAAACTATGTGGAACTGGGGGCGTGGTCAAGATGGCGGCCGAGTAGGACGTGCCTGCTCGCCGTTCCGACCGCCGATCTAGGCCCAACGGACATAGCGTCGACCAGCGGACCCCCAGACGGAGCTACGGCCCTGTTTTGTGTCCGTAAACTGCAGCGACGCCGATATCCCGCCTTTGCCGCAGATTCGGAGCCCCAACCCAGAGATCGCCAGCAGGCGCGAGCCTGCCTGGCCGTGCCCCTCGGCCTGCATCACGGCCGAGCGGAGAGAAAGGTGCAGGCAGAGGCTTTCCAAGGCGGGACTGCGTAACGGCTCACCTATCGGCCTGAGGACCACCGCTGAATCCGGGGAGGAACACACGTGGTGCTGCGACCCGCTGCCTGGAGAGACCCGGTCACGGTGCCGAAATGGTGGTGGGTGCCTGCGGCCGTTAGCGGGGTCGTCGTCACGTCCCCGGCAGGTGAGCCACTCTAGCAGCGGCAACGAGCTCCGGAGTTCTTCCCCGGCCTAGCGCTTCCTCCTCTCCCCCCCCTCGCAGAGTGACACAGGGGGGTCTTGCACAGCACTGAGGCCTGGGGGAGCCTCAAGAGTAGCCGCGGGGCGGCGAACCAGCACCCAAGCCTGTCCCCCTGACGTGAGCTCCGTACCAGCGAGTGAACTGTCCCCTATTATGCAGCTTTGAGAGAAGGAGAGGGGCCCTGCCTGTGGCCATTGGGATGCCTGGGACTCAGACGTTGTAAGGAAGGCTTTGCGTCGGCGAGCTATCGCCTTAGAGACACTAAGAACTTTCTGTGGCCTATCCTAGCGCCGAGTGGGGGGGCGAGAGTGGGAACCTGCTCTTGAGGAGGCAGCGACGGTGGAAACTGGCCGCACTGCCTGCTCGGAGGCCCCGGCCCGGCTTTCTAGACCCTGGTCCCCCGGACGCTAGAGTGGACATTGGAGATCAAGCCAGGTGGGGCACCCCGACGATACTCTCTCGACGCCTGGGGAGTGTAACCCTACCGGTCGCTCTCGTACTCCTCCACTGTTTGAGAGCTGGGACACCCACCTAAAGATGGCCGCCAATAAGCCCCGCAGGGACAAATTGGTCAAGGACCTCCTGCTCAAGGCCGGTTCTGGAAGCTCTGAGCCAGCCCAGCCGCAGAAAGACACGCCGGCGGGTAGGGGTGCGGAAGATCAGGAGGGGCCGGTCACGCGCAGTGTCCTGGAGTCCCTCTTTGCTGACCTCACGAGGGAATTCCACACAATGAAGAAAGATCTCACGGCGGAGATTCGAGAGATGCGACGCAACATCGACTCAGTGGGGGAGAGAGTCGATGAACTGGAGAACCAAACGTCAGCCAGAGACGACGAGGTGTCCCAGCTCCAACAAGAAGTCCTGCGCCTTAGGGACCAACAGTTAGACCTGCAAACCCATGCAGAGGACCTTGAAAATCGTTCCCACCTGAACAATATAAGGATCCGCGCAGTGCCGCAGGGGACAGAGGAGCAGGATATCGAGTCCTTCGCATAGATCTTTTTTGCCATATCTTAGGGAACCCGCCGGACCTGAAGATTGAACTCGACCGGACACACAGAGTGGGGCTTCGACGTGCACCGACTGCCCCCCCCACCGGACATTCTCACATGCGTGCATGACTTCAAGCTCAAAGAGCGTATCCTGCAGGAAGCTCGATCCAACCATCCCATTGAGTTTCGCTCCTGCAGGCCTCTCCTTTTCCAGGACTTAGCGACTTCCACACTGCAGAAACGCCGGGAGTTTCGCCCAATCACGACGTTCCTCTGTGCTAAAGCTGTCTCCTATTCTTGGGGCCACCAATTCAGACTCATCTTTAAATGGGAAGGCAAGCTCCGCCAGATTCGCTCCTTTCAGGAAGCAGCATCACTTCTTCGACTTTCAGAGGACGACAGCCCTGAGCCTGGGCGGAGTGCCCCTGTGAAGCGCCGAACGGACTTCACAAGATGGCAGCATGTCGGGAATTCCCTGTGGGGCCTTCGCCCTGATCAGGAGACCATCGCCAAAGAACAGTCGGCTGTCTTGCAATCACTAGCAGAAGATTCGAACTCGGCTGATTAACATGCGTTGGATGGGGCCATGTCTCCTGTATCTATCCTGGGATCCACTTGGAGGTACTCGTTTGGGCCCTGTTCGGGGTGAGGGCAGCGGGGAGCCCCTGCTATCCATCTCCCGCTTCACCACAGGGCAACTGCCCGGGACTTTTGTGGACTTTTGCAGTAAATGTTTCTGGTTGTTAAGTTTTGGTTTTGGGTTTCTGGGTTTCCTCCTCCTCCTCTCATATGGAGACAGCGTCACCCAGGCATTAGGGACTATACTTTTTACTCGCACCCTCATAAGACTTACGCCAGAATTGACTATATACTTACCTCTGACCCTCTGACACAACAGACACGGGACGTAGAGATCCTACCTTGCCCATTGTCTGACCACTCGGCTGTGCGGATATCCCTGTCTCTGCATCATCCCCAGCCCGCCTGCAGGTACTGGCGCCTACGCGAGACGCTGTTGCAGCGCCCTTCGGTAGTACAGCAGATACAGAAGTGCTTGACGGATTACCTAGAGCTCAATGACACCCCGGCCATATCTGAGACGACCCTGTGGGAAGCTTTGAAAGCGGTGGTTAGGGGGGAGTTTCTGGGCATTGCGGCGGCCGATAATAAGGACAGGAGGGAGAAACGGGAGCGTTTAATGGGGGAGGTGACAGAACTGGAGCGCATCCACCAGAGGACCGGGGCCCCTAGAGTCTGGAAGCTCCTTAAGGTGGCTAGGGCACAACTGGTGGGACTAGATGTGGACCGGGCCGAGTATGCAGCTCTCCGCCTGAAACATGCGTTTTATGTGGGGGGAGATAGGGGCGGGCGCCTCCTCGCTAATAGGCTCCGGGCGCAATGACAAACATCTCGTGTCACTGAGATTAGGGACCAACAAGGGCACACACACGCTACGGATCCCGAAATCGCTGACACGTTCCGGAAATTCTATGAAGCACTTTACGCTGCCCAGGACCTCCCTACGGATGGGCCCACTCGCTACCTTCAGGGGGCCTCCACTGCCAAATTACTCCCCGGTCAAGCGGAGGAACTTGAGGCTCCTATACGCGTGGAAGAGGTCATCTCCGCAATCTCCCGCTTGAAGCTTAATAAATCTCCTGGCCCGGACTGGTTCCCCTCCGCCTTTTATAAAAAGTTCTGTGTACTGCTTGCTCCGCTCCTCGTCTGGGTTTTTAATTCGATCGGGTGCACCCCGGCCACCTCACTCCCGCCCTCCATGTTAGAGGCACTGATTACGGTGATCCCCAAGCCTGGTAAGGACAAGCGCCAATGTGGATCTTTTCGCCCTATCTCCCTCCTAAATGTCGATTTAAAAAATGTTACCGGTATTTTGGCACACAGGCTCTCCCGACACCTCCCGGGGCTAATCGATCCTGACCAATCTGGGTTCATCCCGGGACGCCAGTGCACCGACAATACCAAGCGGCTTCTCCATTTAGTGGATCGGTCAGAGCGCTTCCCAGCGGAGCGGATGATCCTCTCGGTTGACGCTGAGAAGGCGTTTGACCGGGATCACTGGCCGTACCTCCGGGCGACTCTGGATCACTTTGGCATCCCGAACCGCTACATCAACTGGGTCTTTAGTAGCTATACTAACCCCACAGCCACAGTGCGGGTGAATGGGGTGGCGTCACCGGCCTTCCTATCCGTAGGGGGGCGCGACAGGGGTGTCCACTGTCACCGCTCCTGTTCGCCCTCTACATGGAGCCTATGGCCCAAAGGGTCAGAGATGATCCGGGTATCAGAGGAGCGCGCTTCGGGGGGACAGAGCATAAACTCTGCTTATATGCAGATGACCCGGTGGCCACATTGGAATACCCTAGGGAGTCACTGCCGGCCTTTCTGGACGAGTTGGACAGGTTTGCCCTGGCCTCGGGTTTCAAGATCAACGTGCATAAGTCACAGGCCTTAGATCTATCCCTAGCGCCGGAGACGCAGAGGTTACTTCAAAACTCCTATCCGCTCCAATGGGCCCGTGACTCCATTTCTTACTTAGGTCTGCAAGTTTCTCCCACTATCGCGTTCACCAAAACTGCGAACTACACAGACATTCTGAGACAAGTCCGTGCTTCCCTCAGAAAGTGGAGGCCACACTCTCTCTCCTGGTTGGGTTGTATAGCGGCGGTGAAAATGGTGATCTTACCTCAGATTCTCTACCTATTTCATACGCTTCCGCTGGTGCCGCCTGTGGGGGTCATACGTTCACTGCAACGAGACATAGACCGATTTGTCTGGCGGGATCAACGGGCCCGAATGTGCCGGGAACTCTCCTACAGAGACCCGATGGAGGGGGTTTGGGCGTCCCCGACCTTTTAGCCTACTGGAGAGCAGCCCAAATGCGGGCGCTGGTGGAGTGGTCGCGCCCGGAGTCGGAGAAACATTGGTTATTTATGGATAGGTCTCTCGCTGGCCAGCCCTTATGGGGAATCCCTTTCCTCGAGCGTACAGGGCGACCCCGTAACTTATACCTCTCTGAAGTGACCCGTCCGGTCCTGCTGGCTTGGGACAAGGTTGCGGTCTCCAGAGGCCTGACGACACTTTCGTCTCCGATCACCCCCATCGAACAAAACCCTGCCTTTACGCCGGGCATGGACCACAGGGGATTCCATCACTGGACCACGGAGTCCTGCCACTCCATAGGCCATCTTTTTGACCTTTCGGGGCCCCGTTCCTTTTCTGACCTTCGGAAAGATCATGACATTTCAGAGACGGAACAATACCAATACTTACAAATCCGCCACTGGGTTCTTCACGGGGATGTGCGGGAGGGCGCGGGGAGACTACTCACTCTGTTTGAAAAATGGTTGCTCACACGACATAATGGCGCACGGCTAACGTCGGACCTATATAAATTCGTCAGAGACACTGCCGATACTGGAAAGACCCCATGCCAATTGCGATGGGAGGGGGAACTAGGCCGGACCCTGACACAGAAAGAATGGACGGATATATATTATAGAGCCAGATGCACAGCGCGCAATGTCGCCTCCATTGAGACTGCCACCAAACTGGCCACTTATTGGTATCTGACGCCTGCAAGACTCCTCAGAGGTAATCCCTCCCGTAGCCTGCTGTGTTGGAGATCCTGCGGTTCATTGGGCACCCTTACACACTTATTATAGGAATGTCCCTCTCTGGGGGCGTATTGGCAGCAGATCCTTGATGATGTCGATGCCCACTTCGACACCCAGATCCCCAGATTTCCGGCTTATGTGCTCTTGGGTCTCCCTAACGCCATTACATTTCCCCTTAAATCCCGGAGAGTCTGGCAGATGGCCCTAGCTTTAGAAGCAGCAGTCCAAAATGTTCTTACTCACTGGGGCACCAAGACGGTGCCTACGGATCAGTGACATAATATCGAGGACCAAAATATCGATTTGACAAAATATCGACGCCAAAATATCGAAGTACAAAATATAGTCTCCCTATCTACAAACAGGTAAGTACCAAAATATCGAATACAAAATATCGTTTGTCAAAATATAGAATGTAAAAATATCGAATTTTAAAAATATGTTAAAAGTAACATTAACGTAATTAAATAATAAATATAATTAATTAAAACATACTTAAAATTGTTTAACAAATGTTAAATTTAATAAATGTTATATATGTAATAACTTTAAAAAATTTAAACCACTGTTGGATAGCGGGAGTGTAAAATGTACTATTCCCACTCCAGCGAGTGTAATAGTAGGGAGAGCGTTGGATAGCGGGAGGGTAAAAATTACTATTCCCACTCCAGAGAGTGAAACAGTAGGGAAAGTGTTGGATAGCGTAGGTGTAAAAATTACTATTCCCACTCCAGTGAGTGCAATAGTAGGGAAAGCGTTGGATAGCGTAGGGGTAAAAATTACTATTCCCACTCCAAAGGGTGCAACAGTAGGGAAAGCGTTGGATAGCGTAGGGGTAAAAATTACTATTCCCACTCCAAAGAGTGCAACAGTAGGGAAAGCGTTGGATAGCGTAGGGGTAAAAATTACTATTCCCACTCCAGTGAGTGCAATAGTAGGGAAAGCGTTGGATAACGTAGGGGTAAACATTACTATTCCCACTCCAGTGAGTGCAACAGTAGGGAAAGCGTTGGATAGTGGGAGGGTAAAAATTACTATTCCCACTCCAGAGAGTGCAACAGTAGGGAAAGCGTTGGATAGCGTAGGGGTAAAAATTTCTATTCCCACTCTAGAGAGTTCAACAGTAGGAAAAGCGTTGGATAGCGTAGGGGTAAAAATTACTATTCCTACTCCAATGAGTGCAATAGTAGGGAAACTAATTATTTAATATTTAAATAAACATACATTAATTATCAAAACCAATAAATAATTATTTACAATTAATTATCAATTAAAATTGATTTAATAATTAAATATTTATAAATTTCAAAAAAATAATATTTATTAAAAATTAATTACCTATTAATAATTAATTAACAACCAATTAATTTTCAAAACCAAATATGTATTAAGTAATACAAAAAAATCCAATAAATAATTAGTTAACAAAAAATTAATTATCAATACACAAAAATAATTTCAATAATTAATTGTTTTTAATTAAATGACTTCCCACCCTATTCTCCTATAAACCCACAACCCACTCCACATAATAAATTAATACAATTAACATATTTATCAATTAATTACTATTAATTACCAAGTATTAAAATGTATTTACCAATTAATAAAAATTATTTACCAATTAATATTTAATTAACAATAAATTAATTATCAATACCAATAAATAAAAATAATTATTTACTTAATTACAATTAAATTGCTTCCCACCCTATTCCCCTATAAACCCACAACCCGCTCCGAATAATAAATTAATACAATTAACATAATTATCAATTAATCAATTAATTATATTAATTGCCAATTATTAAAAATTAATTACCAATTAATATTTATTTAGCAATAAATTAATAATCAATACCAATAAATAAAAATAAATATTCACCTAGTTACAATTAAATTACTTCCCACCCTATTCCCCTATAAACCCACAACCCGCTACAGAACTAAAACGCAAAAATAATTTAAAAACAATGATTAATTCCTAAAAATTAACATTTAATTTACTATAATTAAATTACTTCCCACCCTAATCCCCTATAAACCCACAACCCGCTGCGGAAGTAAAATACGCAAAAATTATTTTACATAAATTTCTTAACTTAAAATAATAATTAACCATACATTATGAAAATATTATACACTTTTAACACATATACTAACATACAAAACACTTTAAAAATTCGATATTATTAAAAAATTGATATTTTTTAATGCCTATATTATGTACTTCGATATTTTGACTGTCGATATTACTTACCTGCAATTCGATATTATTACTCACTATAATATGTCCATTCGATATTATGTCCATTCTATATTTTGTACTCGATATTCTGTCAATTCTATATTTTGGATTCGATATTATGTTTCATTACCGGTGCCTACACGCCTGGGGTGGCTTCATAGGCTGTGGGCCATCTTGGGGATGGAGAAGATTTCTCTCTCCCTGACCCAGCCCGGGGCCTCCTTTCACGAGTTGTGGGCTCCCTTTCTCATATTATTGACCTCCGAATTCACGGAACTCACCTGCCCTAAATATTTACGACTATTGACACTGGCGGACCCCCCTAGACTGCCACTTCTTAGAGGGTCCCCTGTGTCTGTCCCGGGTTGGTTCTTCCTAGGCCCTTCTGATAGCGCTGTAGTATTCTCTGGGGAGGAGGGGGAGGGGGTGGGGGGCTTGAGTTTCTTCATTCTTTCTTTCGTTGGCCATATATAATCGTACAATTGCCGGGTTGCATCCCGAAGACTATAGGGCGTATTGGCTCGTTTGCTATCCTCTCTCTCTTGAAAACCAATAAAAGAAATTTAAACAAAAAAAAAACTATGTGGAACTGAGTCTACACATACCATTGAAATATGTTGACCTAATTCCTGGCCAGCTCACAGTGTGCCATCTGGACCTCTATACCTTGCAAGGTACCGGATGGTGTCTTCAACTTCAGAGCATGACAACCTTGATTCTTCAAGGAAATCATGGACACAGATCTACAGTTTCGTTGTGAACTCAGGCATGCCCAAAGGAAGATACAAGAAGTACACAAATTGGCATTTCAAATATTTATTGAAACAATTAGACTCGTGTGTAAAATACGTGTGCTGCAATGATTAGTAGAATGAGGCAAAACAATGTTACCAGCATTACAAGAATGGTGAACAGAATGAACAATTCAACCTTTATGCATTTACATTGCTTAATATGAATATATATAATTGAACTCCTACCTAGCATTGCCTATCCTATAAAGCATAGGGTGTTAGGGTCTGCCAGAATACCTTGGAGTGGTCTAACTCCCTATCTACCTTTGGGTGGGTGTCATCGGGTCGCCAGTCTTGGTGTAGAACAGGCTGTCATCCTTCTCAGGATAGTGATGGGTTTGAGCTGGGCTAGAATTCTGGCATGGGGCGACTTCGACAATCCATTGAAATGCTCTTCTGTCTAAAGAAAGGCTTGGTGCAGTTTATATAATGAATTCAACCCATTCGTTCTGTGCCTGACTCTGGTCCAGCTGTCATTGTTATTACTACCCACCAAAAGAGCTGTCGCCGAACCACCAACAACAAACAACGGCATTTTGTGCAGTGTAACTAGGCCTTTTATAGTATGCGCCAAGGCCTTATAGCGTGCCTACGAAGAAGTGTGAGTGTAAACCAACCATTTTCTGAGAACATTATCCTATACAGGTGCGCAAGCAAATGTGTGTTAAGAGTCATTGTTTAAAAAGATGTCAACCTTAAACTTGAACAAGTAAAATGGAGGTGTTTGTTCCCGGGGCCTATGTAAACTCATGACAACCACTCCTTGTCAGTAAGGTGACTAAACAAAGTTCATATTAAACCTAAACAATATAAATTGCTCATGAAACCTAAACATCTTAAAATACTTTGCACTTTAATAATAAAGCAAAATTACAGTCAAATTGCTTTTAACAGATAATTTAAAAATATGAAGTTAATATTTGCATAAAAGTCAATTTGTATTAAAAAGTTTGTCGAATTAAAAAAATGATTCATCTTGAAACTTCATGATTGTTTAAATGTTCTGAGAGTCAGATGAAACAATATTGTTTCCAGCTTCCGCAGATGATGTTTCTGTTGGCACCCCAGACACAAGTTCCAAAGAACAAACATGGTCATCTGCAACCCAATCAGAAGCTGATGAAGGTGTGACAGGCAGTAGTAAATCCGGAGAGGAAGAGCCAGGATCCAAAAAACCAAGAGCTGAGGCATCCAAGGAAGACCCATAACATGCATTCTGCAGCAACGGCAATCTTGCAGAACATCTTTGCAGGTGGATTTTTAATGGACTCATCAGCAGTTCTATATCTGTAGATTGGACTAATTGCATTCCAAGGCATATATCCAAGGCTCACTTGAAAGTGCACTGCAGACAGTGGACGGGCTGTACACAATGTAATCATATAGACCAAAAGGACAAGGGCCAATTGTCATTTAGTTCCTGAAGTAAGGGTGCACCAAAATACTGGATCATGCGTTCATGACACAGTAGCACATGTGGTAGTGCTATTCCCATATGGCCGTGTGGCGGAGCATCCATTGCAGAGCAGCAAAAATAGAACCAAGATCCTGACAAAAAGAAACAGAACAAGTGGTATGCCTTCAAAAACACTGGAAACCAAGGAGTGTATGAAAGATAGAATCACTCCGACGACAGTCTGGAAAGTACTAACAAAACCAGACCCAATTGCTTAAAAAGAATGTACTACTCCCGCAATATTTGAGGCATTAAAAATATGGTGCACAACTTCTCCAAAATGGGAGGTTAGTGAGTAGTAGCGACTGGATTTCAGAAGAAGACCTTGCAACTTGAAGATAAAACTTTTCCCTTGCAGATGTTAAGGAAACTTCCTTCTGAAACAATAAGGTTTTCAGTCAGCTCATAATATCAAAGTTCACATTTTAAATAGAAATTGAAGGCCAGATTGTCACTTTACTAACTGTACACGCTGGTGGAAAGAGCACATTTGTACAACAGGTCATGACCTTAGAAACCGTCACCACATAGGGCACTCCCGGTTTCATCCCACAGTAACCTTGGTCATTCAACATCAAATAACTTCCGTTTGAAAGTTATCAGAATGCAGGACCAATTACAGCAGCTAGGAAGCCTTTCAGATAACAAGCTAAGTTTGCCCTGGATGCATTAAATGCTCCATACAGTGTAATCTCCCTGCAAGCTAGAGAATGGCTGGAAGTGTTCTTGCAGTCTGTACCACTAAGAAAAACCTCAGTGTCCCCATTTCTACACCTGTAATTGAAAGGTAGGACCCATGTCTCATGTACAAATCTCTTCCCTAACACTTCATATCTGCCTGCTTTATAGTGTTGTAAGCAGTTCGTAAAGTGGAATGTTGAAATTGGCAGAGGTATAAACTCATGAATTATCCAATCTGCTGATGGTGTTTCTGCCACAGCGAACCGTAAATCCTTAGATGTTCTATGTTTAACATTGTGTATGTTGCGTCCTTCTTTACATAATTTTCTGCTCGTTTGTTAAATTGAATGGCAGAAATTAATCAGTTGTGTTCAAATGCTTCCAGGGCATGTGACTATTGCACAGATTCTGTAAAGTCCAGCTCTATACATGATAGATCTAAGCTGAGTTTGTCCATGTTGTAAAAGTGACATGTTACTTTGTATGATATCAATAGCTGATGACACACAGTTACTTAGAGAATACATTATAGTGGATAAAGTAGTCATACCATTGTCAACTACTGCTAGAGCCTTTTCTAAATTTAATTTGTCAATTTCACCTATCAGCTCAGCAGCTTCCTGCTGTGATACCTTCCAGAACTCATTGTATACAGCATACAGAAATCGATTTTGCCTGTGACTTTCAAGGACCTAATAATAAATCCTGTAAATCCATGTCATCTGAAAGGAAAGACAAGTGTTCTTTCACCTTATCTAAAGTGAAAAGTTTTAGCCATTTGAAGCATAACTTTTCCATGCTATATGTTGCTACTACTCCCGAGTGTTGTGTCTGCGTATAACGTGGGCCTGGTTTATTAATTCTAAACCCTTTGTTTTGTTTAAAAAGCGTGAATGACACCCATTAGTATCTAATGGCCACACTAGCCATCCCTCAGGACTAGAATGTGAAGATTTATATGTACCATTCTCGAGCATGTTGTTGAACTTTTCCTCTGTGTAATTTGTGAACTGTTGCCAATTGTCAAAACGTGCAAATGTGGGAATGTTTGGTGTGTTCATATACTTTATCTTGGCCAGGCCGAGGCAAAATGTTTGTTGCATAGTTTTGTTCAGAAAAATCGTTTGTCTTGGTATAAGACATGTTCTAAACAAAGGCTCCTTGCCTTGAACTTGCAAGTCTTTAGTTCCCCAAACAGATTTTAAATCAATATTGTCTTTCCAAAAGCCATACCCTTGTATTGACAACTGGGAAATAAAGGGGGGGGCTGAATAAATTAATGCCATGTCAGTTAGCATATTTTTCTTTGCTGGAAAGGGAGAAGTTTATAATAATAAGGCTCTGGGTCTACGGGGTTATTACCAGAAAAGTATGCAAACTTCTGTGCAAATGTTTTGGAACTACCCAAAGGTGGGGTAGGGCAATGTTCTCATTGTGTGTGATTAAATATTGCACATGGTGTACAAGCTCTGTGTAAATAATGGTATACATAGTTGTGAAAACAAAACATTTCATCATAATTAGGTGTTCCACTATACATATCTTCACTTTCAAATACAGTATAATGTTCTAGCTCATAAAGCATAGATTTAACTGTGCTAATGTCCCAATCATCAGAGATGTTGCCAGGAGTAATAACATGATTCAGTGATATTTTAAACACATAAGGTATCTGTAAAGTTTCTGTTGGTCCAAAAATAACATATGGTACCTTATGCCAAACAATTCCATCAATTACTGGAACAGCCAAAATGTTCACAAGGGACAGGTCTCTTCGCACATTGTGTGATGAAGAATGAGGCTTCAATACCTCAGTTACCAGTCCAACAGCAAAGCGTTTTGGGAGATAGTGTCCATTCAGAAGCAAAAAGAATACTGTCACAAAACCAATCCAATGGAAAAGGAAAAGCAACAAAATGGAAATCCAAATGACATCCAAGGTGGAATAAAATATGTCTTTTTAAGCCAAATGCGGTAGTGGTTCTGACGAATCCTAGGAAAAATCATCAATGTCGACAAAATAGCCAGAGGCAGTTTGTGCAAAGGCAGTGACCTCATGTGGTTGTATAGAACTGGTTGACAACTTCAGTGTTGGGTCGTAATACACAACTTTGTTGTTGGCATGTGGTGTTGAAACCTGTGCAATTGCACATGGTTATTGTTCGGTGTTGGTAGATGTAACTGGAAGTAGCAAGACTTCAGTGTCAGTAATCCCCAGCCGGGGATCAGAAACGTCAGTGTTAGTTAAAGCTTGTTATGGTATTTCCTGTATGGTAGTGAGAGGAGACAGGTAACTACCCAGGAATCCTTGTAGCATTCTGTGCAGGACTGGCCACATGGTGTAATTAATTAGGTCTATTGACTTACAACCAGCAAGGGGCGGTAAAAGTACAGTTCTGGTACCATCAACAACCAGGACCGGCAAAGGGGCTCAGTAAGATGGGCCAAACTCCTTCTTGTCCACAATCTTCTCTCGAACCAGATCACCAATCTTTGGAATCCAGCCAGGAGTTGCCAGTTGCCCTTCACATTGCTAGTGGCAGAACATTTCTTGAGCTCCTTGCTTTGCTCATCCCAAAAGTCTTTCAGTTCCTGTAAGGCAGCCAAACGTTGACTGATATCAATCTTCCGCCACCACTGCACTAGGATTTTCAAAGACTGAAAACCACATCTTGACCGCAAACATGACCTCATAGGTAGTCAGACAACCCAAGGATCTTCTTGGTAGATTGTTTAAGGCCCTCTGTACCCCATATGATTGGTGGACCCAACTGCGACCTGAAACTAATACTCTAGCTGTTAAAGTCTTCTTTAAGTCACAGTTTCCCTCAAGATGATAGGGGGAGGAGTAGTACACAGTTACATCCAATGTTCCCATATATTCCGGTAAGCCTTAGAGGCAAATGCTGGGCCCTGGTCTGCATGGAATTTGGCTACTGCATTTGTGCTGATGAAGACTTGTGAATCTTTTATAACAGTTCGAGCGTCAGCCGATCGCTGTGGCCATACCCATAGTAATTGAGAATAGGAATCCACTGCTTACAGAACGTGTTTTAAAGAGCTATTAGTGTGTCGTGGTCTGCAGTGGTCCAGATAAATGCAGGCAATAAGCTTATTTGAAATTAAGAGAGATGTCTGTGGTGGATGTGATGTGGTGAATACTTTTATTTGTTGACAAATGTCACATTTAAGGACATAGTCTTCAGTCTGTGTATATAGACCTGGCCACCAGAAGTATTGCTGCAACAGTGAAACTGTAGCTGCCACCCCTGCGTGAGCAGAGGCGAGACCCTCATGTGCTGCCATGATTAATTCTGGCCTTTGGTCTAAATTTGGAATTACTCTATCCGCCAATCTGGGAAGACACGCAAACTGAATGCACTTAGCTGGTAGGAGTATTTTGCTGGAAAAGATTTTTGTAAGGGGGTGACACACCGTAAAGCTGTGACAGGTTTCATTATGTCTCCATCTATCCTAGTTGGAATGAGTCGCTGCAGATATGACAGCAGTTTGCACTGCTGCCTTTGTGTCTTCATCAACCAATTATTTCCCTGCAACATGTATTCCTACACGTTGATGACTCAGTGTGTGGATGACATGAGCCTGTGGCAAACTTGCTTTAAGATTAGCCACTTTTCCCCAAAGCAACTTCTGTCTGATAGTATACCCCTTTGAGTCGCTGAATCCATTCTGGTTCGAATAGTGTAAGTACTCTTTGTAAGACTGGACACAATAATGTGAATCACACACTATAAGTGTGGAGAATTCTGGATCTGTATTCCCTAGTGCCAGAATTAGAGCTTTCAGCTCTACCAGTTGGCAGTGCAATCACCTAGTGACTGCGAAAATGTTTTAGAGGTTGGAATACTCCATTCCACATTTTACCCCTTACCTCTGCGCAAGCGGTGGAGTATGCTGTTTTGTTCCAACTGCTGACTGGGCAGAACCATCAGTATAGACTATAAAGTTGTACTGATCTAGAGGCATTATTTCACTGAGCACAGAGTATTCTTGTTCATATTGTAGGAATGCTTGTGTTTGTATTGTAGAGCGATGACAACGTCTACGTCTGTTTCTGTGTATGAGCTGGCCCACTGTATCCATCTGGGATGTTAGGGTTTCACGTTCGGGACACAGTCGTTTGTGAAATCCCATAAGGCTGGAATGGGAGTCATGACAATTATGCGTTTCTCCAGAGCCAATGATCTTTCTTTCACTACAGCTGTTTCTACTGCTGTCAAGATTTTTTCTGTTGGTGCAAAACACACTTCTGCATTGGAATATAAATGTGATTTATATGCAATTGGCATAGTGTCACCCTCATTGAAAGTGACATGTCTCTTAGCAGAAAAACCCATTTGAAATGCCTAATGTTATTTTGTGTTTTTTGTGCACTGTTGATCATTAGTGCTACACTGTGTGCATTTTGTACTGCAAATGTGTGAGTCTATAGTCTAAGTCTAGGTGACATGAATGATCTGTTTTCGCTTCCGGGAACAAAGGATTGTTCACTGGTGAGGCACAAGTTTTGATTACACCTTGTGATAGTCAAGTTGTGTTCGAATTTCTGTAACCTTTCGTTTAGCTTAATGTTTGATAGAGTATTGTGGTTGCACTTGCGGGCTGGACCTTATGGGTATTATATGGGTATTACATGGTAAGGTGAATCTTCATCCTGGCCCACTTGATTGTGATATAATTCCGGGGCTTGTGCAAGGCTCCCTTCCTTGGCATATCAATGTTTAACTGATTCTGGAACAAGGGCGGAGAAGTGTGGTAATAGTACGCTTTCTCCTCGTGGGACATTTTGTACAAAATCTGGTGGCCAATTCTTTTCAGCCAAAGGAATGTCATAGCCAAATGTTAGGTTCGCCCAAAAGAGAACTTTAATGGCACAAGTTATATCACCCTGCATTTGGAGTTGCAAATCATATAATCTGCCTTGAGCACTAACTCTCTGATCAGGTGTTTCCACTTGAATAAACTCATTAGTTGCTCTCACCACCAGAAACTCTTGAAGATTCTGGCAAACCATTGTGACTTCTGCCACACTGTCTAGCAGAGTCAGACATCTTGTTAAGAAGCTGAGTCCTCAAAATGTGTGGCAAATTTCAGTGAGATCTCAGCCACTTTTTTCTTTTTAAATTGAGGCTTTTGTTGTGAAAGCTTTTCTTCCTTTTTTACTATGAATTCAGACAAGCGTTGTGAGTCCTTCTTTGCTTTCACGCATTCCTCCGATCTGCGCTCTGATTGACCTCCTCTCTCTGAACTTATTTTTTTGGATGACTTCTGAAAGGAACGAGAAGGACGTGTATCAGTCTACTGATATCTATCAGGCTGTTCAATTGTTTCATGGTTGCGCAGATTATAGCGCTTGTCAGAGGACTCCTGTGGAGGAGAGCCACCCCTCGGTTTAGTCTTTTCTTTATTTTTGTCACTACCCCAGGGTTTTTTTGAACACTCTAATGCCTGTTTCGAGTTATCCTTTTCAGAATTTGCCCCAAGTTGTGGTTTATTGGGTCTGACCCCCAAATAATATCGACCTATGGATGTAAAGGTGTCAAAAATAATTTTTGGTAGTTCTCGCTCCTGATCCACTAATGGTACTTGTGCGAGACATTGGCGTACTGACAAAGCTGCTGCTTCCCCTTTAATATTACTTAAAATAATTGAGGATACTGTTGCCAATAGGTTTCATCCCCAAGTCCAGGGCAGGGGCTGCCCCACGTTCATTTTGGATCTGTTTGAGCACATCTGGCAAAACAGCTATGGATGGAGTACGTTGTGTAATGGTACAGATTGCAGCAAACACTGTGAACCATGTGGCACACTCTTCTACCGGGGGAGCCATCCCTAAAAGTAGGCACATTGTGAGAATTCTATATTTATCTTGAGGTCCCATATTGGAAAATACTTCTTCAAGCTGATTTGTTTTTTGTTCAATCTAGAACGGAATTTCCTTCTGTCTGGTTGGGCCTTTTCCCGTAATTGAGTTACTAGTGACTGGACTAATTGCTGGCACAGCTTGAGCAGTCCTTGCTGGGTTTGTTGTTATTGTTCACATAACAAACTGTGCCATATGTCTGTATAATCTCACTAGACCGTTGTAAAGTATACCTATATCTGCTGCTGTGAGTGCTGCTAATTGTGGGTACAGTGTGTAGCCGGCTAAGAATGGCCATGTTGCCCCATCATTGCTGAGTGGACCCAGTCTGACATTAGCTGATGGGTGGAGTAGGATGCCTTGGAATCAGTTTGTGTGTTCCAGAAATGTTAGTTCAATTCCTAAATTTTCATATGGTCTGTAATTGTTGGGCACTGCTGCTACAGAATATGTGTGAAAATTTCTTGTGGTGGCATCTGCTGCCAGAAACATTACCCATGAATAGAATACCTCTGTTTTATATGCTCCGTGGGCCTCTACCATGAAGGTAACATCCCCTCCTGTTTGAGGGAGCCCATGTTGTTGCAACATCTGTATAACTACATGTCTGTTTAGTGATATGACCACTGGTACTGGATTAGCCATTTGAATATGTGTAATTCAGAGAAGGTAACTATGGTGGAGTGAGCTTTTGAAAGGTTCAAGCTTGAACAACTTAAAGGCAGAAACAGGGGTTTCTTATTTTGCTGAGGAGGATTTTTCTCTAACAGCACAGATGACTCCGGTTAAATGGTGAGTCAGGTCTTTGGGCACATGAAAGAAAACTACTCAGGAGACCCATTAAATAAGTGCCTGACCTAGAACGTTGGTGGCACCATGTTGTACGGTTCGTACTATTTCAGCAAGACTGCGCGTTTGGGCAACATAAGAATCAAAACTATGTGGGGCTGAGTCCATGCATGCCATCAGAATATGTTGACCTAATTCCTGGCTAACTCACAGAGTGCCATCTGGACCTCTGTATCTTACAAGGTACCAGATGCTGTCTGCAATCTTAGAACATAAAACCCCTAATTCCTCAAGGAAAGCATAGAAACAGATCTACCCTTTCATTTTTAACTTATGCATGCCCAAAGGGGGGCACAAGAAGTGCACAAATTGGCATTTCAAATATTTATTGAAGCAATTGGTCTTGTGTGTAAAATACGTGCACTGCAATGAATAATAGAATGAAGCAAAATAATGTGACCCATGTCACAAACAGAATGAACAATTCAACCATTGTGCATTTGCATTGGATTACATGAATACATATAATTGTACCCCTACCTAGCGCTGCCTATCCTATAAAGCATAGGGGGTGTGAGTCTTCCAGAATACCTTAGAGTGGTCTAACTCTCCATTCACTTGTGGGTGTCTGTCATCTGGTAGCCAGTCTTGGTGTAGAACAGGCTGTCCTCCTTCTCAGGATAGTGATGGGATTCAGCTGGGCTAGAATTCAGGCATTGGGTGACATTGACAACCCATCGAAACGCTTCTGTCTAAACAAAGGCTTGGTGCAGTTCATATAATGAACTGCACCCATTTGGTCGGTGCCTAAGTTCTGGTCTGACTGTCATTATTGATTCTACCCACCCAGAGCTGTCGCCGAACAGAAAACAATAAACAATGACATTTTGAACAGGGTACCTAGTCCTTGTACAGAACGTTCCAAGGTCTGATAATGCGCCTATGAAGAAGTGTAAGTGTAAGTAAACCATTTTCTGAGAAAGTTATCCCATACGGACATGCAAACAAATGTGTGTTAAATGTCATGGTTTGAAAAGATGTTGACCTTAAACGTGAACATGTAAAATGGAAGTGTTTATGCCCGGGCCTATGTAACCTCATGACACTGGTCTCTGAGAAACTCAAATCCCTCCAAGGGTACTCTCTTCTGCTGTAGTGTAAGATAATGAAGCAATATCAGACAGACAGAAGATGATTTGCAATGTGCATCAGAGATTTTATGACACAAGCTCCGAAGCTCTGTTTTGGGAACAATAAAAGTCATGACTCCATTTGACGAGCTAAGAATCTCTAACACCAACACAACTATCAGCTACTACATTCATGAGGTAATAAAAAATATATCTGTCCAGCAAATATAAATACATCCAAGATCAGTAGCCACAAAAGCCTAATCATTTTGCTATCATTAACTGGCCTAGACTAGTCTACTTTTAACACAGTATTTGTGCTCACTTCCAGACAGTGTTCCCTTCATGAGTTTTGTGGCTTAATATTTTTCCCTTAAGAGAGCAAAATGCATTTTGCCAAACACAGAAGGCACAGACTTCTGCATTTGGTTCCCTGCTTCATACAACAGATGGCTCTCACATCTACAGACATTAATAATGTTTACATTATGGCACCCAACAGATTATCATGAACACCTGTCTTGATGATGGCCTGAGAACTCGTCCCTAGTGTTGAAACTCTCCACATAGACTCCTTCCTATTAGGAGGAACGTTGAATTCACAATAAAACTAGAGAGCAATGACAAACTGATACTAAAAAAGCTACTAAATGGCTACTGCTCTTTCCATCAAACTTTTCAGACTGTCTGTTAAACACAACAACATTTTGTCCCCTGAATCACACTTAAAAATTGCCTGGAGAGCTTATTGTGATTATTGTGCCATTTGTTTGAGTTTTCAGTGCCTGAGTCTGGCATAACTTGCATGCTGGATGGGGCCATGTAAATGAGCAATGGTGGTCCCATCCTAAATAGGGTGGGGCAGCTGCTACTGCAGCCAGGTGGCCCAATGGCAGAGAGGATTTCAGGCTAAAGGAGGCCAATCTTGGAGCCAGAAGAGAGTCCACTATTGTAAACTCTGTGGTCCCCCCCTATCTCTAAATGAGGCAGGGAAAGTGCACGGTTGGCAGATGCCCAGAATGCACCAACCTAAATATCACCTTCTCAAGTATGTACAAAACCTAGAAATAAGTTGTATGGCAACCTCTTCTCTGCAGGAGCTGGGAGTAGGCTTGTGAGTGTACCATTCAACAGAGGGGTCTTGACTAGAAACTGAAATGTTAGTTATGTTGTGCACATTGTTTGCATGTTGCCCTTTACGAGGTGCGTAACCCCAATTCCCTTAAATTCGTAGGGTTGGTCTTATAAGAACTGCTTGTATGTCAATTAACTTAAAATGTAGGATAGTACAGACATTTTTTACATAGATAATGATGTTTGTGCATTTGTGGATGAATTAATGTATGACTTTATAAAGTACTCATAAGTGGAAACGTGTAGTACATGTTTTGAGTAAATACTTTTATGAATTGCTGTGAAATTGATTGATGGAGAGAGACTTTGAATAAACCAATATGATGAAAAACACAACTTTAAATATCCCAATCTCCATCGTATTTACTCATAACAGCACCATCGCCAATGATACAGCGTTCACCGCTTTCCGAAAGAGTTCTCATTTTTTATCAAGGGTTCTTAATGTGCATTGAAAACACGGAGATATGGATAGAAAAATAATCATAAATGTGTTCTTTGTTAATAAATCTTAGAGAAATAAATACAATTTAATGGGAGAGGTTTCATGAGAGCACATGGTGATGGTTTTTACTAAAAGATATTGGATTTTGGAATATATAAGGTACCCAGGCAAAATGGCAAAATCTTCTGCTTCATGAAGAGCATGTGTTTAAAAATCTATGTAAACAAATCTATTAAATTATCAACGGTTTTGGCTTCCAGAAAAAAAAGCCGCAAAATTGTCAAATTGCTTTATTTCCTTCACAAATTGTCAAAACCTGGTATCTGTCCAAGATGTTTGGCAACCTCCAACATGTAATTCATTGGCATAATGTAACGCATGGCAGATTTATGGCATGCATTAGGGATAACCACAAGACTGTGTTTCCTGCCTACTGAGAGGGCTATCGTGCGCAGTGAAATAATACGCTATTGTGGCCTGACACACTTGTTAGCTTTTTCGCTTATCTGAATTAAAAAATTGAATTATGTACACTCAGCCCAGTTACTGAACCTTTAAAGTTCATTAAAGTTTATTGACCATGTACACACTTCGGGATCTCGGCTCTATTCCTTCTCCGGAGCTGGAACATTAAATTAAGATGCAGCGCTTCACAGCGGCTCCCACTGACTCCAACTGAGCTACAGGTAGCAACAGTCTCCTTCAATTAGACGTAATCATCACTCACAGTCAATAATTGTGCTAAAGGCTGCTTTCAAATCTGTGAGGGATTCGCATTTAATGTACTGATTCGGCTTGTCTGAGCCAAATTCACTGTGTACTGAAACCAAAGCAATTTAGTTGTTGCCTACGGCTTTTCTGGCAGTTCATCTAGTACTCAGCGCGGTAAGGACGGTGAGATACAATTTAATCTGAGGCATCTGTGTGCACAGAAAGGGCCTTTTCTTTAACCGAGAAGAGCTAAGTGACGGCTAAACTGTAGTTTTATGAGAAGAAGCAGGCCTCATCTCAACCCATGGAAAATAAAACGTTTAAGACGCAGCAAAAAAACAAACTCAAGGTTAAAAATTAAAAATAGATTTGTATGAAAGGCCCACTACGCGGTCTCTCGGTTCCAAATGGCATAACGTACTTGACGTCTAATACCTGGGTTAACCGCTTCGGATATCGCACGTAATATCGACGGCAGCAGGAAGCGGAGATCTTTATTAAATATGAAATGGAGCAGCGTTCACGCGAAACATTTTAAGCGTGTTTGCTGTTTACAACGGTGCTAGCTGCTTGCATTAGAGCCTGTGTCTCTCGTGTCTTGAAATTGAGAACAATATATGCAGTAATAATTTATTTCATAACAAACCTGGGGGGATATTAGCAAGACTGGCGATAAAATTATCGCCGTTTTAGCGGCAGGAAACTGCCGCTAAAACGGCGATAATGGGCTTGCTAATAAGCGTTATAGAATTCCAATAGAAGCCCAGGTTAGATGTCCTGCACATCTAACCTGGGCTTCTATTGGAATTCTATAACGCTTATTAGCAAGCCAATTATCGCCGTTTTAGCGTCAGTTTCCTGCCGCTAAAACGGCGATAATTGTATCGCCAGTCTTGCTAATATGCCCCCTGGTTCTTCGAGGGAGCTGACAGCCTGGCGCACAAATTTTTAGATGGGTTCACATGTTAGAAAACAAAGCTGTTTCGATGCACACACAACGTTCAGTGTAAACCGTCAAATTATTCTTTAGTCTTGGATGTTCAGATATTCCGATGTGGTTCACCTGTACTAACTAAACATCCTGTGAAATCAAACCATAAAGCAAAATATTCGTCGGGACCCTGCAGCTGGGCCCGTTTCACATGGAGTCCTTAAGGGCAGTGACATAATGCGCTTTGGCATGGTTACTGCTGCAGGCCGTTAGGACGACAATAGAGCGCAATGATGACATCTCAAATGACATCACAGGGTTAATTCGTGCCGGAGGTTGCAGGTGGTGCGCACTGCCACTCACGTTTGGGGACCAGGAAGATTTTCATCGTCAGACTTTTATTCAGAACAATTAAGAGGCAGGCAAGGGAGAATGGAGGAGATAGAGAGACATAGGAAATCAGCGACAGAGGAAGAAAGCAGGAATGAAAAGGAACCTGTAACAGTAAGATGTAAAGAGTCAAGAAGTGTGTGTGGGGGGAGATAGTATTGTCTATGCAGCATAGAATCCACCCACTGCCATTTTCTTTCTTTGCTGTCCTCAGTAGAGTTGGGTACCATCTTTTACCCTTGATTGGGTTTTCAGAATAACTGAGGCTTCAGCTATTAACTTCTCTTTTGCAATCATTGTATGCTTGCTGTAACAGTGCTTGCTTCAGAAGAATTGTGTGCTCTCGAAGGACGACTTGGCGTTAGTTCATACTGAAAATATTGAATTGATGAATACTTTTCTTTTTTTATTGTCCTTTTATGTATTCCCTGCTTAACTGTAACACTTAAAATTAGTTTCAACTATTTAGTGGAATGGGGGTGGTGGTAGCATGAACATTTGTTTTGGCTCAGTGCATAAATGAACGCCTGTAGCAGAATACAATGCAAATGTCTGTGAGTTAATGCAAGAAATGCAGACGACCAGGGATGTTGTTACCATTGGTGCAACACTTGCAGTGGCACCACTGCCCAGAGACCTGATGGGCCCATTGAACCCTGATAATTGTTATATTTTACTTCCCGTACATCAGTCAAAGGGGCCATTTCCCTTGCTTGCACCAGGGCCCATGGCATTCTTGCTACACTACTGCAGACAGCACAATTCGGAAACAGAGAGGAGGGATAGCCTCTCTCTTTGTCTAAACTGTGTTGTCTGCAGACTGTGAATTAACTCAGAAAAATCTGAGCTATATGGATTCACTTTAGACAGTGCATAAGCAAAAAAAGAAAAAAAAAAAGGTGGTCAGCTCTGCTCACTCCTAGCACAACTGTTCATGATACAGCCCCAGGCGTAGACCAGCCTCATCAGTGTGCTTAAATTGTTGTTCCAGACATCACTTCCTTCTGTTATCAGTGTTGTTAGGGAAGTATGTTATGATTGTGCAGGACACACAGGGGCAGATTTACAAGCCCCATGCGCCACTTTTGCGTCATTTTTAACATGGGAAAAGTGACGCAAAAGTGGCGCAAGGGGCTTGTAAATCTGCCCCACAGTGTTCAGTAGATATCAGTGGGCTTATCCGTCAGAGCTCCAGGCCATTATCAGGTATGGCCAGCAACAAGACACTAAGCTCATTGCGGTACACAATACTTAACATTAATTGTGCATGAATGCATGATGCACTGATGGTAATTGCAAACAGGTCACCATTGTACTTTAGTATGAAGGGACTTTGGTAACTGCTTAGGCTGTGAAAAAATGCATGTATTCAGGCCTGTGCCATGACAACATTTAAGGTATTCAGGTAATCATCGACAGCAGTCACATTCTGGTGTAAATGCTTGTGGGGGAGGAATATTTGCACTAAATGAGTCATTTAAAATAAGTAGGTACAGACTTAGGGGCTGATTTACTAATAAGTCACGCAACGCAAAGCAGCAAGATAACTTGTTATGATGCGTTGTGTGACAGGGAGAGGGAAAGAATGCACCTTATCTACTAAGCTGTGGCACATTCCTGCTCCCTGCCCACACTGATGCACTGAGTGCAGCTTAGCGCCAATGCAGGCCCCTTTGCGCCATACTGTAGGGTGCCTGCATTGTAGACTGAATTGTTTTTGTGCAGGAAGGGACACCTTCTTGTACAGGGCCGGACTGGCTGTAGTGGGCAAAGGGCGTTTTCCCGGTGGGCCGAGAGGGTGGAGGGCGGTTTTGGACCTGTGGGGGGCAGTTTTTGTTACTGGGGGCCGGATATGCAGCAGTGCTGCAATATATATCAGCCCCCTGTAACAAACGCAGCAGCAATGTTCCGCCCCCCCCCCCACGGACCCGTCCGACTTAATTGCCAGGGCTGGTTTGTGTTCTCAGTCCGGCCCTGTTGCTGTACCAAAAGATTCATCTGAGGCTTTTCCTCTTTGCACACATAGAAGGAAAAAATGGGGAGAGATAAACATATTTCTCCTTGTTATGCCTCACCTGGGAAGGTGTAGCATCTTGATGCATTTCCAGGTTTATTATTCTTAGTAAATCTGGGAATTCACCAATATCTATGGGTGGATGAATGGTAACACCCAGGGCAGAGTAAAGCAAGGCAGCGGCGTGTGCTGCTTTACGTTTCTCCAGATTTACTAAGTCACTCAGAGGCACTCAAGGTGGCTTTGTGGGACTTCAATAATCTCACTGAAGCCCTTGCGTTGCCTTGTGCCACCTTGCATGACGCAATAGCTAAGGCAAGGGCTTTGTAAATCTTGGCCAATGTATTTTTATCCTGAATTCGAGGTACAGGCAAAACACTTCACCAGGTGTTAAGCTGTAGACTGGGCTTCTAACTACGGAATAGAACATTTACACTACATGACATTACACCACATTGCACACTATGGGAACACTCACAGGGATCTGGGGATAAGGAGGATAAGACACCCCACATCTTCTCGCTGCAGAATACACAATGACCAGGTAAACATGTACCACACCCGCCAGTAGAACACTAATACAAGCATTGTCCATGACACAAACATAAAACGCTGTACAAATAAACAACAGATATAATGCATAAGATGCAAAATGTTATATGTCTATATGGTAGGTTAAATAATATCATATTTACATTTATGCAAATAACAGAATGCTTTGCACACATCTACCTACCCTGCTTCAAACAGAACGTTGATCTCAGCAAGGTCATTAGTACACAGCAAGCAAAAATAAACCAGTGAACTCAGCACTCTCCAGCAAGCAAGCATGCCAATGTGGCCATATCTTCTCACTGTGCATACAGCAACCAACAACACAGGTATCCAACCCATCAATATGGGCCACACAGCAAGAGCAACAATACAGACATCACAACAAAATTACACCACAAATCATTTAGCACAGCTCGGAGCCCCCATTAGCAAACTGCAACGCAGGGATTCTGAGCATATGGTATGTTCTGTGCATCTAACTTGCAAGAGTCCTTGAGTGGACATCCTTTCATCAGGAGTGTGTTGTTGTGCGTGTCATTGATGGCCACCATGATGTCTCTGTCTATTCTCGTACTAGAATGAGTGATTGCAGCAATGGCAGCAGTACAAACTGTTGCCTTAGTGGCTTCATCAGCCATAGAATTCCCTGGAACGTGAACACCAATCCGTTGAAGACTCAGTGTGTGTATTACATGAGCCCGTGGCAAGCAAACTTTCAGCTTTGTCACCTGTTCCCAAAGCATCTTGTGCTTGATTGTGCAACCCTTTGAGTCTTGAAATCCATTCTGGCCCCAGTAGTGAAGGTATTCATTGTATGACTGGACACAATAATACAAATCACACACTATAAGTGTGGGGAATCCATGATCCGTATTATTCAGTGCCAGTATCAGGGCCCTGAGCAGTGCCAGCTGCGCTGTACAATCACCTAGAAACTGCGTTTGTGTTTTTCCAGGATGGAATTTTCCATCATGCATGCACCCTTTTACTATTGCGCATACTGCGGAATATTGGTGTTTTGTTCCTATGGCAGGCTGGGCAGATCCATCCATATAGATGATATAATCATGTTGACCTAGAGGCATTATTTCATTCGGCAGAGGATATTCTTGTTCATACTGCAAAAATGCTTGTGTTTGTAATGTAGAATCAAATCTGTAGCCTACATCTATTGCAGTGAGAGAGTTAGCCCATTGTATCCATTGTGGATGTAAAGCTTTAGCATTTGGAGCATTTGCTTTTGTGACGGCCTCCAAGGTCGGTACCGGGATTACAACAATTATGCGCTTACCTTGAGCTAGTGCTCTCTCTCTCACTACAGCAGTCTTTACTGCTGTGAGAATCTTCTCAGTTGATGCAAAATGCACTTCAGCGTTCGTGTAGTAATGTGATTTGTATGCAATAGACACTGTATCTCACCTTCGCTGAATGTGATAAAGTGTACCCAGTTGATCCAGCAACAATGCGGATCACCAGTTTTGTGATGTTTACACGTGTGTGTAAATGTTTGAAAGCTATCCTATCAGCTTGTATGGAATGCAAAATGTTTGTGTGTTCCTGTGTCCGATGTGTGCTTGAAAGTCTGGGCTTATCAAGTCGTAGAACACTTTTACCCATTCTGCGTAATCTAAAATGTATGTTCTGCCAAAATGTAAACATCCTGAAATGGACTGTAATATTTTGAGAGTCGTTGGAGGTTAGAGCAATGCATATTTTTCTAAGAAATGTGTCGCCAGGCTTTTGCCTTCTCTATACAACTCGTATTCTAAAAATAGGACATTGAGATCGGCAATTTTTGATTTTTTGAAGTTAAATTTGTAGCCATGGTGAGCAAATCCCAGACTAATGCAGTCTACTCTGTTCAAGTGTTCCTTTAATTCATCATCCATCAGATATATATCATCTACATACGACAATGCCTCCTCACCAAAATTTTGAAGTAACTCTGTTACTCTGGCTGAAAACAGCCCAGGGCTATTCTTATACCCCTGGGGCAAATGACAAAATTGCCGCTGTGAGCCTAGCGCTAAAAATGCTGTCAAATATCTGCTTCCAGGCACTGTATTTTGGCAGAAAAATCCATTTGAGATACCTAGTGTTGTTTTGTATTTTTTTCCGCACAATGCTATTCATTACTGCGGAACTGTGTGCATTTTGTACTGCAAACGTGCGAGTTGATGTGTTTAACTGTCTGTAATCTAATACTAGACAGTATGAATTGTCTGGTTTCATTATGAGAAACAAGGGGTTATCCATTGATGAGGGCCAATTTTCTATTACACCCTGGTACTCAAGTAGTTCTAGGATTTCCCTAACTTGTTTTTTTACTTCATGTTTTATTGGGTATTGTCTCTGCGGTTGAGGAGCTGATTTCAATGGGATCTCGTGATGAGGTGATCCATCATCCCACCCCAAATGATTGCGGTATAATGAAGGAGCTACCGCTAACACCCACTCCTTGGTGTAAGAACGTTTAACTGATTCTGGAACAAGGTCAGTAAAAGCAGGTAAAATTACTGTTTCCCCGTTTGAGCATTCCAGTATGAACTCAGGTGGCCAGTCTTTTTCAGTCAAAAGAATATCGTAACCATACGTCACGTTCTCCCAAAACAGAGCATTGATGTTTCTGGGTATGCCCCCCTCCAATTGGAGTGTAATTTTGTACAAACGATAGGGAACACTTATCCTAGTATCAGGTGTTTCAACTATGATATGCTCACTCAGCGCTTTTGCCGCCAGACAATCCATCAGTTTCCAGCGAGCTATTGTGACTTCTGCTGTACTGTCCAGAATTGTTACGGCCCATTCCACATTCAGAAGCAGAGTCCTCAGTATTCTGGGCATGCCTGACTTCAATTACAGCTACCTTTTTCTTTTTGAATTGAGTTTTAGGTGTTTTTTGATTTTCTTCTTTATTAATGATGTAGTCAGGCAGAGCATTGTGATTCCTTCTTCGGCTTCACATGCTTTTCCGATCTGCACGCTGACTGTGCACCTCTCTCCGAACGTGTATCGGATGACTCCTGAAAGGAACGAGAGAGCGTGTATCAGTATCCTTATCACTGCCAGGCTTTCTAATGTTATCACGGTTTCGGAGATTATATCTTTATTCAGTGGCTTCCTGCTGAGGAGACCCACCCCATGATCTTTGCTTGTCTTCATTGTTTTGTTTCTTATCCCACTTCTTCTTTGTCGAAGAATCAGGTGCTTGCTTAGAGTTATCCTTTTCAGAATTACTCTTAAGTTGTGTTTACCTGGTCTGGCTCCCAAATGATCTCAACCTAAGGTAGCATAGGTTTCTTTTATAAGCTTAGGTAATTCCCGCTCCTGCTGTGCAGGAGTGAGATCCCTCAGGAGTTGATGTATAGCCAATGCAGCTGCCTCCCCTTTTATGTAGCCTAACATAATGGCGGATACTGTGGCAAAATTGTCCATCAGTTTTATCCCTAAGCCCAGGGCATGTGCTGCCCCATACTCATTCTATAGCTGCATCACATACATCCGGTAAAACAGCCAGAAAAGGGGTACCATGTGTTCTGGTATAAACAGCAGCAAAGCATGTACCCCTAGTGATGCAGACTTCCACGGGGGCAGCCATCCCCATCGGCAATCAAATAGTCAGTATCCTCTGTTTTTCCTGAGGTCGCATATGGGAAAAAACTGCTTCAAGCTGGCTTGTTGTTTGTGCTATCCAGAACAGAATTTGCTCCTGACTAGTGGGAATCTTTCCCATAATGGCCTTCAGTGTTTGTGGGCTGATACCCATAGTAGTCAATTGTGTTTCTACAACTTAAGCAGTCTGCGCAGGGTTTACTGTGAGTGTTCACATTATGAACTGTGTGAGATTTCTGTATATTGTTACTAATTCTCTGTATAGTGTGCACATTTCTGCTGCAGTTAAGTTAGCAGTGTTCGGAAGCGGTGTGTATGCAACTAAGACTGGCCATGTCGTTCCTTCTTTGCTGAGCGGACTGAGTGTCACCTGCTCTGTTGTGTGTGTGAGGGTGCCTTTAAACCAATTAAGATGTTCTTGGTAAAAAAGAGGAATCTTAATGTCCTCATAGGGAGTGTACTCAGCCGGTGCTTCATCCTCAATATAGGTATGAACTAATTGTGTACGAGCATATGCAGCTGACAATTTAACCCAGGAATCTGTTTTAAATGCTTCATGTGCCTCAACCACAAAGGTAACATCTCTACCCATAGCTGGGAGACCAAAATTTAATAATTTGAGAGTAACCGCAACAGTGCCACCACAAGCCCCTCCAACCAAGCGGGGAGTGAATGGTTTCTGGCAACCACTGAACATGACAATCCTGACCCCTCAGGGATTGTGGTAACAGATCTAGAACCTTTCACTCAGTTTCTCATGCACTCTTGCTCTCAGAGAAATATACAGAGAATACACAATGGGATGTTTTCAATATATTTATAGAATTAACGTTATTCTTGTATAGAATACATGTGCTGCGTTAATCAGTAGACAGAAGCATATGAAAGTGATTACAAGCATGAAAATAGTGAATAGCAGATATAGTTCCACCATGGTGCTAAAACAGTGTATATATGCAGGCATATAAAACAAGTAGTAATCAGACGTACTCCTACTATGCAATCACTACTTTATGTGTGTCTAGAGTGTGCATAGGTGAATAGCCAATAATATCCCCATAAGACGATCCAACCTGATTACCTGGTAGGAGAGACTGTAGGACTCCGTCTTGGTCATGAACTGGACAACACTCACAGAGATGTTAGGCAGCTGTTTGGCAAAGCCTCAGCATGTAGGGACCCCTCAACATCAGCTGAAGTTCCTCCTCTGCTAACCCCTGGAAATGCTTTTGTATTTATAATAAGAATCATCCTTGCGATGTATATGCAGATTAGCATTGCTATGAATATGCAGATAGCCCTGTGGCCCTGAGGATGAAGATAGAACATGATTTGTACAACGTGCGTAAAGGCCTTGTACTTAGTGTTCGATGCATCATGATAATGTTGTGCAAAGCCAGATGTAAAAGCAGATCCGTTTCAGAGAAACTAATCCAACATTGTCACGCACGCAAATGGGTGCAAAAGGTTACACCGAAATGTCATTGTGCAGAAAGAAGACAATGTACGAAAATGTGCAGCGATGCTACATGGGCCTAACCCGGGCACATAATAGGGTGACAGGAACACATCACATATGAGGGTCCAGGTGAGTACAAATATACTTTTCATGAGCGCATCAGTAAAATCCTCTTTGGGGAACAATCATACAGCAAACACAGTACTATCTAAAGAAGCTCTCTGTTGAGATGCTACATTCTGGAACACAATGAAGGAACATGCATAGTGGACACAGTGGTGGTAAGGCACTCAGGCTCAGCACATTTTCAGAAATATCATGATGGAGCCACTGCCACAAAATCCTCTGAGGTTAATTCAAAACTAGTGAGCTATTCACAAACTCACATTCAGATTGGAGGAAGTCTCTAAATCCTAGTGCACCTGGTTGATGTCCAATTCTAGATCCTAAAGGTAAAGCAAGATGAGGCCATATAAAAAAAACAGCAAGTTTGAATCAAAAGATAGACAGAGGAGCTGATGACAGTTTAAGGCCTCAGACGCTTGTACCACAAGGCCTTGGAAGAGCACAATGCTTGCATAACAGAGCCTCTGGCCATGTTGTGCAGACCAGGCTGAGACAATAAGTACACCACTTACTGAAGTACCATTGAAAATCATTTTTGGAGAAATGTGGATGGCACATAAAGTAACTGACACTACCACTCCAGTTTCTATGGAGCTCAGTAAAAAAAATATTGAAGCTCCATGAAATGCTGCTGTATGACCCCTGCCTCCATATCTGCTACTGGGCATCAGTGAGGTTGCTGGATGGAGCCACTAAGGGGGCAAAACAGACAAAGTGAAGTGAGCTGTAGCATTGTTATCCATCAAGCAGCGTAACAGTGGAAATTTGCTCTGGTAAGACATTATACTACACTGTATTTACTTATGGTTTCTTATAAGGCCAAGAAGCTCCTCTGTCTACATCTGAGGAGACACTGGCCTCAATATATGGATTTTCCGTTTCAAAGTCTTTGGCACTGAAAGTTGACAAAGGCCATTACTTTAAATACAAAGGTGACCTGTATAAAAGGCCATCAATGCATCATGGATTGACTCACATATGCCGCTTAACAAGGTTTACCAAAATCACCGCAGTGTGCTTTTTCTGGCCACTCTTAGGGATAGAATAATTACACTATATGATATCCCACCATATTTCATTCTAGACTAACAAAACACTAACAGGTTTAGGGGCAAGAAGGAGAAAAAGACACTACGATGATCTGCATTGATGAAAAAATCTTGATTTATTTCTATTGCACTCAATTACAACGCAAAGCCTAACTAGAGATGATACACCAGGTTTTGAGCATTTACTTACAACCCTGATGAAGTCGGTTTAGGACGAAACACGTTGGATGGGCTGAATTCATGTTTACATCTACAGAAAGAATAGAAATAAATCAAGATTTGTTCATCAAGATTCCATGACTCCTGTGTATTACTAATGTACACTCCCGTGATTACGGATTGGATAATTTATATATTTGGTCCATATTAATTATGATGTCTGGGCATCATCAATGATGGAAATGTGAAGTTTCTAAAAAAGATCCATCACAAGATCTGTGCAACGACCTCTCAAACTTCTTTTGCAGCAAAATCACAATCATATACAGCAACTTCTTCTCACAGAAGCCTCCCAGTGATGAAGGAAGTCAACACAACCACCACATGGGAAACCATTAGTGAAGAGGAAACCACAACAATCATGAAAACCATTCACTCCATGGCCCCAGTGGACCCCTGCCCTTCCACATCTTCGACAAAGGAGCAATCCCTGCCAGCGAGTCCCTAACCCCTATCCTCAATACCTCCATATGTACATCTACCTTCCCAGAACCATAGAAACATGCAGCCGTCAACGCTCTCTTAAAGAACACCTCCGCTGACCCGACCAAACTCACCAATTACTGACAAATAGCCCTCCTTCTGTACCCAGCTAAAGTCCTGGAAAAATCCATCAACAACCACCTCTCCAAACACCTCACCAGTTTCTCGACACCACACAAACAGGATTCAGACCACAGCACGGAAACTGTTTTATTGTGGCAATGAATAACATACGGGTAACGCAACATAACATATTAAAGAGATGTTTACTATTTATAAAACTAAATGCCTCTCAGCTGCAACTTATGGTGAAGGTCTCTGGGGCTATTTTGAGGGTGGGCAATTAGAATAGTTGGAGAATAACTTTTTAAGGAGACTACTAGTCATTCCCCATAGTACTTCTTATATTTCTCATAGTGAAGTAGATTTGGGGCATACCAAAGACACCTTACAATTGTGACCTATGCAGATGTGCCATGCTGTCCATTCTGAACAAGAGGCCACTTTCAACAGATCACTCATATTGGACTGTTTATAAATATTCCTTGGCTTGATTTTTATTAGAATAACATATAGATTTCTAGATGAATGTGCGTATTTTAAAGTTCCATCCACTATTAATTTCTATTCTAAATTAACATTGAAATGTCTGTTAAATAAAGTTAATGATGACGAGAGGGACTGCAGAGAATTTGAAAAACTTACAGTTCGTGCTCACATCATAGCATAGACAAGTGAGGGCATTCAACCATATCTTGCGACAGTGTCAAACCAACATCATTGTTTTTTATTAACACGCTTTCCATTTAACATTATTTGTTCTTTGGTTACTTTCAAACAACAGGTTAATGGCACAGAAGCAGCTCAGTTTGCCCATGTGATGGCTGCTCGAAACAAAGCGCTTGCACTTTATGTTTTTCTGTCGGTTTTATAAAATCCCTAGGTCACCTTGTTTAAAAACTTACTATTAAATTTTACTCAATGTAGACTGGCACTTATTTTCCTCCAATCATTAAAATCATTGTCAGCATGTTTAGCTGTACTGAGTTATGTCAAGATGGCATTCAGGATCATTAAAGTCCTGTTAAATGTGGATGGAGATAATATAAACTGAATGTAACCCTCCACTTGTTCATATGTGATTGTTGGACCTGGGCCTCTCAGCAGGGTCACCCTCAAGCCTTTTTGTTTTCACCCCTCCTATTTTTCTGAATTAGTTTTTGTTGCCCTTTGGACTCTGTACACTTTACCACTGCTAAACAGTGGTTAAGTACTTGTGCTCACTCCCTAGAACATGGTAAAATTAACTTACACCTTATTGGCATATTTAATTTATGTATAAGTTCCTACTAAAGTCGTATAACAAGGGCCTGTAAATGAAATGCTACTATTGGGCCTGCAGCACATACAGCACCCACTTAAGTAGCCCTTTAAAACAAGTCTCAGGCCTTGCAAGTCATCCTGCCAGCAGTTTTAATTTACCAATTTAACTTGGCAAAAGAACCCCTTTGCCAAGCCTAAAACTCCCTTTAAAATACATATATGTCACCCCTAAGTTAGGCCCTAAGCAACCCATGGGACAGGGTGCCTTGCCATTAAAAATGTGGACATGTACATTTTAGTTTTACATGTCCTGATAGTGAAAAACTACTAAATTCTTTTTTCACTACTGTGAGGCCCCCCCCCAGCATAACGTAGGGTTACCCTATTACATTTAAGATGTGCTAACGTTTGATTGGGAACAGATAGGAAAGTCATGCTTGGTGTCTGAGGAATTGTAATTTAAACACTCTTTTATGGTTAAATCAGATTTTAAGCCACAATTCAAAAAATGCCACTTTTAGAAAGTTATAATTTTCTTGTTCTAGCCATTTGGTGCCCGCAGCCTGTGTTAGTTCACATGAATAGTTGTAGTTAGCCTTTGTGTATTCCTCCCAGACAGCATCACAATAGAGGGTCTCGGTTTTGGGAGGATGGGCCATCTCTGACTTGTTGGGGGGGGGTGAAGGTGTCACCTACCCTACCACACTTGTACTTCAAAGGCACTGGCTCAGCTCACACACAAAGGACTTCACACTAGCCTATTGTCCCCCAGACAGACTGGGGCTGTCCACATATAACTGTAGGGTGAAACACCAAAAGCTTCTCCCACTTCAAAGTGGGCACTAGATATAAATATTGAACTCTCAGACCCAATCTTCATATCACTTATGGACCTGTGGAAGACTAAGAAGAAGGACTGCTCTGCTGCAAAAAGGACAGCTCTGCTGCCCTGTTGCCTGAGTAGGAAGGACTACATCTGCACCTTGAACTCAGGACCACCATAGCTACTTGAGGGGCTCGATGTCTGGCTGCCTGATCAGAGTCTTAGGGACAAAAAGACTCCAACCCTCTTGAATTCTGCACCTGGACTGTGCCTGATGTGAATCTTAACCAATCAAGTGGTGCCTCTCCAGTCCTGGACCCTTAGAAGTGGCCAGAAACTTGCTCTGTCAGCCCAGCGGTGGTCTCATCAGAACCAGCAAAGTGCAATGCAACCCGACGCAGCCCTTGCAGTTCCTCTTTGGAACCAATGGAGCATGAAGCAACTCATCGGAACTGACGCAGTGCGAAGTAACTTGCATTGCAGCCCTCGCAGCTCAGCATCGGAACTGACGCAGTGCAATGTGCCTTGATACAGACCTCGCATCACAGTCTTTGCAGCTCCTCATCAGAACTGATGCAGCACAACGAGGACCCTGCATCGCTTCTCAGAACCGCCACAGCATGGCGCAATGCCCCACATCAAGGACATAAGGTACAATCCTTAGCGGGTCTAACCTGGTTCCTGCATCCGGTCCACACTCAATCACAGTCAGCCTGAACTTATGCCTTTGTCCTGGTCAAGGACATAGATAACCAAATTTGGTTCTTTGTGCATTTAAGCACTATTTTTATCTAAATCTTTAAAATTGCATATCTAAGTCTAATGCTCCTTCTTTTGCAAAACTGTGATCAAGGTGCTACATTAGTTAGGATCTCAAAATATACTTTGCACAAAAACTCTTCACAACACTGCAGTTTGTTTTCTTTTCTAATTGTGTGACCTCTGTGAAATCACATATGTGGAGTTTTGCTTTTACCAGGAATATTGTGGTAACAAAGACTGGTGTAGCATTTAATGTCATCACTGGATTCTATAAGATGGGTAAGCATAAACTTTTAGAAATGTTGTTTTAAATTCAAAAAGTCTTGTTATCTTCTAAAGAATTATGTGCAGGAGAAGTGTACCCATTAATGCATGAAATGTATGATTTCTTGAGTGTAAAACAACTACTTCCACATGAAAATCTACAAACATGCCACATCTGTTGTGTCCTGATAGGTCCTCTAGGACTCTGAAGAGTATAGATACTCACCTCCAGTCCTACAATTCAGACACTGGACAAAACAGTCAATCACAAGAGATGAACAAAATGTGAAAATAAGACAAATGATTGTTTCAATATGATGTGAGACAGGCCTCCACGGAAGTAGCAGGAGGAGTAACATATACGAATACCTGACCAATATATCTAATTAATTTCATCTGTGATTAATAAAAAGACTCAGCAACTAATGATGAGAATGTGATCTTGATCTATTGACTTATTAATTGATCATTTATAATAGTTCAAAGTAAATAAATGTCTGCAGAAAGATCCCATGCTTCAGTGTTACATTCTTGAGAAAAAGGAGTGCTTGCTGCTTTGTGTTTATCTTCAGGTTTCACAGTGTGTGGATCATTGGAAATTCATCTTGCTGCTAGGAAGAGTGTTACATCAGTTCATCTGTGATGAGTATAATCAGAGTGGCAGGGCCTCGCATGGCAGCAGCTCTGAGTTGCTATTGTTTTACTAGCTGATTTGAAAATGAACAGTGGTGATGTCTGCAATAAAAGCATTGTGTGGAGCAGCAGCAGCTGTAATTGTGGTACACACAACATTGACGCCAGGTCAGTGGTTCTTCTTTTTGTAATAATAATAGCAGTCAATAGTATTAGCTCTGCAAAAATAAGGGCACTCCCCACTGTCTGGTACCATCAGCAGCAGTAACAGAAGTAGTAACAGCACCAGCTGGAGTAGACAGTACTGTCTGCTACGGCACTAATAGCAGTGTTGTCAGCGTGTGTACTACAATAAATCTCCATTCCTGCATGTAAATGTGGCAACAGTGGTAGGGAAAGCTGCACAAGCACTAGGTAGCAACAATAGGATAGACAATATTGCCCTTGGAAAGAGTAATTGTGAAACCTCTAACTACGACAGAGTTTGTTGGAAGATCAATATTTACCATAATGTGGCTCCTTTTAGCAGCAGTGGCAATTCATGTCTCCAAAGCAGAGTCAAAAAATAAAGTTGTATAATTAGTTGTAACAGCACCGTGTGCTGTGGAGCGCTTTTACTGGAGCAGTACAATACGACAGCTGTCACACACAACCTTACACAATCATAATGCCATTAGTAGCACAATGCACACTTCATTCACATGCTTACTCTTCAAATTTGTTTTTTGTGATATATTACATTTGAGCACAACTGTACCTTTGCAGGAAAACACGTATAGCAACATATGATGGGCCACCTACGTTAAATGTAGCACTGTAGACATTCCCAGCATATGAAGCGGGACATACAAAAATGTTACAATTATTGTAGCATAATTTGGAAATTTGCTCTTCTCAAACTGTTACAAAGGCCAGCTTTTTCCAGAACAGGAAGTATGTAGTACAAAGATAACTAAATAAACTGGTGGTAGTACGTGGAGGAAGCAGAATAATTCTAAAACAGCTAGCCCAGCCTTTCATTTGTTAGTCACTAAATAAACCTCTGCCTAACCCTTTGGTAGTTTGGCCTAAAAGCACTCAAGCTTAACTTAGAGGCAATGTGTAAAGCATTTATGCAGCGCTCAAACAGTAATAAAGTGAAAACAACACAAGAAAAATTACAAACCAATTTAGAAAAATAGAGTATGATTAAATACATAAAATGACACCAAAATGAGAAAAATCCAATAAGTAGAACCAGATTTGAGCTTATAGAGTTTAAGGAAAAATAGCACCAAAATGGCCTGAGACACCAACTGCTGGCATTGGGTCATGCTGAAGTCCCAAGTTCAGGCTGAGTGCTTTTTAGTGCTGGTTGGATATGGGAACAAGGGCAGCCCACCCGGAGTTGCACTTCAGGGTCTCAGTGCAGGGGCTGCATTGATCTGTGCCATGCTGTGTTGGGTCCAGTGCAGCTGCCGATCAGGAGCTGTGGGGTGCGGTAATGCTAGGGCCTGTTGTTCTGCACTGCACTCCTCCTATCTGGTGAAGCTACCAATTAGGATCTGAAAAGTGCTGCATTGTGAGGCTCTGCTTCATTCTGCGCCACGTTGCATTGGATCTGGGGAAACCTTCAGTTGCCCAGATAGGAGCACACTCCAACTCCAGCCAAGGGTCTAGAACCTGAAGGGTAGGGCTTGAAGGGTCAGGGCTCTCTCCCACAGAGGCCAGTAGAGGGAACCAGGTCAGGTCCAGTTGGGTTTGGTCAGCTGGGAAGCAGAAGAGGCCTCTGGAAGCCTGCTGTGTTCGTGTAGCTCAAGCAGGAGGTCAGCCAACTGACTCGTGGACTTACGTCTGGGAATCCTGGATTCAAGGCAGGCAGAGACAAGCTTCCTTCTTCATACAGCACAGCAGTCTTTCTTCTGAATCTTCCAGAGGTCTAGGAGTGTTCTGAGGGTGAAGGATGCCACCTTTGTCTAACTTTCCCCTTTTCCTGGGTTTGGCTCCAGTTTGTTTGGGAGGACAAAGGCAGAAAGGTATGCTGCATGTGTCAGTGGCAGGGCAAGTAGCCTTGGAAGTCTTTTAAGCTCAGGAAGGGCTAAATACCCCCTAGCAAAAGACACAAAATTGATGGACGGAATGCAGAACAAATCAAAACAATCACCCCCAGTCAAAAGATCTGGGTTAAATCCATCATTCTTTTGCTCACCATGCCAACCCAGTTTAGACCTAGCCATATGCAAATCAGTCTTGACCCTGTGCCTCATGGGAACAGTCCAGCCCGAACTGCCAAGCCAGGTCCTCCCTGTACCGGAAACAAGCATCCTGGGACCGGTTTCGGGGTTTCACCCCCTCTTCAGCCAGGATAGCTTGATTCCAGTGGCACAGTGAGACCAGGACCCACGTCTGGGCATACCTGACGCACTTAGGGCGAGAAAGCAAAAGACACAAAATTGATGGACGGAATGCAGGACAAATCAAAACATTCACCCCCAGTCAAAAGATCTGGGTTAAATCCATCATTTTTTTGCTCACCATGCCACCCCAGTTTAGACCTGGCCATATGCAAATCAGTCTTGACCTGTGCCTCATGGGAACAGTCCAGCCCGAACTGCCAAGCCAGGTCCTCCCCTGGACCGGAAACAAGCATCCTAGGACCGGTTTCGGGGTTTCACCCCTCTTCAGCCAGGATAGCTTGATTCCAGTGGCACAGTGAGCCCAGGACCCACGTCTGGGCATACCTGGCGCACTTAGGGCGAGAAAGCAAAAGACACAAAATTGATGGACGGAATGCAGAGCAAATTAAAACATTCACCTCCAGTCAAAAGATCTGGGTTCAATCCAGCATTCTTTTTCTCACCATGCCACCCCAGTTTAGACCTGGCCATATGCAAATCAGTCTTGACCCTGTGCCTCATGGGAACAGTCCAGCCCGAACTGCCAAGCCAGGTCCTCCCTAGACCGGAAACAAGCATCCTAGGACTGGTTTCAGGGTTTCACCCCTCTTCAGCCAGGATAGCTTGATTCCAGTGGCACAGTGAGCCCAGGACCCACGTCTGGGCATACCTGGCGCACTTAGGGCGAGAAAGCAAAGGACACAAAATTGGTGGACGGAATGCAGAACAAATCAAAACATTCTCCCCCAGTCAAAAGATCTGGGTTAAATCCATCATTCTTTTGCTCACCATGCCACCCCAGTTTAGACCTGGCCATATGCAAATCAATCTTGACCCTGTGCCTCATGGGAACAGTCCAGCCCGAACTGCCAAGCCAGGTCCTCCCTGGGGTGAATGTATGACATTGTTCTGCATTCTGTCCATCAATTGTTGTTTTTGCATTTGTCACCCCGAGTGGGACGGGTATGCCCAGACGTGGGTCCCGTGCTCTCCATGCCACTGGAGTCAAGCTATCCTGGCTGATGAGGGCTGAAAGCCCGAAACCGGTCCTAGGATGCTTGTTTCCAGTCAGAGAGGACCTGGCCTGGCAGTTCGGGCTGGACTGTTCCCATTGGGCGCAGGGTCAAGACTGATTTGCATATGGCTGGGTCCAAACTGGAATGGCATGGTGAGCAAAAAACTATGGATTTAGGCCCAGATCTCTGTACTGGGGTGAATGTATGACATTGTTCTGCATTCTGTCCATCAATTGTTGTTTTTGCATTTGTCACCCCGAGTGGGACGGGTATGCCCAGACGTGGGTCCCGTGCTCTCCATGCCACTGGAGTCAAGCTATCCTGGCTGATGAGGGCTGAAAGCCCGAAACCGGTCCTAGGATGCTTGTTTCCAGTCCAGGGAGGACATGGCCTGGCAGTTCGGGCTGGACTGTTCCCATTGGGTGAAGGGTCAAGAATGATTTGCATATGGCTGGGTCCAAACTGGAATGGCATGGTGAGCAAAAAAACGATGGATTTAGGCCCAGAACTCTGTACTGGGGTGAATGTATGACATTGTTCTGCATTCTGTCCATCAATTGTTGTTTTGCATTTGTCACCCGAGTGGGACGGGTATGCCCAGACGTGGGTCCCGTGCTCTCCATGCCACTGGAGTCAAGCTATCCTAGCTGATGAGGGCTGAAAGCCCGAAGCCGGTCCTAGGATGCTTGTTTCCAGTCCAGGGAGGACCTGGCCTGGCAGTTCAGGCTGGACTGTTCCCATTAGGCGCAGGGTCAAGACTGATTTGCATATGGCTGGGTCCAAACTGGAATGGCATGGTGAGCAAAAAACGATGGATTTAGGCCCAGATCTCTGTACTGGGGTGAATGTATGACATTGTTCTGCATTCTGTCCATCAATTGTTGTTTTTGCATTTGTCACCCCAAGTGGGACGGGTATGCCCAGACGTGGGTCCAGTGCTCTCCATGCCACTGGAGTCAAGCTATCCTGGCTGATGAGGGCTGAAAGCCCGAAACCGGTCCTAGGATGCTTGTTCCCATTCCAGGGAGGACCTGGCCTGGCAGTTCGAGCTGGACTGTTCCCATTGGGCGCAGGGTCAAGACTGATTTGCATATGGCTGGGTCCAAACTGGAATGGCATGGTGAGCAAAAAAACGATGGATTTAGGCCCAGATCTCTGTACTGGGGTGAATGTATGACATTGTTCTGCATTCTGTCCATCAATTGTTGTTTTTGCATTTGTCACCCCGAGTGGGACGGGTATGCCCAGACGTGGGTCCCGTGCTCTCCATGCCACTGGAGTCAAGCTATCCTGGCTGATGAGGGCTGAAAGCCCGAAACCGGTCCTAGGATGCTTGTTTCCAGTCCAGGGAGGACCTGGCCTGGCAGTTCAGGCTGGACTGTTCCCATTGGGCGCAGGGTCAAGACTGATTTGCATATGGCTGGCTCCAAACTGGAATGGCATGGTGAGCAAAAAAACGATGGATTTAGGCCCAGATCTCTGTACTGGGGTGAATGTATGACATTGTTCTGCATTCTGTCCATCAATTGTTGTTTTTGCATTTGTCACCCCGAGTGGGACGGGTATGCCCAGACGTGGGTCCCATGCTCTCCATGCCACTGGATTCAAGCTATCCTGGCTGATGAGGGCTGAAAGCCCGAAACCGGTCCTAGGATGCTTGTTTCCAGTCCAGGGAGGACCTGGCCTGGCAGTTCGAGCTGGACTGTTCCCATTGGGCGCAGGCTCAAGACTGATTTGCATATGGCTGGGTCCAAACTGGATGGCATGGTGAGCAAATAAACGATGGATTTAGGCCCAGATCTCTGTACTGGGGTGAATGTATGACATTGTTCTGCATTCTGTCCATCAATTGTTGTTTTTAAATACCCCCTAGGACATTCTGCTCAGGAGAGGAACACCTTCCACTACACCCAAGGCCATTTTGTCCCCATGTCTGGAAGGAATACACAACACACCACAGGAGAACCCTTCACTGTCATGTGACCCTGGACACTGGCAAAAAGGCACATATGGCTTAGGCAGAAAAATACCAACTTTCTAAAAGTGGCATTTTTAGAATAGTAACTTAAAATCCGACTTTACCATTAGAGAGGATTTCAAAGTACAATTCAATTGAGTGTAGGAAGCATTTCTCTTTCTGTTCCCAAACTTAAGTTATCACTTATTTAGTATTAATCAATGAGAGTTATAGCCTGGCTACAGTGAAAAACGACTTTAGGAGTTTTTCACTGTCAGGATGTATTAAACTTAAATGGACATGGCCTACTTTATAAATACCATGCTCTCTGCCCTATGAGCTGTTAGGGCCTTCCTTAGGGGTGATTTATCAGTACTTAAAAGAAAGGTTTAGGCCTGGCAAAAGGTTTGTTTTTCCAGGTCGAAATGGCAGTTTAAAACTTTACTACAGGTTGCAGTGGCAGGCCTGAAGCATGCTTTAAGGGTATACTTTAGTGGCTGGTACAAGGAATGCTGCAGTCTACTGGTAGCATTTAATGTACAGGTCCTGGTTACATGTAGTATCATATATATTAGAGACTTTTAAGTAAATTAAATGTGAAATTAGTTGTATACCACTTTTACCATGTTTAAGAGAGAGAGGACAAGCGCTTGACCACTGATTAGCGGGAGTAAAGTGCACAGAGTTCTAAGAGGCAGCAAAAATAGGTTTAGCAAACAAAGGCAAAAATCTGGGGAGACTCCGCAGAAAAGGCAATGTCCAACAGATTGCATTACTGTTTCTACAGCAACTAAGGCTATTGATATTGCTACCATTATCTGAGCATGTCAGATGTGCACAATGGTTCCGGGACAATTTTCAGAGCGGAGGTACTGCAAACAATGTTACATCACAAAAGTCATGGGGATTTTGAAAAATCCAAGCGTTACACAAAAAATAAGAGTGCCACACTCATTCAGGAGGAGAGTGGGAAGGATGTGGTATGTAGCATGTGGTGCATTTGGTGCACTGGTGTTTAAACACACTGTCATTTATAGACAGCATATTTTCCATTGAAATGGCCACTGCATTAACATAGATGTGCAGTTTTACTGATAAAAGCATATAGCGCATAAATGATATTGTGTAAATCGGGTTTCAGGGATTATTTATCATTAGGGGATCACCAAGTAAAATGTGTAGATTTGCATTGATCTTATTAAAATCTTTGTTTTCATCTAGGTCTGGGCAGTGAACTCTGCTCCGTTCGCTGAGTTTGCAGAGTTTTTTGCACTCCGCGCTCCGCGGAGCTCGCGGAGTTCCACAAAACTATGCTCCGCGGAGCAGAGTTTTTTCCTTGCTCGTGCTCGCCAACTGTAAGTTGGCGAGCGCAAGCAAGGAAAAACCAACACTATTCTACTTCCCAGCGAGATTTCTCAAAGCAGGCGGTCATGGATGGTTGCTACCGCTCCAGTTGAGAAACCTTCTGTTCGCGTTGAGGAAGAATAGAACTTGTACTCAAGCGGCAAAAAGAAGTTGCTCCCTCTTGCACTGTGCGGGATGCCATTTGTGCTGATTTTACAGCGTTGAACAAACACCTGGCTCTAACAATCAATGTGAACAGTGCGAGGTAACCCACCCCACTGCTCGCGGAACTCTAAGTAGCTTGGCGGAGTTTTTTTTATCACTTTGGTGGAGTTCCGCCCAGGCCTATTTTCATTGCACTTCAGACTTACAAAAAATTTGCTTCATTTGTGCATTCCTAATTGCTGATATATTTTGAAATATGTTTATGATCAATTTAAAGGTATTTAAACGTTGTTGTGTGGTAGAAAAAACAGACATCCTACAGCCTTTTCTTTCTCTCCCTGTACTCCTGAAAGATTGAAACCTTGGTCACTTTTACTAAATCTTCTCACTTTGCAGTCAGAGAAAGAAAAGTAAACATCAGTTTCCTAGTTAAAATAAGCAGCGATATGTCAAAACACAGTGCCTGGCATTTGTCCTTTGTCTTTCAATGTGCAGCAAATGTGATAACGTAAAACTCAAAGACATCTTCATTGGTCATTCACCTTCTGAACTCCAGCATGGGTTTTGGGGGTGCTGCAACACACCTCACACCCCTACTTCCAGCGCCTATGGATGTGCATGTGGTGGACAAGAGTACCTCTCTACGTTCTTCTCACATTTGAAGTAAACAGTTCCATTCTTTCTTTCACTTTGTATCCGTTAAGTGAAATATTAACTGTACTTTAAGTGTCACATTTTGAAGACAGTGTGTCAAGAACAAGAGGCATCAATGTGTGTGTTTGTCAAACTATTGAGAAGTGTACAGCATTTCATGTTTGATATCGTCATAAACGGCTAAGCGGTTTGCATGCAAATCATTGAGGAAATTCAGGAAATCATATTTTGTTATCTAAAATTCTTATATCGGCCAGAGATAAGTATCAGGGAGAAAGCCAAGAATTACAATCAGATGCAGAATCAGTTAAGAATATATAGTACAATGTTTTACTTCGATTTTAATTGATGTTGGAAAAGTATTGAATTTTTAAATTGGCAAATCAACATTTATAGATAGCACCAGGAAAGATCTTCCAGAATGTAAGAAACTAAGGGGCCGATTCACAGAACTAATCTGAGATAAAATCCTAAACTTACTACTTTTGGTATTCACAGAAGGCATTTAGTAGTAGTAAAGTTAGGACTCCTAACTTTACTACTACTAAACTGAGATATAATCCTAAACTTACTACTTTTGGTATTCACAGAAGGCATTTAGTAGTCGTAAAGTTAGGACTCCGAACTTTACTACTACTAAATGCCTTCTGTGAATACCAAAAGTAGTAAGTTTAGGATTTTATCTCAGATTAATTCTGTGAAGCGGCCCCTAAAAGTTTTTCTTTTTTTAATTTCAGATCTCTAAGTGGTGGAGTCGATGAAGCCGTCAACTGGAGCTTGCGATGCAAAGGAATGCACCAACATCGAGGAAGCCGTTGGTGGGTGCTTGTGAGAACTTGCACTGCAATGCATCTGCACTGAGGACGAGATGAATCATGCTGGGCCAGTTCTGGTAGTGAGCTGCGTCGCACTGCATTGAGATGTGAGGAGTTGCGTCAACATCGAAGAAGCCTGTTATGTGTCTGCGGCTTTGAACAGAGGGCCAGCCGACTGACTCTAGGTGATTCCCGGTAGTTCTGGATCCACTGAGGCAGGCTGGATTCAGCAGGGCAGATCACAGCAATAGAAGTGTCTTGGTGCAGCAACGCAGGTCTCTGGCAGCAAAGCAGTCCTTGGTCATCAAATCAGAACTTGAGCAGCTGGGCAGACCTCTCAGCTGGGAAAACCTCCTACCTGGCAGAGCCCACAGATCCAGAGGTTTTCTGAAGAGTGGGTCTAAGGGTCCAATATTTATACCTAGTGCACACTTTGAAGTGGGAGAAGCTTCTGTAGTTTCCCCCTACAGAGGTTTCTGGAATTTCCTACCTCCCTGCCCTTGTCTCAGTGTGTCTGGGGGTACAATAGGCTAGTGTGAATTCCTTTGTGTGCAAGTTGAGCCAGTGCTTTTGAAGTGCAATTGTGGTAGGTGACAGCTCTGCACCTCCGATCAAGTCAGTGATGGCACATCCTGCCAGCACCTTGACCCTCTAATGTGTTGCTGGCTGGGAGGAATACACAAAGACCAACTGCCAACTACATCTAGTTATGTGACCCAGGGACAGGCTACAGGCACCAGATGGTTAGGACAAGAAAATGCCAGGAGGAAGTGTTTATGATGAGGGGTTATTCCCCATTCAGCAGTGCGACAGAAGGGTGCACGAGTGAAGTGCCTGTTTCGTGAGATTTCTTAAAGTGGCATTTTCAGAATTGTGACTTAAAATCCGACTTTACCATTAAACTACAATTCCCCAGGCATCAGACTTGACTTTCAATCAAAAGATATCACTTATTAAACGCAATAAGTTAACCCAATGTTATCCTGTGGGAGAGTTAGGCCTCACAGTAGTGAAAAACTAACTTGTCAGTTTTTCAATACCAGGACATGTAAAACTTAAAAGTACATGTCCAACATTTTAGTTACAATGCACCCTGTACTATGGGCTGTCTGGGACCTGCCTTAGTGGTGACTTATATGTCATAAAAAAGGGAGATTTAGGGGGATATTCACAAGGACTTATCGCCGAGTTATCGCCACCTTAATGCATCAAAAGTGGAGATAGATTTAACGCCCCATTCACAAGCGGGTGCAAACTGCAGACATCACCAGTAATCCCGCGATAACTGCCGCAAATTTCATCCCCACGGGTGACACCACCAACTAACCCTAATGAGATGCAGAGTAGGCGTTCCCATGCAAAAACACATGAAAACACCACAACACCACTTTCACAACGAACTGCCAGATCTGCGATGCGAGCCAAAACCACGCGATAAGCCGCGGTAGCAGCAGCTATTTAACACCTGCCTCTTGCCGGTGTTAAGCAGGATGACTACCTGCAGCAGGCAACGGAGCCCCGCACACAGCCACAGCCGAAGAACAACCGACGCCATGGAGCTACTCATCATGCAGCTCGGAGCCCCAACAAGGCCACAACACCCACCGCCACCACCCCCGGACCGCCACCACCCCCAGGACCGCCACCACCCCCAGGACCCGGACTGGCACCCCCCCGGACCACCACAGAGGCAGGGCAGAGTAAGACAGCGGACCTACTGAAAACGCACCAGTCTCACAGACCTAACGCCCGAGGAAGTCATTGCCCACTACAGGCTCAAAAGGACAACCATCCTCCGCATCATGACCCACATCGGCCACAGGCTGACAGTCCCAACACAGCGGACAACCAACATCCCTCCGCAGACAAAGCTGCTGGCTGTGCTGCACACGTTGGCCTCTGGCACCTTCCAACCAACAACGGCCAGAGTCGGAGGAGTCTCACAGCCAGCCCTATCAAAGTTCCCCACACCTGTCCTGGATGCCATCATCAGCTTCATACCCCAGTACCTTTACTTCCCCCACACTGCGCAGGAACAGCTGGAGACCAAGCAAGGCTTCTACGCCATTGCTAGCTTCCCACACGTGTTGGGGGCCATTGACTGCACACATGTCCCACTTGTGCCCCCTGCGGACACTGCACACATCTACTGCAACAGAAAGCACACACACTCCATCAATGTGCAGGCAATAGTGGACCACCGGGGAATGTTCACCAATGTCGTCGCAAACTACCCAGGCAGTGTACACGATTCCTACATCTTCCGACAGTCCATCATCAACCAGCGCTTCCAGGATGGCATCTATGGAACGGGACTGCTCGTTGGTAAGTACCAGATCAACATACCACACACCTCAAATCCACCATCACACAACGCACAACTGTGGGAATGCACACGTGACCAAACCACATACAACATGTCAATCAACATGCCCACCTACCAGACACGACAACACAACTCCATTGGGATACTGGGCTTCCCATGTACACAAGCCAGCTATATCATGGCACCACAGCCACACAACAGCTGAACGTGTGGAGAGGCGGAAAGCAGGCATGTGCGAAGGATGCAAGTGACCCATAAATGGGAATGTACACAACGACAAGTGTGGCGTGAATGTGCTGGACAGACCTGGTTATGCAAACCACAGATATGTCCATGCAGACATTAACTGCTGGTGTCTGTCTGGGGAGTAGTGAACAGTGGACGCAACCATGTCACCCCAGGCTGTGGGTTAGATTGCGGAAATGTCGCTCGCTGCGTCCCCCCTGTGTGCGTGAGCGTAGTGGGTTGGCCCGGCTTACGCCAGGCCTGCGCAGGGGTGTGGATGGAAACACTGTTGCGCTGAGCGTGGTGCTCTCCCAGAATGGCCAACGTCACTGCCAGGGCGGTGCCTCTCAGCCCGCCACGAGGCCGATGCAGTGAGCAGCGGGGCCTGCGAGCCTGTGCGCCTGCTGCACCCCAGGCCACCGATACCCAGACCCGGCTTGCCTGCCCCAGTGCTCCAAGGCCGCACTGCTCACCTGCCGACACCGTTGTGTGTCAAAGAGGGCCCACCACATGCCGGTGCTAGCTCCAAGACCCATGCCCGCGAGCTTGGCAGCCTCCTCAGGCCATCGCTGTCCTCCGTGACACAGGCCCTCAGGAGTCCACATTCGTTGACATACCCCACCGCTGCAGCCGGCCTACACTGCAGTCCAGTATGTCCCACATCTAGAACTGAGTCTTCATCAATCAATGGCAGAGTTCATGCCAGTGTACGCAGGGAGAGGAGTGAGAGACAGATGCGTGTCAGTCCGGTGGGAACACGGAACACTGTTATGGAGGAGGTCAACCACTCGCAAGGACTGACCTGGTGCCACTAACCCTGTGCGCCGTGAGTCACCGTCAGCCTCCGGCAGAACATTGTTGGTGTCTGAGCCTGTGGCCTGGGGGTTGTCATCAGCAACTGGCAGGTACGGACTTGGTGTTTGGCATGAGTCTGTGGCATTCATATCCACCATGTTGCCGGACACAGCTGGTATGTGCCCTCTGCCCCATGCCCTGGGGGTACACCTCCCACTCACCTCGGAGACACTCCGTGAAAACCACCTTTGATACATACGAGACCCTGCTCTGCCCTCATGTCCCTACCCCAGTCTCCCGCAAGTCAGCGTCCCGTGGCGGTAGGCCCGTGTGGGCCGCTGTGCATCCGGGGCCACTAACTCTGTGCAACTCAAGTCATGCTCCCTAGCTGTTCGAACATTGCATTCCTGAGTGCCTGATGACTGTTGAAGTTGTTGCCAGCACCAGCTACTTCCTGAGGGCTGGCTTACACACACCCCACACACAGCCAGCACAGGCATCACTGGACTAGTGGGCCTGCCAACACATCATGTCGAACCAAGTATTGACTCTTATCTCTCTGCACTGTCACAGGTGATCAAGGATATGCACTCTGCCCTTGGATGATGACACCCCTCCGAGACCCGAACACACCCGCCCAGAGGCAGTACAATGCGGCCCACATACGCACCAGGGGCATCGTGGAACGCACATTTGGCGTGTTGAAGTCACGTTTCAGGTGCCTGTGCGTCACAGGTGGAAGGCTCCTGTACAGCCCAGACATCGTGTGCAAGATGATCGTTGCATGTTGTGTGTTGCACAATATCTGTGTACGCATCAATGCCCCATGGATCCCAGTTCCAGAGGTACCGGACTATGATGAGGACGATGGGGCAGGTGGCCCACATGCCACTGCAGCTGCGGCAGGAATAGCCCGTAGGAACACCCTCATTGCCAATTTCTTCTCATGAGCACGTCACATTTTGGCCGTCCTTGGCAATCATGGGACAGTACTAAATGTTCACAAGCACGGCATGTGTGAATAATAAATATTTGCAGGTTGCAGGTTGTACTTGTACATTGCCATGTCACAGTTTCCTGCTGTGCCAGATGTGATTGGCCATGTTGTGCACATATGCGGCACCAGTTGTGTCCTGTGTTCTGTTGTGGAGGTGTTGCTGTTTGTACCAGAATGTTGTCAATGTCGAGGTGCACTTATTCCTATGTGCGTATGCTGCACGGTGGGTGAGTCGCTCCTACGGCTCTGATTTGGCTGCCACTTATCCCTATCATGCGGTGTGCCTTTCAGTTTTGTGCTTCCACAGTGCTGAGATGTTGCAGACTTGGGTAACTTGTGCTCTTTGTCGAGTTATGACTCTTGGGCATGGCTTGTCCGCAGATGTGTCGTTGACGTCAGGGGTAGTTTGTGCAGGTGTTGTGTCCGAGTGTGACCTGCTCCTTTCCGGTTGTGGTCCGCACTCAGCCACCTCCGTGTTGTGCCGTGTACATTGTCATGATGATTGGACTGCAGCCATGCTACTCGTCATGTGGTGTCTCTTGCATTGTCAGTGTGGCTGACGTATATGCATGTTTGCTGTGTTTCGCGCATGTGTGTTTGTGGGATTGTTGATGTGTTGGGTGGATGCCCCTTTGGGCACATGGTGTACGTGGGACTACTTGGTGTTTGTGTGTGTGCTGAAGTGCTCCCGTGGGATCAGGGACATGATCCTGAGCCATTGTGGGTGTGCAGTGTGCTCTGCTTAATTGTGCATGTGTGCCATTGCACCCATTTCCCCCCATTCCCCCCTCCCTGGTCGGTATGCACCCTGTTGATGTAGTGTCGGGTCATGTTGGGCAGTGTCCGGATTCCCAACTCCTGTCACCGTCTACCCACTGATGACTGTGGCCACCATCTTCTCCATGTCATTCAGCTCCTGGTGTTCTGCTGGCCCCCCTCCTCCGAAGTGCGTTGCTGCTTTCGTGTCGGCAGCGTGTTTCTGCTTGGTTTTGCCATTCACATCAATCCAGCGCCTCTTGTCCTCTTCCATTGTCCTCCTCGGCGCTGCAACGGCATTCACATGGTCCGAGATGGTGTGCCATCTTTGCCTCTTTGTTGCCAATGACACGTTGGAGGTGACGTACAGTTGGTGGTGGTGTTCTATCTCATCCGTGACGATAATCGTGTTTTCCTGCAGACTGTACCCCGTCTTCCTCTTCTCATTGCCCTTCCACGATACCTGGATTCCTGGGTGTTCCTCCGTGGGGATTGTGGGGGTCATGTTGTCCTCTGCAGTCGGTCAGGGTGCATCCGTGGTACTCCGCAGTTCATTTCCTTTTTGGTGGCATTTTCCGTATGCTGTTCTTGTGCTTTTTCCCGCATTCCGCATGGGTATTGCTGGCCTCTTGCTGGTTATCACTGTTTTCTTATCGCGTTTGGGCCCATCGCGTCTTTTTGCGCGTTGGGGTTTGTGTTTTTATCGCCGTCCGGTGGTTGTATCGCGGACATTGGCCGCGGTTTCGGGAGGCTATTGCATGGTACCGCCGTGTTGTGAATTCCACGTTAGCACGGGGTTATTTTCCCGCAATAGACTGCGATGTGTAAAGTTGCATTAACATTTTCTGGAGATGTTTAGCGCACGTTCTTGTGAATATCCCCCTTAGACTTGGCAAGAGGGTTATATTGCCAAGTCGAATTGGCAGTTTAAAACTGTATACAGGCTGCAGAGGCAGACCGTGGTTTGAAGGCCTACTTTTAAGTGGGTGGCACAATAAGTGCTGCAGGCTCACTAGTGAATTTAATTTAGAGTCCGTGGGTATATAGTATACCATCTTACTAGCGACTTATAAGTAAATTAAAAATGCCAATTAGGTGTAAGCCAAATTTACCATGTTTTAGGGAGTAAGCACTAAGCACAAGCACTTTAGCATTGGTTAGCTGTGTTAAAGTGCACAGAGCATAAGGCCAGTAAAAACGAATTTAGAAAAAGATAAGGATGAAGGCAAAAGGTTTAGGGGAAGACCAACCTAAGGCTTAAAGGTCTAACACATATGTACTGGTAAAATGTTACATATTTGTGTGGGGGAAGATCTTTAAAGAAATCCCTGTCACCGAGAGAGGACAGCAGGAACCTCAGAGGGGAGCCATCTGACGCAAAAGTATCCACGCTTCGCCTAACAAAGCTGGGCAAAACGAGAAACAAAACGACATATACAGTACAGTCAATGCACAAAAGTGAAAGTAATGTCGAAAATGTTCAAAATAACCAAGATGTTTATTAATGAGCAAGAGTCATTGCGCAACCCTAGTAAATATTCTCCAGCTTTAATTATTCAACATAAGTTTACAAATATTTGTGACAACACAACATAGTACATTTTCTTATACAGGACAGTGCGTGATTTTATACATCCATAATTCTGAGTAGAGACAAAATATTAGCAGTTTCAATAGTCTTGCAGATAGTTGCAAATTTCAGTCAATACATTTTTCCTCTTTTAAATGGGACTTTCCCAAGGCTCAAAACGTGTTCAGAGTACACATGTACTGGCAGAAAAAGTAAACAGTAAGCAGGTTCAATGACTGTAGTTTAAAAGTGTTCCAACTGCCCAATGAGAAGGGAGCCAGCAAACCATCTATGCCATCCCAAACATAGTATATGCCAGGTAAGACCCGAAGCTATAAAAGGCTGGTGCAGTAGTTATATACCCTGGAACCACCCTTGAGCCACGATTCAAATTAAGTGATGTAATAGGTATGCAATATTTTATTTTTCAAGACTATTGAAACCAACAGTTTTTTGTTTATACTCATAATTATGAATGATGCTCCTCATTAAGAATGTTTAAAATTATTCTGTATCCTCTATGTGAAAATGTATGATGCTGTTACAATAATTTGAAAACCCATGTTGAGCAACCTGAGTTCATATATAAACTCTAATTTTAACAAAACTGGCTAGCCTCCTTCACTGACCAATTCCAGAAATTTACGGGAAGCCCCTAATTTTTGCAAACACAACTCTATGCACAGGTGAAGCTATCTTGTGTCAACCTCAGGTAGCTCTTTACGAGACACACATCAACCTATGACAGTTTTTTTTTTACTTTTTTGGCCTAACTGATCCAGTGATTCGTTGTGATTAGGCAATGTTATCTTCTATTATTCATATGGCGACCTGTTTTTGCACATATTTGAAGGTGGCCCGAGTAGGAGAGGATGAGAAACAACAGGGTAAAAATGCCAGTCAATCAGTCAGTAATCACTTAATTCAATTTGAACAATGCAAATTATAAAGGCACACAAAAACAAACAATTCATTAAAACTGACAGATAAACAATAAAAATAATCCATCATAAGCAAAACGTTTCAGATATTAGAATGTAACACACCAGCTAAGAACCATGAGACATAAAAACACATTAGGAGTAGATAAAAGTTGCAGATACAATAAAGCTGGTCTTGCGTGAATAAAATTAATCGGCAATAGAAGAGGACGAATAAAATTATAATGTAATCTAGAAAATTTGGGGTAGATAAGAACAATGTGCAAAGTGTCCAATGAAGCAGCTAAATCACATGTGCAAATCAGGGTCTCAGAGGGCTTATGCCAAGCAAACATAAGCTGGGGGAACAAATTCAGACTAAAATAAGTCAGGAGTTGTCTATGGTGATAGGGCATGTCTATCGTCAAGTACAATTCAATATTACACGAGGATTTTATCATAAAATAATGAGCAAGTGGCTAATGCATCCACAGACGTTTTTTCATGTACTTTAGAAATAAATGCTTGTTTGACCCACAAAATATCTCCTTTAGAGATACAATCTGTGTCAAAAAAGAGATAAGGTCTGCCAAGATCGCTCAAAGTACATTTAATATAGTGCAGCCAGTATACAATGCCAATATTCCAGACCCATGCAGTCTCTTAAGAATCTTCTAAAAATGTCTGCATCTCAGAGTCCCTAGACTCTGGAGCTGCATTACTGTCAGATTGCGTTAATACCTTTTAAATCATTTTAGACAAATAAAGGGAATTTTCTCTTGACTGACATCCCTGTAACAACTTACCATTGAACATTCAAGAAACAGAATGATGCCAATTGGGAATATTTAAATCTTGTGCAGTGAAGGTACTCATTTCTTCAACTCTTATTATGTGCAGGTAGTTGATGGAGGTCCCCACTGGCACTTATTTTTGGAGATCAATACTTTTTTTTGTATTTTTCCAATGCTTGGCAGTAATGATCGCTGATTAAAAAACATCCCTGGCTCAGTGACAGCCTGACCATGAGTCCAGCCCAGGTTAATGCATTGCTAACTATTTGGTGTGTTAGTATCATTTGATGAAGTCGTGCAGGGGTCTTGCATTCGGGACCCATGACCTGCAGTGGAGACCATCAGCTGTGTGCTTGGTGCTCTCCCAATAGACATTGTCACTACTGTTCAGTTTCCCAACTGAGGTGGGTAAGTGCAGAGACATGCTTTCCTGTCAGAATGGGGTGACACTGCTGGTAAAATGATGTACCTGAGCCCAAACCAAGAAGATCAAGCCAACCCCTGTGCTCCAGAAGTTGGGAGGCGATGTCAGAGCCAAAGACTGGTGTGTATGTAACTCGAGCTTCAACTTTAGTTGTCAGCATGAAACCAAAAGACTGTGGTGAGGCAAAGTGAGGCAATACAGCAGTTGTCCCAGTATGTGCTGACCTACAAGTAGGACACCATCTGCCTTAAAATGTTGGTGACCTTCCAGCGCTTTTCAGAGGTGCAGAGAGGCAGTGACACTATGCAGGTAGACATGTTGAGATGGGGCAATGTGAGGATATATGAGGGCAGAGATAGATAAATCATTATGAAAGTTAGTATTCTTGTGAATAAATAAGTTAGTATTTTTCTGATTAAATAGCTTTCAGATGGTTTATAATTAGGATGGTGCTGCAATTTTAAACCCAACGCATTCTTACAAATAAAGACTCCACAAAGAGCCACTTATACATTTATCTAGTGAAAAAAGTTATTAAATGGCAATGGAAGCAGTTGATTCCTAGTCCTTTAACCAAGATGTTTTTTAATTACAAAGGAATTCTGCTACAAGTAAGGTGTCCGAAAATCACCTTCGGTTTTTTGTGAGAGAGCAATTTAATTACCTGAGTGCTGCATCCAGCTGGTAGTAGTTACAAGTGCTCCTTTTTAGGTCTCGCCTGACACAGAGCATGCACTGTCACTTGTGAGACATTTTGTTAGCTTACAGGGGGCTTAGAGCCCATCCACTGCTTACCATTGGTCGGCCTCATCTTCACATGTTCCACTGGCTGCACCAATGGTGGGAGCAGGCTGCACCAGTTCTGGTAGAGGGCTGCCGACTGCTAAGAACATTTTGAAGGCCCTGTACTAATTGTTTTTGGAAATTAATATCTGACCTTTGTTGAACTACAATTGTTAAGAAAACATATATATAAGACGTACCAGCCATACGACAACTATTATGCCACTTTGCCTCATCATATGGCAGTCACACTGCAGAACAGAAGCCTGCCCTGCCTGAGAAGCTGGATACATTGATTCCCAGGCTCTTAGGGGATTAATACAGCAAGCATGCTTCTGTTACTGAGAACCTATCGTAGCAGATATTGCCTCGGGATGGAGGGTCAGACAGGGCTCTTCTTACTTATTCCAGTCCTGCTCCCTTAGCAGCGCACTGATGTCTTGCTCCCTCAGTTTGCAATATGTATTTTAGCATTGCTCTGCTATTTTGCCCTCCTGGCCAAAAAATGAAGAAATCATTAAGTTCAAATCTAGTTTATCTTTTTGTAATTCTCTCTAAAGGATGACACTATTTCCCAGTCTCTGATATGGTCGTGTTCACCCAGAGCAGAATAAAAATGCACAGCTGCCACCGTGCTCTTGAGAGAAAAAAAATACACATGACAGTAAGGAATATCGATTTATTGAGGCATGCCCAAAGACCTATAAGCAAAAGCGAAGCATGTTTCTAGGAAGCAGCAACGACACACGCTGTCCATGTTACCTTACTGAGCTCGCAGCTTAGCTTTTGTGTGTGCAGCTCAATGCATTATTTCAATGCGGCAATGTTACACTGAGTTAATATTATAGTAAAGGATTTTTTACTTGTTTTCTCGCGCTGACCCGCAAGGCGGCAGCTGCCACCTACTCTTGCTTTTGATTAAATTTTGAACCTATTGAAAATCCAGTCTGCCTTTCAATTGGACAATAGGCAGTGACGTAGGAAGGGTATTATGGGGACTAATGCAAGTAACGAAAGTGTGTCCCCCATAACCTGGCCGGGTTGCAACTTGCAAAATACACCCCAAATTAGGGAAGAGATAGTCCCTGATACCCTTGGGCCATGGTGCAACTGCACCCGCTGCACAATTGATGGCCACAACCGAGAAGAAGCCCTAACTACAGCTTTGTACCGAAATGTGTTTCATAAGATTTGTGATTTCATTGAGTGAGAGAATTAATGAATGAATGAAATGAGTGGTTGAGTAAGTGAATGAGGTGAGCGAGCACTTGATGAGTGTGTGAGGTCAGCGAACTAGTGGCTGATCCAAACAATATGGATATGATCAGGCACTGCAAAGTTACCTACCGTTGGCCCAGTTCATGCACTATTTTGAAACCTACTGTATACTTTAGAATAAGTTGTGGCACTTGAGTGTGAAAATAGCTGAGGAACACAATCAAAATGACGCAATGTTATGTACCCATGAATAGCAATAAACTGTAATGCCCTGGTAACTTGCAGGTAATCCTCATTAGTCCGAGTCCTAGTCTTCCTTGCCACAGTAATTGAGCAATGAGCTTTAGTCTCCCCACATAAACTCTCAAGCTAAAAAGTTGGCATACTAGCCTCCCACCGCTCCAATATGGCCAACTTCCTCTTCATCTCAATGCCTTAATAAGGAAGTCTACTCACAGCACATCCTGTCTCTAAAAGAGACCAACCAAATAATGAAGTGATATGCAACAGGGTAGGCAGGGATGGAAACTATACTGTGGCAAGGAAGACTAGGACTTGAAGTAATGAAGATTACCTGTAAGTAACTGGGGCAATACCTCCTTGTCCGTCTTCCTCGCCAAAGTAATTACACAATGAGCAGATACCAGATCTAGAATAGGCTTCGTCAAGAATGCAATGAAACATATATCAATGGAAGAAATTGCAGCACATAGTTTAATTCAAGAGAGCACAATATGTTTCTACACATATACATTAGACCATATTAGAATGTAGTACAGAAGTAGCAAATTACATAGATGCTCCACCACCAACTTCCAACCGATAGTGTTCCATAAAGATATGAGGAGTCGCCCACGTGGCTGCATTACAGATATCCTCCAAGGACACCCCCTTGAATGCAGCCCAAGAAGCAGACACTGATCTAATAGACCTTCCCTGAAGCTGGTTCTCCACAAACTGACCCTGTGACATATAAGCCAGGAGAGTAATTTGTGTAGTCCACCTATTAAGGGTGGAATTTGAGGGTTTTAACCCATTTCTCACTGATCCAAAAGTCACAAAGAGACTATCCACCTTCCTGAATGGCTCTGTCCTGGTCAGGTATACGAACAATGCCCGCATCACATCTAACAGATGTGACAAAGCCTCCTCCTCAGAGTGAGGATCAGGAAAAAACACAGGGAGCATCACCTCCGCAGACTTGTGGAAACAAGAGGCAACCTTAGGAACAAAGGTAGGTTGTGCCCTCTAGACAACCTTATCTGCCAAAATCTGCAAAAACGTTTGAGACCTCAGGAAAGAACCCAACTCACCAACCTGTCGGGCAGACGAGATGGCCACCAAAGTCACCACCTTAAGGGTCAGGAACTTTAAATCAACCAACTCCAGAGGCTCAAATGGGTCCCTATGTACGGCACGTAACACCAAAGGCAAATCCCAAGGAGGTGCTGCCACCATAAGCTTCAGTCTTTTCAATGAAAAAGATTTCAACAAATGGGACACCAGGGGCTCCAGATGATCAAAAAGAGGACTCTTAAATGCTAAAAGAACTGCCCATGGAGCCCAAAAAGTGGAAGTGGCCAAACCCAACTCAAAACTATTGTACAAAAAATTGAGCACTTTCACGGGTTCCACTACATCAACAACCAAACCCATCCGAACACACTAAGCCACAAAATTTTGCCCAATGCTTGGCATAAGCATGCAATGTAGAAGGGCGGATGGATTGCTGAATCAAATCAGCCACCACCGAAGAACACCCTCTAGCCATCAGACTCAATCACTCAATAACTAGGCCTGAAGGTGCATCAACTGCAACATGGTGACTGGGGGCCCATCAGTGGATATAGATAACAAGGAATCTCCCAATGTGGCTGGACAATCAATTCCAACAAGGGGGATAGCACGGGCGCCTCTGCCACCTGCGAACCACCAGAATCACCAAGGCCTTGTCTAATATGATCTTCCACAACACTTTGGGAATCAATGGAACTGGGGGAAATGCATACAACAGCTCCATCCGATTATGAAATACAACGCGTCAATCCTGACGGGGGCTCCAGTCCCTGCAAATATGTCATTAGAGAGTGCTTCCAGTGGCAGTCGACCCTCCCAAACAACGCTGTGTCAGAACAGACACCAGCGCCACTGAGTCCACTCAGCAGGACCACAATTTGGTAAGAGGAGTCCCTGGAGCCATGTACCTTGAAATGCGGCGGTATCGGCTCGAGCACAACTCTGCCGAAAACAAGCAACAATATAAACAATTTTGCTGGGTCTGCTGGCTCAAGACCTTCAGTGCCATGCATAAATGAGTCTGCTAATGCAAGACCTCTGCCCACTTACCTGTTTAACTTGACTGATAGAATCACTTGACATGAAGTTTCGCAGAAACTAAATAACAGAATGTGCTGTGGATGGACTTCCTATTTACAGCATTGAGAGGAATAGGAAGCCGGCCATATTGGAGGGGTGGGAGACTAGTATGCTAACTTTTTAGCTTGGGAGTTTCTGTGGGAAGACTAAAGCTCATTGTGTAATTACTGTGGCGAGGAAGACGGACGAGGTGGTAGTGAAGCAATAATGAAGCAATGCAAACGTATAATCCATTGAAACGCAACATTATTTCTGTCAAGTCCTTGAAAGACCAGTGTCTTCATCATTGTTGAACTATCGGGCTCTCAGAGGAATGTGGGTGCAAACAGAAATGTGCCTGAAATGTCCTCGGTTAAAATGCGCAAGGTGGCTTGCAATATCAGAGTTCACAGTTGCCAGCAAGCAAAACGCCTATGCAAGACAGATCATCTCCAGGCACGGCTGAATGCACATTACTTTGCACGATAAAGTACACTGAAAACGGGCTGTTAAGTATAAATACTCTCACTTGCCGAATTGTCGAGGCCTGCCCTCCATAAATCACAACATTACGAAATCTGTCCTAACGCGGCCACCATAAACGGTTTTATTGTCAAAGCTGTCCACTGACAACACACATATTAACCATGCCCATTGTCTGCCTTGCGTGGGACTCGGCAAAGCTAACACTTTTTGGTTGCTTAACCATTAACTTAATGCGCCACGAGTTGAATCACTGCATCAACCGAGGCCCCAAGCCAGCTCGCGAGGCCCGAATCTTCTGCAGTAGGTACTCCCTTCTTAATATGATGAAAATTCTTTATTTGCCGTCATAATTGCGGACTGCGGTCTCTCTTGATTTACTGTGATGAGACGCAGAGCACCTCGTTGAAAGTTTGCCAACGCGCGCCACTTGCTTGTGAAATGTCCATAAAGATGATAAATGCTGTGCGCCAGCTACCACACAGATACCACTTATTAGTTATGGCTCGTGTTTTATGCTGGCGGAGGTTATGTGGGGCAATAATGGCCTCCGGTGCCTCGCGCATTCCAGCTCGGTGAGCAGAAGCGGAGAAGGTGTTATTAGAAACACGCAATCGTTGTCAAGTGTTAATTTGGAGGCAATTTATAAATAATGATTCTCCAGCTCGTAGAGCGTGATTCAGACCCTTGCGCATGCTTTGCATAGCTGGTTCAGTCTACCATAGTCGCCCAGTTGTATAGTAACTGCGAAGAAAGCACCCGACTTATTCAGCAGAGACAGCATGCAGGCACTGGCTTAACCATTGGCAAGTGGCGTTTTCGTTTACTGTTTAAAGACAAACTGTTGTCGTGTAAAATGTCTGAGAAGAACAGGGTTAATGAGGTAACGCTGTTTTCAGTGACACAAGGAAGCCTCTAAAATTGGAAACAAATGTACAGATGGAGAAATAGTGAACGTGTTTACTGACAACAAGATATCAAACGAAGGGAAACATAGAAAAGGGGCCAGAAAATCTGAGGAAATAGGTGAACAAATGTGCTGCAAGGCAAGATGCTAGTGGTTTGAAAAAACGGATTAATAAATAAATACAACGGACAGGAAGATACAACATGTCTGCCAAGAGTGTGTGCAAACCATATAGATGTTTCATTGTCATCAACCTTAAAAAACCCGAAAATGGATGGCTTTCCGTGTTTATTGTTCACAGTCGTCTTTGTTTGCTATTGTGTAGTCCTTGGCTAGAGTTTTAAAAATGTTGAACACTTAATTCCAATTTAAGTGTACCAAACAAATACAAGTATTTGTAAAGCCAATAGCAGTGTTTGTGGCTTTTGCCAATGCTTGTTTTATCCAGGCTTTTGTAAAACCTTATTGTTGGGGAGCTGCTATGGCCTTGCTATATTTAAAAAATGGCTAAAAGCAAAACATTTTTGGTATTAAAAAGCACACATTCATATAGCAGCCTAAAACACTGACGTGAATTCCTTTTTCTGTGGATGTACTCCTTGTGAACGAGCATAGTGCCTTCATTCACAGAGAAAATAGCCAATAGCTCATGTGGACTGACCCATTGCCCCATACTATATGCTAGAGCAGGTGGAAGAAAAATGTGAATGACACAGTAAGCTCTTATAAGCACTCGCGGCCGGCATGGCTCACGTGTGGGGGGGACGAGCGAGTGGTCGCGAGGGAAGGGGGGGTCGCCCGGGAAGTGGGAGAGTTTAAATAATAAAAACAAAAAATATAAAACTTACCTTTTCCGGGTCCTCCGTTTTCTCAGCTCCAGCTCCGGCTCCGGCTTCTGCTTTCCTGCCTCCGCAGGAACAAGAAGCAGGCAACCTCCCTCCCCTCCCCTAAGCCAATCACAACGCTGCAATGGCAGCATTGTGATTGGTTGGGATGCCGACCACACATGCATCTATGGGTAGGCCATTTTCTGCAGCCTTCATGGAGAAAAGGGAGAGTGTGCATGACTGGTTTGGTTGGCTCCAGAGGTTTGGAATGAAATCCGCAATTAAGTAACAGCAGAGGGGTGTGTGCAGTGCTTTAAGTGGTACGAAAAAACTGGGGTTTCTCTCATAGGGACGTGGCTAATGTAATTAAGGGCGTGGCTTAAAACACTTAAGTTAAAAATCTGCACTTAGTATAGTGTGCTGCTCCGAATGGTATTTTGCTGCTTCTGTCCATTCATCCAGATATATAACACAACGTGGCCATGCAATTGGTGACCTGCATATGTCTGCACTCCAGCGCTCCCTCTGATAGATAATCTGCTGCAAAAGGCTCCCATTGCTGGAAACTGACTTGCTCTCTCATTGAATCGAAATGGGAATTTGTAATGCGCACGTCACTTCTCACACCTTGGCCATTTGGAAGCATGTATTGGACGGCAGCACGTAGTGATGTGCGCGCGCACAGCCAATAAAAGGGCATTGTTTGTTTTGCTGTCTCCCGGGAGACACTTTTTTGTAAATATTGCGGCCAAAATTGTGAATATCGCGGCCATCGTGCTAGTCAGCTGATTTCTCGATTTTTGAGTGAATCGCGAAATGCTGGAGGGTCTGAGTAACATATGAGAGAAAGAGGCAACCCGACCATGTGAGTTGTGGTATTCAACCCTGTCACCCAGCACTACTCATGCAGCTGAAAAGTATTCAAGTCGCTCATCCCCACTATGATGGGAAGGGGAGAACCCCTCACCTGTTCACCTTACAGTGCCAACATCTGCCCCAAAGCAAGGGTTTACGTTTCCCCGCCCAGTGTCAATGTTTCATTGTGTCTCTATGTAACCAAGCATATAGTGCAAGATTATACTGCATTCAATGGCCTTGGAAGGAATGGGGCCCATCTGAAGGGTTTGGGACCCCTGAAGAGTTGTCCCCTCCCGTGTTACGCCCTTGCCCAGTCCTTTGGGCTTTTCAGAGGTGCTGAACTTTGTCAAACTCCCATAGTCAGTGAACAGAGCAGTCCACCTTCTGACAGCAGCAGAAGTCAGACTAATACCCCCTAAGCAGAGGGGGCGAGGGAGAGGTATTTCTTTTCTAATGCGTCATATCGAGAAGCAGGTGCACACAGCAGCAGGTGTAAATGAAGTTCATGTTTAACCTCGAAAGGCACAGGACATGTTTATCAGCTCCTAGGCCGGGGGTACAGAAGACAAGGGTTCAGTCAGATTCGCAGACTTAACACAGACCACTGGCGCTAATAAACAAACACATGCTATAAAGAACAAGGGAACCCAAATGAAGTCAACCAGGGACCTTGGGAGATTAGCTTTTCTAAAGACAGTGGTCCCTAGACAAAAGTAAATGAGGGCAGAAAATGAATATAGACCCGGTCAGTGCTATATTTTGGAAAGCTGTCCAGCCGGACAGTTGTTTAATGTTCAATATTTAAATCATACATGGATTAAACAGAAAAACAATTTCAGTGGGACACAAGCCTGCATCCAACTTTGACGAGGAAGACAAACAATGAGGACAGAAAAGGCTCAGGCAGGACTAATTGTTTGTAAGAGACACGTTTTTGATATAACAAACAAATCATAGAGACAACACCTTTACACATAAATAGCAAATTAGAGAAGTGTATAAGGTGTATAACAAGTCGACGGCATTTCGATCCATAAAAAACATACTAGGATCATCATCAGGACATTAGAAATGGCATGCCTGTGTACATATGCCTGTAATAAACAAAATTGTTTCCAGCGCAGGTTTGAGTCGGAGCAACGGTAGGTGCAGTTACCTAAGTACACAATGGCAAAGCAAAGGACCACGATTGGAGCGGAGAGGAAGCCAGGAGGGAACCGGACCGCTTAGGATGCGCAGGGAATGAATGAAAGATGCCCGGAATCAATAGGGACGACCCTAGTATGGGTGGTTGGAAGGGCCAATTCTCGTTCAAATGTAGCACCGCAGTGGCGGTGGGAGGTTGTCGAGGAGCCGCGTAGGCGGTCTCCGATATCCAGGTAAAGGGTCTGTAGTTAGTGAATCTATGTCCGGTTCCTCTGGGGGCATAAAGCGTCTACTCTGGGTTGCGGCGCGGGAGTCAACCCAGAGTGGACGCTTTATCCCCCAGAGGAACCGGACATAGATTCACTAACTACAGACCCTTTACCTGGATATCGGAGACCGCCTACGCGGCTCCTCGACAACCTCCCACCGCCACTGCGGTGCTACACTTGAACGAGAATTGGCCCTTCCAACCACCCATACCGTAGGGGTCGTCCCTATTGATTCCGGGCATCTTTCATTCATTCCCTTGCACGCATCCTAAGCGGTCCGGTTCCCTCCTGGCTTCCTCTCCGCTCCAATCGTGGTCCTTTGCTTTGCCATTGTGAACTTAGTTAACTGCACCTACCGTTGCTCCGACTCAAACCTGCACTGGAAACAATTTTGTTTATTACAGGCATATGTACACAGGCATGCCATTTCTAATGTCCTGATGATGATCCTAGTATGTTTTTTATGGATCGAAACGCCGTTGACTTGTTATACACCTTATACACTTCTCTAATTTGCTATTTATGTGTAAAGGTGTTGTCTCTATGATTTGTTTGTTATATCAAAACGTGTCTCTTACAAACAATTAGTCCTGCCTCAGCCTTTTCTGTCCTCATTGTTTGTCTTCCTCGTCAAAGTTGGATGCAGGCTTGTGTCCCACTGAAATTGTTTTTTCTGTTTAATGCATGTATGATTTAAATATTGAACATTAAACAACTGTCCGGCTGGACAGCTTTCCAAAAATATAGCACTGACCCGGTCTATATTCATTCCCTGCCCTCATTTACTTTTGTCTAGGGACCACTGGCTTTAGAAAAGGAAAAAAAAAGAAAAAAACAAACACAGGCAGTCCTCAAAGGAAGGGCAGGCCACACAATGGAGGGGGCAGCCAAGCGTGCGCAGGGCTGGCAACTCCAGGAGAGCCATTGAGATGTTAACTCTTCTGATGGCCGTGGATAGAAGTCAAAGCACTTCCCACACTTTCCCTGTAGGTTTGCTTCCTCCACTACCCCCATTTCCTTTCACTCTCACTTGGGCCCAACACACGAAAATTACACAGCATGCCCACTAAAGGGACGGTAAATGAGAGAAGTGTTTATTTCTGTCAGGTGTAGTGAGACAGGTAACCACCAGCAAAACACTAAGAGGCTGATTCAAAAACTGTATTTTGGCCAGGAGGAAACAAATATTGGACGGCTGGACCGCGGCACATAGTGACGTGTGTGCGCACAGCCAATAAAAGGGCATTGTTTGTTTTGCTGTCTCCCAGAAGACACTCTTTTTGTAAAATATCACGGCCAAAATTGTAAATATCGCGGCCACCGCGCTAGTGAGCTGAATTCGCGATTTTTTCGTGGATCACGAAATTGTGAAATGCTGGAGGGTCTGATTTATGAGCAATACGCTCCCCACTTTCCATTCAGAGGGATATTTGGATAAGATGCCTCTCTTCTTGCTCAATAACTTTGTTGTATCTTGTTCCTGCTAATCGCATGGAACTCCGTTGATGTCAAGCTGCCTGGAGCGATGACATCATAGGATTCCATGTCGGACGTTGAGGTGGTTGTGCCTGACCAAAATGGGCAGGTTGCTTTGTCAATAATCTCGAAGAGCTTTCGTACCTTTCAGCGGAGTGTCTTCATTACCACAATATTATTTGGCAACGAGGATGGGATACCAAGACATGGGTGGAGAGATGTGAGACATGCATGAAAGGCTTAGAGTTGGCTTGGGGGTGACTGAGCACAATCAGCATGCAAATGAGGCTGAGTGTGTGTGGGAAAAACTGTGCTTGGATTTCATTGGCCCACTCGTCACCCGTCCGGAGCATGAAAGGTATGCAGCAGTTTTAGAAGATGTTAGATCGCGGTGGCCAGAGGTTGTTTTCATGAGGTCTATCAACACTAAAGCGACCATTTCTGTGATGGGGGAAATATTCAGAAGGGAAGGCATACCCTCGAGCCTAATCACGGATAATGGTACACAGTTGACCTCCACGGAGATGCAAAGTTTTTTAAATGGTTTGGGAATTAAACATATACGTACCTCACTTTATAACCCACAGAGCAATGGTCGAGTCGAGAGACTCAACTGATTAGTCAAAGGAACAATGGAACTGGCGTTTAGAACTGGCATTGGCATTGACATTCAGAAAGCGATCAAGGATTTGTTGTGGGCATACCGTACCACAGTGAATGCTGGGACGGGAAAGACACCCTTTGAACTTATGAGAGGTAGGAAACCAGGTACCAAATTAGTCCAATCGTGGATGCGTGAGTGTGATGCCAAGGCCATCATAAATCTCAAAACCTCTTACAAAGGTTTTATTAGTGTTGAGGTTTGGGTAAAAGTCAAACCAGGTGGAATCAGGGGAGGTTTATCCAAATTTCGCGGCCCATTTAGAGTGAAGGAGGTGGGTGGCAATTGGGTCAGACTGGAGAATGGACAAACTTGGAGGGATATTCTCAAGAACGCGTGATAATTATTGCAAAATTAGCTTAACGCAACTTTGCACATCGCAGTCTATCGCGGGAAAATAACGCGGTGTTAACGTTGTATTCTCAACCCGGCGGCACCATGCGATAGTCTCACGACAACGCGCCAAATGACCGTGTTAAACTTAATGCGACGCCGAAAAAACGTGAAACACGAACGCGAAAAAAGTTGCGATGTGGCCAACCGTGATAAAAAAATCTGCGATAACCAGCGACAGGCGTGCAATTCCCACGCGTCATGCGGGAAAATGTACTATAAAAGCACCGAAAAACACAAACAAATGAAGTAAAACTGCGTAGCACCATGGAGGAAGCCGGAGCAAGTACAGAGGACGACCAGAACCCCACAAGCCCCCAGGAGGACCAGCCTGGGACCTCGGGGTCACGGAAGGGCAAGGAGAAGAAGACGAGGAAGACGAGGTTCAGTCCGCAGGAAAACAGGATCATCATCAAGGAGGTGATAGAACACCACCAACAACTGTTCGTCACCTCCAACGTGTCATTGGCAAACAAAAATGCAATATGGCAGTCCATCCTGGACAAGGTGAATGCAGTCGGAGTGAGGAGGAGGACAATTGGAGAGGTCAAGAGGTGCTGGAATGATGCGAAGCACAAAACCAAGAAGAAACTCGCTGACAACCATCAGGCAGCAATGCAGACTGGAGGTGGCAGTCCAGCGGAACACCAGGAGCTGGACGAGATGGAGGAAATGGTGGCCACAGTCATCAGTGGGGAGACGGTGGCAGGAGTTGGGGGTCCGGACACTGCTCGACATGACCTGACACAACAGCACCAGGGTGAGTACCGAACAGGGACTGGGGGACGGGGGAGATGGGCACAATGGCACACATGCACAATTAAGTAGAGCACACTGCACACCCACAATGACTCTGGATCATGTCCCTGATCCCCTTGGCACACTGCAGCACACATACAAAGAGCAAGTAGGCCCCCGTCCACTATGGGCACAAAGGGGTCCCTCCCCACACAGCACCAATCTCACAACCAACCCATGCACACGTGTCTAAACCAGCAAAGCTGCATGTCTGTGAGCCACACTGGCAATGCAAGTGACACTGCATGACGAACAGCATGGCTGCAGTCCAATTATCATGACATGGTGCATGCCACGACACTGAGGTGGCTGAGTGTGGACCACATCCGTAAAGGAGCAGGTCACACTCTGACACATCCACGTGCACAAACAACCGCTGATGCCAACAACACATCTGCGGATAAACCATGCTCAGGAGTTCGAAATCCGAACTAGAGCCAAAATTAGCCAAGTCTGCAACATCCCAGCACTGTAGAAGCACAGAAGTCAAAGGCACACCGCCTCAAAGGGATAAGGGGCAGCAAAATCACAGCTCTATGGGCAACTCTCCCACAATGCAGCACATACACATAGCAATGACAGCACATCATCATTGACGACAATGTGGTACAAAGTGCAACACTCTCACTACAGAACAGAGGACACAACTGGTTCCGCTTGTGTGTAGAAACTGGACAATCACATCTGGCATAGCAGGAAACTGTGAGATGATGATGTACGTGTACAACCTCACATCCGTGATGTAGTTCAAATGTCCACTGTCCCGCATCAAAAAGTCAGCTCCTCCCAAACAGTCACAATGTACATTGCCATGCAGTCTGTAAGTAAACTTGAACAATGCGTCAACATACATGTCAACACAATGTCAAAATGCATCTCCCCTTCACATTGCAGAGGGACAATCCACACCTCCTGAAGAGCAGACCAGACAACTCGTCAGTGATGATGAAGAGGACCTCCACACCTTCGACACTGACGCCCTACAACAGCTCATGGACAGCTACGGCAACCCACCTCCAGGAGCAGGGCAGCTCAGCTGCAGTGTCAGTGGCACGCAGTGCTGCAGACCAAGCATCAGCACACACATGTCAGACAGATGAAATAGAGGACGAAGATGCGGGTGATTCCACCTTTGTAGTAAGAAGGAGCCAGTAGCATTCTTCTCCGCCATATGCCCTGTTTCAGCTTGGTTCTGCCCTCTGCATCATGCCCTGTAACAACACCTCCCACTGTCCCCCGAAACACTCTGCGACACTCACCTTGGACCTCGACATGGACTGCCATATTTTGTTTGCTTACCAGTGACACAGCAATCAGACTGCGGACTGTACTCTTCCTCTTCCGATGTACTTGTCAATCCCTAAATGACTCTGGCTGGCCCTCCACTGGGCTACAGTGTAATGTGGGGTTTGCATGGCCATGTACTGCTCCAGCTCCGACACTCCACCGAATGTGAATAAATCATTCAAATTCACAGAGATGTGTCATGTCCATAATCGATCAAGTATGAAAGTGTGGATGAATGTAAGGACATTGATTGCCCAAATAGGTACACCGTGGGAAATGAAAGCAATGTGCATGTTTGACCGTGACACACATAGGAAGTGAGATGTCTGGGAATGTGTCCACTAGCTGTGGCCTCATTGCTCTGAAACAACAATCGCACAATTACTCAACTTTGCCCCACGCAATGTTAGAAATAGGGCTGGGTATAAAAATGTCAACGTCATTGGCAGGCCTAAAGTAGTGTCCCCCATCACATTTGACAACTGAACATCTCTTCGCATACCTACTCACACTCAACTGGGTGGACACAGCCTGTAGTGATGGATCACATTGATCCACATGGCAAGCATATGGACACCATACTCACATTGCTGAAGACACGTAAGAGCACAGGTCTATCAGCAACTATCCCAACCACTATGTCAGGCTCACAGAGGTGGAGCTGGCAATAGGGACTCACCCCTAAGTGAAATGCGTCAGTCAGTCCCTCCCTGTGTACGGACAATGCTCATTGAGGCACACGATTTGTCATTCTAATCAACACTCATCACAGTTGAACACTAGTGAAGTTGCGTAGACTTTATTGCCATGTGCGTGTCAGTACGGGCAAGACAAGGGCCACAACATGCAGACCAATGCATCAGACACTAACAGGCAGCATTCGGTCACGGTACAGTTCCACGTGACAGGCGTTGTGCATGCGCCCGGGATGTTCTGCCATTGCGTTGGTGGCTCTCGTAGAACCGGCACTCTTCTGACCTGCAGCAGTTATGTGGATGATATGCCACAGCTCGGAGCAATGAGTCGTATGTGTGTGCAACGTTTGGACGTATGGGTTGTTGTGTACGTAAGTGTCAAGGGCGTTCCATGCAGGAGTACCTCGAGCAAGGACTTCTGTGTGTGGGGTGTGGATACGTTGGTCTATCATTAGCGCTGTGCGTAGTGAGAGAGTCGTCATCAACTGCCATGTTATCTCTCTCAGGGGGTGCCTGCCGCATGCAAGACCAAGGTCTGAGGTGCAGATGTCCTTCCGCCTTATGTATTGAGACAAAGGAGCTTTCATCCCTATTGTTAGTCTGACTACTGCTTGCATTCTGGAAATGTGATGTGGCTTTCGCGCTGCAATTGAGGCTAGGCCTTAGGCTTATGGTGCACCAATAGCGATACACACACAACAGTTGGCATGCATGAGCCAAGAGCCCGAGCGGCCTTGCGCTCCTTGTACAATCCCTTCGTGCGCGGCCGCCCTCCGAGTGCATGCAACATTGCAACATTGTCGATTGCGGGCCGTGTGGCGCAGACACTGCAACAGAGACACACGCATCAGTTGGTTTCCTGTCCAGCCCAGAAATGACCCACGCCCAGAGCCCAGGGATAATTATTCACACCCCTACGCTGGCCTGGCATACGCTGACCCAGCCCACTCGGCGTACATATAAAGGGGGGACGACGACGCTACATGTCCCAGTTCTTCCCCACTGCCGGAGGTGACATGGCTGCGTCCGCCTGGCATATCACGGGACTGAATCAGAAAGGGTCCATGACTTGCGTTGCACAGAGTTGGTGGCACCGGAAACACTGCGGCCGGCACGGGCCTACCGCCACGGGACGGTGACTTTCGGTGCACTGAGGTAGGGGCACCTTAGGTGCTGAGCGGGTGTGCAGCCTGCGAAGATGCGCCGTCCTGGCGGTCCGGACTGGTAATGGTTTGTGTGAGCCCTGCTGGACCGCAGTGTAGGCCTGAGCCAGTGGGCAGCGCGGGCCTACCGCCACGTGGCGTTGCCTCGCGGTTCACAGAGTTAGTGGCACCTATAGCGCTGAGCGGGTGTGCAGCCTGCGATGGTGCCGTGTGCACTGATATGATCTCTGCCATTGCGAAATCAAGACCCAGAATCACCTGTGTGACCTGGTGGCCCGCAGGGCGGGACTGCATGATGTGGAGGCTGCCAAGGTCGCGGGCACCGGGCTTGGAGCTTGCACCGGCACGTGGTCGGCCCTCTTGGAGACACGCTGGTGGCAGAAGGTGAGCAGTGAGGCCTGGGTGCGCAGGGGCGGGCATACACCGCTGGGCGGCCGGAGGGGCTGGGCTGCAGCAGCCTGTGTGCGCAGGGGCGGCCAAGCGATTATGGCGTGTGCACTGATATGAACTCTCCCATTCATACATCTGGACTCTGTTTCAGATAGGGGACCTGGTGGACTGCAGTGTATACCGGCACGTGGTTGGAGACACACCGGTGGCAGCAGGTGAGCATTGAGGCCTGGGTCCGCAGTGTTGGCACTCTCTCTCCCTCTCCCTCTCTTCCTTTCACTGTCTCTCTCTCTTCCTCTGTTACTCTCTCTCCCTCTCTTCCTTTCACTGTCTCTCTCTCTTCCTCTGTTACTCTCTCTCCTTCTCCCTCTCTTCCTCTCACTGTCTCTCTCTCTCTTCCTCTGTTTCTCTCTCTCTCTCCTTCTCCCTCTCTTCCTTTCACTGTCTCTCTCTCTTCCTCTGTTTCTCTCTCTCTCTCCTTCTCCCTCTCTCCCCCTTTCACTCTCTTTCTCTCTCTCCCTCTCTTTCACTCTCTCTCTCTCTCTCTCTTTCTCTCACTCTCTATTTCTCTCTCTCTCTGTCCTTTGATGAGCACATGACACACCTTCTTATCTTGAATTTTGTCTTGCAGGCTGTGTCTTACAGATTGTCCAGAGAAGACCCGCCATGGCTCTTCCGAATAGTTGTTTTGAGTTGAATTTGAATAAAATCATTTGTTTGGAAATTCAAAGATGAATGGATGATCTCCTTTTTCTGACCACACATGAATGTTAATTGTTGTACTTGTGCGACATCAGGCGAAATGTTTTGTTCATGATTTCGTAGAGTTGATGTTAAATTTCTTTGTCCGTGGTAGGGCCCCGGGGGGGGGGTCCTGGGGGTGCTGACGGTGGGTGTTGTGGCCCTCTTGGGGCTCCGAGCTGCATGATCAGTAGCTCCATGGCATCTGTTGCTCTTCAGGTGTGACTCTGGTCTGGGCTCCCTTTTGTGGTGCAGGTTGTCGTCCGACTTAACACCAGGTAGGAGCAGGTGTTAAATCCCTGCTGCTAACGCGCCTTATCGCCTGTTTTGGGATCTTATCGCCGATCTGGCTGGTCGTAGAGAATATTGCGAAGTGGTGTTATCGCGGCTTTTTGCACAGGAACGCCTACTCTGCATCTCATTAGCGTTAGTTGCCGGTGTCATCCGTGGCGATGTTTTTTGCGGCTGCTATCGCAGGAAAACTGGCGATATCGGCTGTTAGCACCTGCTTGTGAATGGGGCAATGAATCTATCGCCACTTTGGCTGCTTTAAAGTGCCGCTAACTCGGCGATAAGTCCTTGAGAATATGCCCCTTGGAATCTCAGAAGAGTAGCTTTGTTTAGAAAGAAAGAGGAAGGTTTTGTTGTTCCCTTGTCTGAGGAGCAAGGTGGTAGTCCTAGCTGGTACCTCATAGATGACAATGAGTTTGTGAGACCTCAAGACATAGACCCCAGGAGGGCTATTAATGCAGGAGTGAGTGGAGAGGATTCTAGCTCACGAGGTGTGCGGGTGAGCATACGTCCCGCCTGTTTGGATGATTATGTTCTCGGTTAGTTCTTCCCTCTAGTATTTAGTCCACCCTGGTGGGATAATTATGTGTTGTGTATTTGCTGTATTGTGTCTTGTTCACGTGGTCTCCTCATTTATCTTGCCCTCCATTCCCTGCTTGTCAGTTTCCTTCCTTGCATATTTTGTATTTGTGGTACCTGTGTGGTGTTCTTTAGCGGTAAGAAAGAGGATATGTTGTATCTTGTTCCTGCCGATTGCATGGAACTCCATTGATGTCACGCTGCCTGGAGCGATGACATCATAGGATTCCATGTCAGACGTTGGGGCGGTTTCTGCCTGACCGAAATGGGCAGGTTGATTTGTCAATAAACTCGAAGAGCTTTCTTACCTTTCAGCGGAGTGTCTTCATTACAACAACAAACTTATTTAAAATAAGGTTTTTGCGACGTCTCTAAGAGGGTGACCTCACTGTCTAAGAGTGGGATCCTGCCATGTTTGTTTTCTGTGATAGGAAAAGTTTTGTATAAATATTCAGCAGAACAAAACACCAATATCTATTGAGGAGCATTACATTGGCATACTGAAACAAAAGCTGAAAATAAAGGTTTTTTTTGCAATAAATGTAATCCATGTAATATGAAACAAGATATTAGCAATGCAAGCTTCCCTTACACCCAGCACAGGCAGTAGTAGGAGTGCAAGCTTTTCTCACATATACCACACTGGCACATTTGCAGCTTAAGTGCCACACTCTCACATACCCAGAACAGGTATAGCTCAGGTATGGCAGAGGGATCTAGATGGAAAGTTTCCCACACAAACACAGAAAAGGCAAAACATAGGCTACTCGTTTTATGGTCAGGTAGTCGCCGATGTCCCTTGGGGAAACCCCCAACTGCCTTTGACCTTTTCAGAGATCATAAATACAAAGTCAAGTTCTTTGGGTTAAGAATTGTAAAACCCCCGGCCATATTTATTAAAAATTATAAACAGAAAAAAACCAATTTCGTCATTTTTTTACACAGTAACCCATTATTTTACATTTTTGCTTACAGGGTTACATCCTAGCCTTAACAGAGTCGCTAACACATGTGAGTTACCTAACAATAATTAAGATTGTTCCTATGCATCCATCACAAACATCTTCCCTAAGTGAGATCATGACTGGTTCCTGGACCTTTCCTCTTAGAACCCCTTATCCAATACCAAATGGACATGGATGGGTCCCTTCTTTTGGGAGGACCCCAGCCTCTGATCTCCTATACCGGGAGTGCCTATGCAGGGGGCCATTCTACACGCTAGGATACTTCCCTCGGACACCCTCTACACCCATCTTCCTCCCTTCAAGGGCCTATGCTAGCTTGCGCTCACTGCGCATGTGCTGGTGGGTTAGAGGTAAGGGCTGCGTGTCAGCAACTGCCCCCAACCCCCTGCACCACTGCAACCTTCATTTGACTTGCTGCTAGCACCCCTTGGAGAGTCCAGTGATGCCATTGTTACTTTGGTCTAAAGTGAGCCTTACAACTCAGTTGCTGGGAACGACTCCGGAAGCATTCTAATGCTTCCAGAGGCTGCGTCCTCGTCAACCAATCCCGCACCTGCCCTGCCCCAAAGGTCGTGGCGACCTGCGTTGCAACCCCCAGTTTGGGCCCGAGCCACCAACATAGGCACGGCTCCCCTCAGATGGGCAAGCCTCTGCAACGTTTTCCTATCAAGTGCAGTGTATAACAGCAGAGTTCATGGCTGGTGGACTTGGTCCAGTACTATGTACCACCATTTGCATATTGCCCTGTGTTTTGAAATCTTCATTTGGAGTGCTTTGGACAGTTCTGGAGGCCATATCGTTATTATTTTGACACATGCTTGAAGCATTGTTTGTAGTTTTCAATGTCTCACAAGAAACAGGACAACTAGCTTTAGAGGTCACTTCTTATATGTTATGTCTAGTCTAGAGGTAACACCCTGCAATGTTGTACTAGCTTATGTTGTCACATGCAAGCTGCATCGTCAGCCTTCCATGTCTAAGGTTCTATGTTCTAGAAGGGAAGGTTAGACAGATTGAAGTGACGGTTGCAGGCTGTTCGTTTTGGAGGAATCTGTCAAAATAAATTGAGTATTTCTTACCTGATCTTTTTGTGCCTCCTGTGGTTCCTGGAATTAAGAGGTGCAACACACCCATATTAACATGTTCACTCTGGAAGGTCACCTGTGTTTATAATGTCCTATTATGGAGGTAAAATTTCGGATAGCGTGTTCCTTTCTGATGCAACATATTGTACGCTGGCACAGATGCCTTCCAAAAGTTGTGAAGCATTCAGACCAGCAGAGGGAAATTATGTTTGATAGAAGTGACAAAGTATCTCAAACCAATCCCTGTTTATATGTTAGTTTATTGCAAGAGAGTCATGCAAGTGGAAATCTGAAGGGCAATAGGATAGTTGTGGTAGTTGTGATGGAATAACAAAGTAGAGTTCATAGGTGAAATTAATATTAGAGACTAACGGGCTCATTTTAGTTGAGTGACTGCCCCGCCAGCCCACCAAACCCCTGGAAACGATTGCCTACACTTCCCTGGTGCAGGACCACCCCGCTCAATTAATAGAACCCTGCCAACTTGGCAGGGATCTCTAAGACTACAGTGAAGCTGGCAGTGTGATGGCTCCACTGTAGGCTGAGGAAAAACCTGAAAAGAAGCCATGTTGTTTTGGTCATGCTTGATGTTTAAGTTTGTTTTTCAAAAGCAAACTCTCAGAAGGGATGGAGCTTGCTGCAGAGGAGCATGGCAGCATCCTTCTGAGGCTCCTGACCAGCGCGGCCCTGGTTGACTATTCTAGCACCGCCCTAAGGCAGATTTTCCTGACCCTCACTGTCTGACCGCGCCGCTGTGCCCTTCTGCCACTAGCAACCTGACTTGTGGAGACGGGGGGGCGCTGGGTGGTCCCCGCTGCTGGGCTCGGATCGCGGCCACAGAGTGATGGATCCTGACGCCACTGGGAGGGTGAGGTTACTGCGCAGCCTCCAGCACCCGGAGTCTGATTTGTGGCCCATTCTTTCTTTGGACCTGCGGGGAATGCTTTGCCCGGCCGCACCCACCCTTGAGCCTGACTTCATTGCCCCGTGTGGGGGCCCCCTGATGATGTAGAGGCCCCTGATCAAGGGCCCCAGCTGCTTGCCCCAGCCGCGGAAGGAGCGAGGCAGGGCTTTGAAGCTTACTGCTTTCACACTACTGGGGGTCTGTTTGAGATACCTTGAAGAAACACTTGGAAGTGGCACCACATCTGACGGCCAACCTAGTCTTGCTTCACAACATGTCCATATTCCCAGATTTGATGCATCATGGCAAATGCTGACTGGCTACGGCCCTGGCAGTGGGGAAAGTGGAAATCCTTCGCCATTGGAAATCAGCTACACCGCCGTTGCATAGTACATGGCTCGCTGACATGCACAACATGGCTGCTTATGAGTGACTTATTTAAAAGCTCAATGATCAACTTCAGAAGTTTGAGGAGGTCTGGGTCCCTTCGTACCTGGATAACTATGGGCATTGTCAACACCCGGCCTGGTTCCGTACTTTGCACCCGACAATTGGCTGCTCCGGGGTGGGTGGTGGCTCCATGGGAGGGCGACCCAGGGGTTTGATGCCACAACTTATTTGTCCCCTTCCCTTACCCCTCACTCTTGTATTTCCCCTCACCCTCCACCTCTATTCCTCCGGGGGAACTTCTGGTCCACATCACCTCCTCTGAGAGAGGATCTGTTATGTGTAATGTGTAATTTTCCTTGTTTTCACTGTCTTTGCAGGTATTCTCGTTCATACGATGTTTTGGACTTGCCTGATCTGCTATTTTTGCATCATTGTGACATAATACACGTATCTGAAAATTCTATGCAAATTTTATAAAAAAATTGAGATACAAAAAATCAAACTCCCAAATCAAGAGTTTGTTTTAGTAAGACAAGCAATCAAATGCTTTATGCGCAGGGAGATTTTCCCTCCATATCGGGCCACTGATTGGGAGTAAAATGTCTTTCTTGGCAGTTCAGACAAGGGAAATCTAGTGGTGAGTCCTTCACCCTAAACAGGGTGGGGTATCTGTCTCTATGACCTGACAGAGAAGGGGCAGACAGGCCACCCAGTCATGGATTTATATTGGTTGAGCCAGCACAGGCACCAACAATCGAAAAACTAAGGGGCATATTAGCAAGGAATAGCGATATTTATCGCTAAACGCGCTTAGCGCGAATCCTGTTAACGCCGCCTATCGCTGGAAAATATCGCTGAGATAACACCCTATTAGTAAGGTTTATCTCCATAGCAATAATATTTCCAGCGATAGCGGCAAATGCGAGAATATCGCTGGAAAACCAGCGATATTCTTGCATTAACGCTAAGGTGGATTCAGCATTAGAATCCACCTCCTATACCTTAAACAGGTAAGTCATAGTCAGTAGCAGGTGTTAAAATCTAGCGATAAACGCGCTTAGCGCGATTTATTGTATCGCTCGCCTGCCTTGATAATAGGGGTTAGTGGTGTTAGCGACTGTTTACAGTCGCTTTTAGTGGGGAACGCCTACCTTGCATGTCATTAGCGATAAATATCGCTGACATGCAAGGCGATGTAATTCCCGGCCTCTAACGCCTGAAAGCTGTCGCTAACGCCTGTTAGCGACAGCTTGCTAATAGGGCGTTAAAAATATCGCCGATTTAGCGGCAAAAAGTGCAGCTAAATCGGCGATAAAGCCTTTGATAATATGCCCCTAAGATTCCCCCACTTCTAAATAGGGTGGGAGAATATTAAGTTTGCAGGGATGAGTGAATACCCAGTTCATGGCACTTCACTACCCACTACACCAAACTTAATTGAAGGGATACAAACGATTCGACAATTAAACTATGGAAAGATGAAATAATGTGTTTGACCTCCTGTAGCTCTGTAACTGACAAACACACAGACAATATACATTTCACTTATAAATTCGGACTTTAGCATAGCAAAATAAAGAATTCAAAGCTATATTTCCCAGCAACATGGCTATCAGCAGAGGAGGAACATTCTGTGAGGTCTTGTCAGAAATCCAGCTCTTTTTTTAGAGTTCTGTACTTTCAATAGTACAGATAGCAGAGATTCTGCAGTAGAGATTCCAGATGTTCTGCAAGGGCTATGGCTGTGTAAGAGATATGGAATGAGTGTGGCTACCAAGAGCTCTAGAGTAAGGGGCATGGCTTAAATGACAAGTGGCATTGCAGTGTGTTCACCCAGATTAGAGCTCAGTCTACTTGTACAGATGATCCTGGGGTTGGTGGTATGTTGGTGTGCTTGGACTACTGAGTATCCCAGCAGTGCACAAAGAGCCTAATTTTGTTTGCTTCGGGCTTGGCATGGAATGAAGTGAACTAACGGCATGCATACAAACTGTGGGGAGAAAGTATATGCCGAGGCAAATTCAACGGGGCCTCACACTTCAATGACACAGTAGGGGGAGGAATGGCAGCATGACTTGTGGTGCTGAAAAACAAATTGATTCATGAGCAGGGTTGGCAGAACAACGGGGATATGCTATTGGAAGCCATTCTTGGTATATGAAAAAGGGACTTTGATAGCTCAGATGTTTTTTCAACATAGTAACACACTTTTGGATGAAGCATAGCTTTGAATAATTGAGAATCACCGTAATGTGCTTTGGGAATATTGTGCAAAAAGGAATTTATTTGCCAAGGCCAGATTGTGTGATATGCTTTGTCTCTTCTCTGCCATCAAGTGAGTATTCTTGGATTATCAATGAAATTGCTTGTTCCGTGTGATGCTAACATGCCACTACACCAAAACTGAAAATGTTCACTTATAAAATATAAAGCATTGCTCATTTAATCGATCAAGACAAATGGAACAGCAGAAGGTGAAGTGTGCGCATCAAGCTGCAATGCATCTCCTGTAGATGTCACCAACGTACAATGCTCCCGCAATCATTTGTAGCAGCATTCAAGTTCCAGGCAGCAGTCACACATCTCACCGACACCTCTCAATGCTATCCCTTCACGATGATTCAACAGTTGTGTAAAAAGTCAAATTCCTGTCGGACTTTGCTCATTACTAAAGAACTAGTCACACTTCTGCAGCGGCACCACTTACTCTGAGTTCATTTTTTAAAAATGGTAAGACCCCAACAGTGCTGCATCATTGTTACTGCCTTCCTTGCCACCAACACGGGTTCTTTTTTTAAATTAAGTAATACATCTTTATTGCTTGATTGTTAAAACCATTGCAATACTGTACACAATCAACACCGTGAATACGTTAAAAAGATACATAAAACGGGCACATGATGCCATCATCACTGTCACTAAAAGAAAACATAAACCCATCTAGAACGATGATTTGAAGAATGATTTAAGAAAGGGACTCGCTTCTTGCCCTGCGGAGTAAGGTGGAAGGGCCCCAAGGCCATGTATGCCAGGTGACTTGGCAGCAAGGATTTATAAATAAAGCGCGACAGTAGAATGAGCATGCCTGCCCTCCCCAGATGGGCTGCGGAACTGCACAAATAATCAATTGCTATAATCTATGTGACGTAAAAGGGCAGGTGCGATGGATAAGGTGCAATAGGCATTGTTGATTATCCGACTAGAGGTGCCTGTGTGCTGGTGTCCAACTAGCCAACGGAAATTAAAACAGCGGCTGGTTGCAGGGGCAATAATGTACTTAGGAAGTTATCGATAAAAAGTGCAGGAGCAACAGTCTAGGCATCTAAGTACCTTATCCGGTTGGTAAATCTTCATGCATGATATAAGTCAAGCGCAGAGGCTTTGATGATGTTCCATCTAGTGATGCATGTGTGCTGGTGATGGAAGAGGTGGCGTAAATTAAAATGAACTTTATCGGTGAAAGTGCGAGTGCAGCAGACTTGGCATCTAAATACTTTAGCCAACTAGTAAAGCCAACATACACGTAAGGAGGCAGGGGAGGAGGTTAAGGACAGCAGCAGATTGGAGAGTTGTGGTGCAGCGGCCAGGACAGCTGACTTCGGAGCACAGTGTTCACGGTTCGATCCCCGGCTCCAGCGGCAGCTTAGCTCAGCACCATGTGACTCTGGGCAATAGCTCACTTAATTTCCACGACGGCCCCCAGCGCCTTGAGACCCGTAGGGGTGAGTAGCTGCGCCATATAAAAACGGACTTACTTACAGCAGCCCGCGGGAGCATCAAGCTAAGTGCCCAGGGCTTTTTTGGCTAGTGATGCCTATGTACCTATATAAGGTGAAGGATGGTATAAGGTGCAATGTGTTTTATGTTGTTTAAGCTATATTGAGCTATGTCTGAACTAGTCACCCCCATCCCTTGCGTCTGCTGAGGCCCTCATCTAAACCTTTTTCCTAAATCTCTGAAGGAATTTCACCAATGCACAGTTTAGCCTGATGTCAGATGGTTCAAAGCAGGTCAACGCTGCCTCCCTGCAAGACTTTATGCCTCGGTAATTCCATGTTCTTCGAAGGAGTTCCGGCCGATCCTCCATAAGTGTGGGGGCACAAGCAAAATATGTTGATAATGTCTTCCTGTCCCTGGTCTCATAGCTGAAAGTACTCCTGTGCTTCCTGTCTTTTCCATGCGGGATAGTGACTTAGGGTCATAGTATCCCCAACCTATATTTCATGAACTGTATCCTGATCCATTCGTTTTAGGATGCGCCTAATTAGCCCTCTGGTTTGAACCTGGTATAGCTATGAAGCGTCATCCAGATATATTTGCACTGAGACAGGCAGTCCTTGTCCTCAATAAGTGATAGCAATTGCGTGCTTGCTTTTGCCAGCTTTTTAAACTCCTGATGACTAATGGGTAGGCCCAAGCGCTCGTTAGACCAAGAGTGCTCAAGGCCTGCAACAAGTAGGTTCCTGCCGGGGACCTCTGCTCAGTTTCCAGTTCGGACCAGAGGTAAAGGCCAAGTGAGCCTTCCTTTTCCAACTTAAGTTTGTGGCAACACATTGTAAAGGCTGCCTTCCGTGCCAATGTCTGCTTAACAATGCCAAACTCCAGCCCGATCTGGGCTGGAGATGAGTGGGAGGGTAGCTGGAAGATTGATCTGTAGACCTTAAGTAGCATTTTATCCAATAATGCACTATTCCCCACCCTGAGTGCCTCACTTCCGTAGGTCAAGGTTGAAAGAACCTTTGCTTGGGCCAGCTGCAAAATCGGTGTGAGCATTGGGCCTTTCAATTTTATGAGGAGAGACCTATGGCCGAAGGCCAAAGAATTGCCCTTCTTTCTGGTTTCTTCTATCCGTTCTCTGAACCTCCCATTCTCGTTGAAGTAAACTCTGAGGTATTTAAAGCTTTTAGTCGACCCTAATTTTTCTTGGTCCAGAAACCATGTAGGCTTTTGAGATCTAGTGCCTTGAATTGCTAGGATTTTAGTTTTCTTTCTGTTAATTGTCAGTCCATTCCTTAATGAGTAGGCTGATTTTGCATTAAGAAGGCGCTGCATGCCAACCTTGGTTCTGCCAATCAGGACTAGATCATTTGCGTGCAGCAGGTTCAAGAGCTGAAAGTCCCCCAGTTTGGGTGGATGAGAGTTAACTGCATTTAATGTGGGGATAAGATCTGATAAGAACAGGTTGAATAACGCTGGAGCAAGGACGCAGCCCTGCTTAAGACCTTGCATGGTTTTAACTGGCTTAGACAAGCGAGAGCCGTCTCCCATTTTAATTCTGACCCATGTCTCTTTATGCAGTAATTCCAGGGTCCTTAATAGACCAGTCAGTATGTTTAGGTTGGACTGTTTCCGCCATAGCCTCCTCTGCTCTACCCTATCAAATGCGGACTTAAAGTCAATGAAACTCAAGTTGGCTGTTGGCCTTTGTCGAGTCAGTTAAAAGGGAGAGTGCCATTATGTTCACTGAGGTTCCTATATGCTTGGCTGATTTAGCGGAATGATGGTATTAGACCCAGCCCAATGCTGTAGCTCTTCCAGTAACACCCCAATAAAATATTTGGCGTCGTTGTCAATTAGAGCTACATGATGGTAATCCCCATGGACCCCTTTGTCTTCCCCCTTGAAAATTGGTGTGAAGATCGATCCTTGCCATGAGGGAGGAATATGATTTAAACTGCAGGATGAAGGAGAAAAGTAGTGTTAGCTGTGCAGCCCAGAATGATGGATCATCCTTGTAGACAGCAGGTGAGATACTGCTTGATACTAACACAAACACAAGATTTAAGCAGGAGGGTCCTAGGGAAGTTTTAATCGACATAAGTGGCCTGCACATTGACGCTCTCCCTCTCCCCCTCAATTAAGAATACCACGTGTTCCCAAATACAAGGTATGATCCTTGCAATCCTTGCAATCCCGCTAGAACTGTTGACACACTGTAATGGGATTCACCAGTTTTAAGGCGCTGTTACCCTATAACTGACTATTTTGTTGCATTGCTACTGGATCACTACATTGAGGCGCTGTTCGTTAATCAAGCTCGTAATATAGCGAACAAACACATTAAGCAATGTTTCACCATCTGTGCTAGTATTAACCAACATGCTTGAATATACTGAATCACAATACTTTTGTGCTCTTAAAGAATTCTTGCTTGCTAGTTTGTGGTGTAATTCTTGTGCACCGTAATTTCCTGATACACTGAGACAGGGTGTGTGCCGTGTTGCCATACACAACGCCTACTTGATCCTACTTGATTCTGCATGGATCACTCCCCTGTGTGACTTGGCCGTTGATAAAACATGTCCTCACAGTTGAGGTTTTTCCTAACCACACATGACAGGGAAAAGGAGGTCATCAGTGAGCATGTGGTTGTGCATTCTCATGCATTTAATGTTTTGTGTCCATTGTTTCCCTTTCCTCCCTTTCCCTTATTTTATCCTAGTACATGAGGAACCCCTCGTGTGTATTACTTACCGGGTACTGTGATGTCTGGCTAGTTCATAACCCTGGGTAAGTCCCTCTCTCTCTGCTACTTCCATGTGTGCCACATTAGGTGAAATTCAATGCTTGCTCACCTGATGTATTCACCGTGTGGCACCCTGGTTTTTAATGGTTTTTTAACTGTTTGATGCTCACCATAACTTGCTGAGAGACAGCTCTACACAGAGAACATGAGAGAATTCACGTATTGCAACTGTACTACACTGACCCATGTGATGCATTCTCTCTCCACAGGTAGTTCCAGCACTACCAGGTATCCGACGATTTAGTCCGATGGTTGATGTGAGTGTGTAGCCACAACACCATCTGAGTTTTAGTTGTAGATAGTTCCCCCCTCTTGGTCCTGACGAATCGCCTGCAGATTACCCATTTTGGCGAGAAACATGTTGACCTACTACTTATAAGAGCGCCACAATCTGAGACATTACCTCAGCCTTGCGCCTTATAGTTTTGTTTTTACTTAAGGTAGGAGACCCCTTGATTAAAGTTGTTTTCTTAGGTACTCCCAACCCTATTTTACATTCACTTCCAACATTAACACACATCTACACACACACGAGGCCCCTCACCCGCACTTCACCTAACGGCTGTTGGAAAAAGATCTCCGCTAAAGTGCCCCTACTATAGGGAGCCCGTTGGGTATTGCACCGCCGACCCGACGAGGAGCAGCCCGATGATGAAGCATGACACCCGACAGGGTGTGTGAGGGCATTATAATCCAATATAATGGATTCCAAACTTTGAACCTCAGCGGTCAGGTTGATTCATAATTTCCTGTGTTTTGTCTCTTATTTCAGAGGAACAGCATAATCTTTTTGTTGAAATTATTGTCCTTGGGCCTTTATGCTGGACCTTTCCAAAAGCCCACTGTCCCTTCTTTGTTTACAAGTTTTAAAGACCTGCATAGGATTATATCCCCAATAATATATGTACAAAACAGCAAAATCCTTGGGTCTACTCAAACAGAACACAAAAGCAAATAGGTTAAAAAGAGAAGCCACAGACTATACCCCACAGACCTAACTGTGGGAAAATCCCTTTTTAGGACGAAATCCCTCACTCACCAGAGGTGACATGCTTCATCATTAGAAAAACCTAGTTCCTTTGAGGGCTACAACCCCCTCTCTGAGAGGGAGGAGCTCAGGGATGTTTTGGTATATACTCTACCAGGATATTCTAAATCCACAAATGATGAGATCTAAAGTGTAAGTGAGGGCGCAGCGCAAAGAATGAAGAAACGTGAGGATGTGACAATAAAACTAGCTAGAGAGGACAAGATGCGACCTTTATTCTGATGTGCTCTCTGCCAGGATTAAAAACAGTGCACCTGCGGTATGGATTTAAACCGCATGTGTGTGGTGGGAAAACGTGGTCAACATGTTTCATCCGTAATACCCCAAGATCGGGCAAGGCTTTCGTCAGGACCTATCTAGATGCTGCTGTTATGGTGTCTTAGTGAAAAAATCAAAAAAATATACAATCAAAGAATACGGAACCAATAGTGCTCCTGAATCATCTTCTTCAAAAGGTAACTCTACCTAAAAGGAACAGAACCAATGGATCAATAATATAAAACAAAATGGTGAGTGATATATACCCAATGGCTTCAACTGTGTTGATATACAAACATGAAAAATAAAAATAAAAATAAAAAATAAAGAGAAAAGGTCTTACCCGCAACTGCTGGGTAAGAAACTCCACCTCAACCTGGCGACAGCTCAGGAGGGGGGCACCGCTCTAAAGAGAAAATCAATGGCGGTGCCTGTGTCAATCGCACATTAATGTACTACCCACAACCATTAAAAATAATCCGGGTTAGTTAAACTGGGTAGGCATGATTACCAGAAAAAGTAAAAGAGAGAACGAGATTGGCAGGCTGATACAATATGGGCAGTGAACGGATAGTTCATAGAAGTGACTAAAACGAAAAGACAAATATATGTATGTCACTCCTTGTTTATAATGGGGAACAGAATCATGGAATGTCCTGTCTTTAAAGCGCTATCAAATTGTAAGCTCTAATAGCACTGAAGTCTACAATACATGTGTTGATCGTAGCATACTATCAACAGACCTGAGGGCGAAAGAGAAACTTAATTCTAAAAGCTACTGTGTCGGGTAGTGCTGCAGGCACATATTACTTACTCTGTCCTGCAATAGTGCGAGGACCAACAAATGGCTGCAAATAAATAAAATGCAATGAAATGGAGCGTCCTCATAAAGAGTTTGGATTAAATGCTCCCATTATGTTGTGCTTATTAGCCGGGTGTAACAGAATCGAATTCAAACAAAACTCGCCCTCAAACCAACGGTCGTAAAACGGTTCTTTAACCCGGGAAACTACAGCTTGAGAAGAGCCCCACCATGACACTCACCTCTCCGTCGGTACTCCGTGCTGAAAAAGAGCCTGTGACCGGAGGTGAGAGTCGGGGGGCATGGGCGCTCTAATATATGGTGGAATCCATTAGGAAACGCTAAACCGGTGTGTGAAACCCTCATTAGCCGCAACACGCATGCGTCAAAGAAAGTTGCAAATCCGCAGCGCATGCGCAAACCTCACCCAGTATGGCGGGAAATGTAGTGCGCAACCTGTAACTAGAGAGTCTTATACTATGCCCATATGCGCGATAATTTAAAGCGGGATAAGACCGCTTAGTGCTGTGAGGCTATAAAACGGATAAAATTAATAGGGCTAATATAGGAATGGTACAATCAGCCTTCGATCGACAGGTGGCAAAAAAACCTGTTACTCAACAGCGCATGCGCAAATTTACTTGATGGAAATTGTGTTTAAGCCCCATAATCGGCACTTAGTGGGAGGAGCACATAGAATGCTCGTATGGAATTTATATCAACAAAGCAATATGCTCACAACTTTTAGTTGAAGTGTTGTACCAGTTATAAATCGCATCAGCATAATTTAGTGCATTCTGCAGCCAACCTGGAAAGTTGGTATATAATGTCATACCTCAATGATTTCATATGTAGACATACTGACATTGCGTTATATTCATTCAAGTGGAACATCCTGTCAGTATCTGATGCGATGCTTTATGCATGGTTACCAAAGCAATGCATTAGCGTAGAGCAAGAGTACATGTAAAATCATACAGCCATTGCTTTGTATTCATTCAAGTTGAACATACTGTCAGTATCCAATACAATGCTTTTGCGCGATTACCAAAGAAATGCAATAGCGTAGAGCAAGAGTGTGTTTGGCCACTTGTAGGGAAAAAAACATATAAGATATGCTGGCAAGGTGTACCCTCACTACTCATAGAGAGACCCATGGGATCTCATCATTTAGACCTGTATTGTCACTATTTAGTCTATGCACCCACCGTTGTTCCCGTCTGAACAGATATGTGGAAATGTCAGTGATATGGTTTGGGATAGATGGTTTCTCCAAAACCGTCCATCTGAGGTCTTCAGGGGAGTGATTGACTTCAAGGAAATGACTGGTCAATTTGGATGACGATTTCTTACACCGAATGGTGCTTTTATGTTCTAAAATGCGGGTCTTGACCTAGCGTGTAGTCATGCCTACGTAACGCATTGTACAGGGGCAAGTGATGAGATAAATTAACTTATCACTATTGCAATTTGTATGATTGGATAGTACCCACGGTCTGGTTGACCCGATATCTATTTCAGTCGTGTCTGCTGTTTGTGGGCAGGCTGCGCACGAGCCACATGGAAAGTGGCCTTTCACAGGAGGTAGGTCCCAGAGAGTGTTTTGATGTCCTGTTTAAATCGTACGTGGGCGTGTATGTACTAGCCGATCTTTGATGTTGGCACTACGTTTGAAGGCGAACAGCGGGTGTGGCAGCGGGGTACTGCCGATGTTCAGTATCTTCCAATTCGAAAGAATACTTTTTAAAATTTTGTTAGAAAAACTGCAAAACGTATTCACACAAGTCAGTCTGTTGTTAGTTTCCTTGGGTTCGCTGGGTTCAATTAGAGCTTCCCTATTATTGTTGGCAGCACGCTTCAATGATCTCTTCACCAGCTTCCTGGGATAATGCCTTGCATCTAGTTGAACCGCCAGATTCTGGGCATGTTCTTGATACTTGGAGGTCGAAGAGCAATTCCTCCTGATTCGTAAGAATTGCCCAAACAGCAAATTATCACGAAGGGCTTTAGGATGAAAGCTCTCGTACGACAAGAGCGAGTTCCTGGACATAGGTTTTTTATATAATTCAGTACCTAGACCGCCCTCTGAAGGAAAAATCCGGACATCTAAAAACAGTAAACTGATGTTGCTGTATTCACAGGTAAATTTCAGGAAGTCGTTCCTGCTGTTCAACCATGCCTTGAATTCGATGATGGATTCAGGCGCACCTCTCCAAACTACCAACACATCATCAATGTAGCGCTTCCATTTCAACAAATATAACAAATAAACTTATTTAAAAAAGAAAAACACACATATATTAATATATATTCATATATTTACATATATCTAGTTTAAAAAACTATGATTTCAGAATTTTCTTAAATGACGTAACAATATAGCACACACACATATATATGTATATACCAATAACAAAAAATATTTAAAAAACAAACCATTTTAACTACAATAAAAAATTAAACAACATACATTTCTTACAGTTTAATAAGCCTATTTTACACATTAAAACATTAAAAATATAAATATTATAATTTTAAATAAGCAAAAAAATAATAATATAAATTGTAACAATATAAAATAAACCATAAAATGTTACCTTTAATACATATACTATTACCACTGCAATTTATTCAAAAGTAGGCAAAGTGTTGTACTAAGGATGTATAAAATTTACTACTCTCACCTAAGGTAATGTAGGAAAACTGTTACATCACACAGAGGTAAAACGTACTATTCCAAATGCGGTCTTTACATCAATAGGGAAAGTGTTGGATTGCGGAGGGGTAACATTTACTATTCCTACTCCAGTCAGTGGAATAGTAGAGAAAGTGTTGGATTGCGGAGGGGCAAAATGTACTAATCACACTCCAGTCAGTGCGACAGTAGGGAAATTGTCAGATTGCGGAGGGGTAAAATTTACTATTCCAGCTTCAGTCAGGGCAATAGTAGGGAAAGTGTCGGATTGAGGAGAGGTCAAATTTACCATTCCCACTCCAGTCAGTGCAACAGTAGGGAAAGCGTTGAATTGCAGAGGGGTACAATTTACTAATCCAACTCCAATAAGTGCAATAGTTGAGAAAGTGTTGGATTGCGGAGGGGTAAAACTTATTATTCCCACTCCAGTCAGTGCGACCTTAGAAACAAACAAATTCTCTTCAACACAATAAAATAATTTCAAAAACATAGTGAACAAATAAAAATATATATATGTAAAAAGAAATACAAATATATTTTATATTAAAATTAAATAACATAACTACATATTACAGTGTTAAATAGATATGATAAATGACTACACATATTATAATTAAAATACAAAAATATTTTTATTTAAATAAATAATTTTATTAAAAAAGGTTTATTAACAAAAAAATGTATTACATAGTTTTATTTTAGTTACTCCCCACCCTACACCCCTACAAAACTCACAACCCACACCTAAAACTTAACTTTAAAAACCAAATTATTTCCATTATTAACATAAATATACATCAATAAAATAATTATCATTACTAAAAAATTTATTTTAACTTAATTGTAATTAATTTACTTCCCAAAATATACCCCCACAAAACACACAACACGCTCCTAAAATTTAACATAATAAAAAAATAATTACACAATTAACATAATTAATTATCAATGTAATAATTAATATCAATTAAAATATGAATTATTACTTAGTTAAAATTAATTTACTTTCCACCTTATATCGCAACAAAACCCACAACCACACCTAAAATTTGAGTAAAAAATATAATTGCACAATTAACATAATTAAATATCAATTAAATAAATATTATTAATTAAAAACTAAATATTGATTACTTATAATTAATTAACTTCCCACCACAGTACCCCTATAAACCCCACAACCCGCACCGAAATTAAATAATGTAAAAAATAATTTCAAAATGAACACATTTAATTATCAATTAAATAATTAATATGAACAACTAATTCTTAATTAATTTGAATTAATTTACTTCCCAGCCTCTACACCTACAAACCTTGCATCCTGCACCTAAAATAAAAAATAAAAACATTAATTACACAATTAACATAATTATCATCTACATAATTAATAATAATTAAGAACTAATTATTAATTAATTCGAATTAACCCTGTACCCCTATAAACCCCACAACCTGCACTTAAAATTTAAAAAAATATATTTACACAACTAACATAAATCATTATTAATTAAATAAATAATATTAATTAAAAATAAATTATTAATTTATTATATTAAGTTACTTTCCACCCTGTACCCCTATAAACCCACAATCTGCGACGGTACTAAAAGCCACAAAAATGTATTACATTTAATTTAATAACTACCAAAAATGTAACTATATAAAAAAACATTAACAATAATTATACAAAAAATGTACATCATATACATTTAAAATATATGCTAAAATACATAACAATAATAAAAAATGATATTATAAACAACTAAATTTTTGTAAACGATATTAATGACTTCAATATTTTAAAAATCAATATTACTTACCTTGACAATGATATTCTTGCAGACAATATTTCCATATCACAATATTTTGGACACAATATTTTGCTAGGACGATATTTTAGTTTCAATATTTTGTCTGAATACCCATTGGTCGGACAAACTTAGGGATAATGCCCCTTTTTTAAATGTCAAACGGACCCCTGGATGTGTATTCTGGGTAAAGTAATGTGCAGGCTGTTGCAGGTGGAGGTCGCAGATCCTCCTGAGGGCCAGCGCGAATCTCTGTTGGTGGTTGGTCTCTCCGGTCCTGGGAGGCTAGTACTACAAGATCTCTAGTGGTAGGAGGGGATGACACTTGCCGTTTGAAGCATTCCCTCTCAAGACCAAGGTGCGTTACAGTTGCCCCATTCTTATTGCTGTGTTCGTTGTTGAGAGAAACGAAAGGCCCCCGGCACAGTTGTTTAAGTTTAAGGTCGGCCTACCCAGGCCAGCTGCCTGAGGAAGGGTTGCGTGGGATCCTCTATGCCTGAAGTTATTGACCCCGTAGTATCCTGTGAGGCAAATACCTGTGGGGTTTTTGCAGCATGGGACATTTGAACCCCAAGGATAATCTCCAAAGTTGGGCCCAATTCCAAGGAAGCCTCTTCCGAGGCTCTGGAAAGATTTCGTTCTGGGATCTGGGCAGAAACGTATGACTTTTTCTTCAGTGGAATATTGGGTAAGCCACAAGGTTGTGAGTCCTTTTTTTTTGCTCACTTACATTTGGTGGTGTGCTGGAGGTAACAGGCTGCAGAGGAGGTGCAAGCTGAGCCAGACTACCTCCGGCCGCTTCCCCTCCTGCCTCATGTTAATTATGATAGGAAACTTAACTCTACGATTTAGAAAAAATAGATTAATGTAATTACACCAAATTTCACAAAAGTTTGAATTTTAGTCTGAAAGCGTGCTTTTGTAATTTGGTGTAAATCTGTTCATCTGTTCTCAACAAATTAGTTTAAAGAGGGGCTCAGGTTGGGCATGAAGGGGCTAAAAAGTTAGTTATATCTGGATTGTTGCCATCCAGTGATGCTCTGATTGCCAATTTAAAAGAGACTACTCAATCTGGAATGACTGACCACAACATGAAGAATTTGTTGTGGCAGCCATTAAGGACTCAGGGAAACGGTCCTCATTGGAATGCATTGCAGTGAATGCCAGATTTTGAGAGTCACAAAAAGGAGCACATATAAAGGGTGATAACAGTGTTTATATCACAATATAAACCATTTGTTGGTAGTTTTATACTCATTTTAGGAATTCTGGTGAGTTCACAGGTGATTTCACTCAATGAAATATATTGAACCTCTACTGGGATTTGATGATCCCTGTTTGAGAGAGAAATACTTTCTCTTATGATTTTTTCATAGAGAGATGAAAGGTGTCCCAGCAGCTAAAATCAGAGCACATTTCTATAAGTTCACACTATTTTCCTCAGCTTGTCAGTTGATTCCCTAGTGTTCTAGTATATGACAAAAGTGTTGCACACCTAAATGCCATCTTGATGGAATCAGAGATGTAAAACTGATAGCATTTCCAATGGAAAATAACAAAATGAGGAAGTTAATTTTGTCATAGAAATTATGGTCAGTGCTCTAGGAAGCAAAATGAAGACACATTTTCTATGAGTTCTTAAATATCTTCCTCATCAATGTCAGAGAAACATTTTGACATGCAGACTGAAACATATATTTTTAACACCAGCAGCAATCTGATAGTTAACTCCATAATGATCAACCTCAGCTTCAACACAGAGGGCCCGATTACGATGCAGTTAGGAAATCTTCCAAATCGAATCGGTTTGGAAATGGTTTTTGACCGACTCGGATCGGGAGTCCGACCGACTGAGGGCCTGATCCCGATTCCGTCCGGAAAGCCCTCCGTACGGCTCTGATCCGGAGTGCTTTCCGGACGTAATGTGCTCCGGGAGTCCGAACGAGCGAGTACGATGCGTCCGTAAGCATACGGACTCGATTCGCTCGGACTTCCATTGAACTCTATGGGAGCCTGCGTACAGACGCGTACACAGGCTCCCATAGCAAAAAAGGGGTGGGTGGGGAAAAGCGTACACCCTGTGGCAGACACCCCATGGTGACCGCCACACTGTGCATGCTTGGATCGGGGGGACCCATGGGCACCCCCGTGACAGATTCGGAGGGCCCTGGGTGAGGGGGAGCCTGCTACGGCCCCCCGAAGTGCACTTCCGACAGCCGTTTCATCTTGCTGAGACCGAGGCGAAGCGGCTGTCTGGATCGTGCATCGTACTCGCTCGGTCGGAATCCGGCTCCATTGCGCGGCACGTTTCGTCAATGTACGAGTCGTACGGACAGGTTCGGGTTCCGGAAATGATTTGGTCGGCGTGTACGCGAACTTCGCATCGTACTTAGTCGTGCGGACCTGTGTGCGATTCGGTCGTAAACAAGGGCTACGAACCGGATCCGGTAAAGCCAAATCCGATTCGGAGGCCTTTTGAACAACATCGGAATCGGGCCCAGAGTATGATGCATCCGGATGCTTCCAGATACGATTTGGTTGGACTCCCATTGACTTCTATGGGAGTCTATGTCCCTAACCGCATCGTAATCTGGCCCTCGGTCGGGAAGACACGTTCCCGATCCGATTCGGAAGGAGCAAATGCCGTTAGGAGGCCTTCCTAACCGCAACGTAATCGGGCTCTAGGTGGGAATGCTTTCCTAACCGCATCTTAATCGGGCCCAGAGTAGTAATGAGCAACTAGAGTGCTAACACTTTGTCATTCCCTCTAGACAGCCACAAACACAGGAAGGCTCTGTGTGCCTGAGTGCCCATCTACATACATCTGCATTCTGATGGCTCTTCCTGGGCAGAAAGGGAGGGAAGGGCTGAAACACTTCAATAGGCAGTGGACTAACCCCAGATAAAGGAGCTGTTTACACCCTACTGATAGTCTGGAGCCCGGTCTGGTAAGAAAAGATCTTGTGCACTTCAAAGACACTTCTTTGAAGTCACTCCCACTTCAAGGGCACATTTGGGTATAAGTACTGGGTCTCTGACCCTACCAATTCAGTACACTTTCTGTGACCACTCTGCTATTGAGTTGACAACACTGTGTACAGAAGTGTGTGAGTTATATTAATTTGAAGGTAGTGTGTAAATTATAAATGTAAGGTATAACTATAACTTTAGCATTTCTAATGTTGAGTAGTTTAAGTTCGGTTTCAGTAGAATGAATACATAAAGTTTTCCTAACTATAACTAAGATCTAACCTTTGGTTTTGTCATTGAATATCAATGTTTTTAATTTTTGTTAAAAAAAGTGTTTCAAATCGTAGAGTAGAGTGTTGTTGAATGTAGTTTCATTAAGTGGAGTGTCGTAGAGTGGAGTAGAGTGGAGTGGAGTGGAGTATTTATTTATTTATTTTTTATATAAAGCTTTTTATAGCGTGAACATGACCCTAGTGGGTATCAGAGCGCTTTACATGACAAGAAGTAGCGTAACAATTGGACTGGTAAACAAAAAAACAGAAAAAAAACATGCACGAGAGCCAAACATATAAGAAAGTAAATATGATTAAAAAGAAGGCTTGGTCTAGGTTAAGGTCAGCAATAGGGTGGTCATTCATCAAAAGAGGTTGATATGCATACATTTTCATTGCCACCGATATATTATCTTAGGGTAAAAACTTAGGGGGTCATTACGATGGCGGGCGGACTTGAGTCCGCCCGCAATTGTAGCGGTTCCTGGGACCACCTACCTGCAATGCGGCGGTCCCGCACGTGAAATTACGATGCGACCGCCACCGTGGCGGCCGCATCTAGCATGTTCACCATTGCGGCGGGTGCTGCTGGCTGCAGCACCCGCTGCAATAGTAAAAATGCATGTCTGCATTTCACTGCACTGCATGGCAGGCACCACGCGGTGCCTGCCACTCAGTGCAGGGAAATGTGGGTACCCCCCCAGTGCACCCCCCCACCCCCCACACAAAGGGGTCCTGCAATAGGCCCCCAAATGCAATCCCTGCCAGCCTGTGAATGGCGGTTTCACCACCATACACCGGCTGGCGGGGATGCGGCATTGTAATATGGCAGACGGTGCCTGCTAGGCAGCGCCACCATTTTACAGATGCTGACTGCTCCACCAGGCAATCGGCGGATCATTGGCGGGCGGTCTTCGTGCCCGACACGGTCGCGGTCAGATTCCCCCCGCCATCCTAATTTGGCGAGGGGAAAATCGCTGGCGGATGGCGGAGGGCCCGCCACCGCATGGCTGGTGGTGGCAGGCCTTAGCCAGTTTAAGGATTTTAGAGCCAGTGATATGTGTGTGTTTCTTTTAGTTCTGAGGACAAGTCTTGCTGCCGCGTTGAGGGAGGCTCTTAAAGGGGCCAGTTTGTATCCAGGTAAGCCACATAGTGTGGCACTACCATAATCCAGTCTCGGCCAAACAAGAGCTTGAACCACTTGTTTTTAGGTCTTCGTGTGGAAGGTAGGGTTTAAGTTTCCGCAGAATGCTCAGTTGATAATTTGCTTCTTTGGTGGCTGCGCTAATGTGATCCTGCATATTCAGGTATTTTTAGTATAATACCCAAGCATTTGAGTGCTGTAAGATGTTTCAACCAGAGCTCAATCTTGGGGATGTTATTCGGCGGAGAGATGAGGAGAAATTCGGTTTTAGCAGCGTTGAGTTTGAGATGGTTATCCGTGAGCCAGAGGTGTGTGTTTTGTATAATGGAATTGAGGGATATAATGTACTCTGGGGAGGCGATTTTGAGATACATCTGAGTGTCATCAGCGTACATATGGTAATGGATGTTGGTAGATTTTAGGTGGTTTGCTAGTGGTTCCAGAAATAAATTGAAGAGAATGGGTGATAGAGCAAATCCTTGAGGAATGCCAAGAGTGATCGCTTGGGGCTTAGACAGAGATTGATTCATTTTGACTCTTAGGGATCTGTTTTGGAGGAATGACAAGATCCATTGTAAAACGACACCTGATAAGCCCATCCTTTGTTCCAGTAAGTTCAGTAGATTATCATGTTTGACGGTGTCAAAGGCAGCCGATAAATCAAGCAGTATCAGAAGGCATGATTCATTTTGATCCAGCATTTTTAGAATATAATCAACTATATGAGTAAGTGCAGATTCAGTGCTGTGGTCTTGACGGAAACCTGGTTGGTTCTGATCGAGGAGTTGATAGTTGTTTATGTGATTGCAGAGTTGGCTCTGGACACATTTTTCTAAGAGCTTTGCCATGGTAGCGATGTTGGAGATGGGTCGGAAGTTATTAGGGTCAGAGCAGTCTGACATGGGTTTTTTCAACGTGGGGGTTACTTGTCCTACTTTTAGGCAGTCAGGGATAGTGCCTTGACGAAGTGAGGCATTTACAATCTTGATCCATAGGGGGAGAATACAGGTTTTGATCGCTTTGAAAATGAGCGGTAGTAGAGGGTCAGTGAAGTAGTTAGATGGGTTTAAGGAAGAAAGAATGTTGTACATGTCATGTTCACTGATTTGGGAGAAGGTGTTCCAAGAGGCATTGTTTTTGGAGGCGTGCCCGGATGGTTCCTCCCCTTCCATATACTGCGAGGTGTGTGAGAAACTGAATGGGGTAGTCCGTAGTAGATCCTTTGCTGATAGTAGTTTGTTCTCTATCTTTGTGGTTTTATCCTTAAAGAAGGCGGCCAGTTCTTTGCAATTTGGAGGGGTGCTGGACCTGGAGTCTAACGGGTTTGATGTGTTACGTGATTGCTGCTTGACTATTTCGAATAGTTTTTTGGGCCTATTTCTGGCTTGGTCAAGCTGTGCTCTAAAAAAGTTAGCTTTCACTTGTCTTATTCTTCTGTTGTATGTGTTCCTCATTGTTCTTAAGCGTTTTAGTAGTTTCAAGTATGGGGAAGATCTCCACGCTCTTTCTGCTATTCTTAGATTGCGTCTTTCGGTGTTCAAATTGTCATTGAACCAGGGGTTTGAGTTTTTATTGGATATATTTTTCTATTGAAGGGGCGCGACGGAGTCCATGATTTCCAATATGGAAGTATTGTAGCAATCTTTGAGGTCATTGACATATGGTCTGTGGAATCAAGGTATTATTGCAAAGGGTAGCTAGTTCATTGTGCTTTATATTACGGAGATTCCTTTTCCAATGCTTTATTTTCTTCGGTTGCCCATTCTTTGGGATCACCTTTAAGTTGATGAGGAAGGTAATGCGATAATGGTCTGTCCAGTCACAGGGGCTAATAGACTCAAGGGAAGTGGTATCCATCTTTGAGATTATAAGGTCCAGAGTCTCCCCTTGTTGTGTGTTGGCCTGTTGCAAATTTGGGACAAATCATGGTTTAATAGGAAAGACTTTAGGTAATTCACTGAGTGGTCATTCAGGTCATTCCAGTGTAGATTAAAGTCTCCCAGGAAGATCTGGGGCCCTTGAAGATTATTGTTCATTGTGATGATTTCCATGATTAGTTCGATAAACAAAGACTTACCTCCCGGAGGGTGATGGAAGGCGTTAATATTAGAGATGGGTTTGTTGTTGCAAGAGATATTGATGCAGAGATATTTGCATGTAGTTAAAGCTATTGTTTCCAATTGGCGTACTAAAAGAGTATTGAGGTAGATGCATGCTATTCCACCACCCGTTTTCTTGAGTCTATCTAGTCAAATGATCTTGTGACTAGGTGGGACTAGTAGATCTATGATGAGTTGAGATGAGCTGTTTAACCACGTTTCAGTGAGGATAACTATATCGAATTTATGTGAGAGAATGAGGTCGGAGATATCTGCTGTGTGTTTATTTGCCGATCTGCAATTGAGGAGCATGCACTTCAAGTGATTATTAGACTGATGAGAGGCCATCTGTGATATAGTGATGCGCTTGAGTTTGTCCTTGTTTATTACTTTGTGATTGTGGCTCGGTTCTCTGAATGGGTTCGCTTGGATGGTTTGGATTTGATTTCGAGTAATGTTGAGTGGCGTAATGTAGACTGGATTAAAGTGTCATAGAGTGGAGTGGCATGATCTATCCTAGAGTGGAGTGGAGTGGCATAATGTGGAGTGGGTGTCGTAGAGTGGTCTGGCATGTGGCACAGAACAGTGAAGTGCCATAGAGTGGAGGTGTGTCATAGAGTACAGTGGAGTGGCATGTCATAGAATGGCTTGTCGTAGTGTGTCTTAGAGTTAAGGGGTGTAGAGTGGAATGGAGTATAGTGTAATGGTATGTCGTGGAGTGGAGTTCAGTGGAGTGGAAAGGAGTGGAGTGGCGTGTCGTATAGAGTGGAATGGCGTGGCGTGGAATGTCGGAGAGTTGAGTGGTGTTTCATACAGTGGAGTGGCATGTCATACAGTGGAGTAGCAAGTCATGGAGTGGAGTGGAATGGCATGTCGTGCAGTGTCGTAGAATGGAGTAGAGTGGTAGAGTGTAGGGGCATACAGTGGAGTAGATTGTTGTAGAGTACAGTGGCATAGAGTGAAGTGGTGTGTTATACAGTAGAGTGGAGTGGCATGTCTTCGAGTGGCATGCCATACAGTGTCATACAGTGGAGTAGATTGGCGCAGAGTGGAGGTGCATAGAGTGGAGTAGAGTGTTGCAGAGTGGAGTGGCGTGGAGTGGCATATCAAGGAGCAGAGTAGAGTGGCATGTCATAGAGTGACATATTGTACATTGTGTTATAGTGGAGTAGCATGGAGTGGAGTGGTGCAGAGTAAAATAGTTGAGTACAGTGGCGTATAATGCGGTACTCTGTCTTAAAGTAGAGTAGAGTAAAGTAGCATGTAGAGGTGTAGAGGGAGTTGCATAGAATGTTGTACAATGGAGTGTTGTAGAGTGGGGGCATAGAGTGGAGTACAGTAGAGTAGCATAGAGTATAGTGGAGTGTCGTAGAGTGGCATGTTGTAGAGTGGTGTATCGTACAGTTGAGTACAGTAGAGCAGAGTGGCACAGAGTGGAGTGTCATACAGTGCAGTAGAGTGTTCTAGAGTGGAGTGCCACAGAGTGGAGTAGTATGTCGTAGAATACAGTGGAGTGGCATAGAGTGGAGTGGGGTATCATAGAGTGGAGTATTGTAGAGTAGAGTGTTGTACAGTGGAGTGTCTCATGGAGTGGAGTGGACTGGAGTTGAGAACAGTCTTGTAGAGTGGCACAGAATGCAGTAGAGTGTTGTAGATGACATAGAGTGTGGAAGAGTTTTGTATAGTAGAATTGCATAGAGTGTAGTACAGTATCGTAGGGCCCAAGTCATAAAGGCAAACTTACACTTTTGTGTAAGTTTACTACTTTTTGGTATTCATAAAGGAAAACTTAGATCAAAAGTCTAACTTTACTACTATTCGGCATTCACAAAGGAGAACTTAGACCAAAAGTTTAATTTGACTACTTTTTGGTATTTACATAGGTAAATGTAGACCAAAAATCTAATTTTACTTGTAGTAACTTACCTTTGTGAATACCAAAATGTAGTAAAGTTGAACTTTTGGTCTATGTTTACATTTGTGAATACTGAAAAGTAGTAAAGTTACACAAGAGTGTAAGTTTAGCTTTGTGAATCAGGCCCGTAGAATTAAGCAGTGTAGAGTAGAGTAAAGTGTCATAGAGTGATTTGTTCTGATTTGGCAATTTATGAAACATGAACAAATGCCCAAAGGCATCAAGGTGTGGAGCGTTGTGCCATAGAGTGGAGTGGCATGGTGTGTTGTAGGATGGAGTTCAGTGTTGTAGAGCGAAGGGGCGTGTTGTAGAGTGTAGTGGTGTGCCATAGACTGAAGTGCCGTGTCATAGAGTGGAGTGGTGTGTCGCACAGTGTTTAAAAGTGGAGTAGAGTGGTGTAGAGTGTAGGGGAATACAGTGGAGTAGAGTGTATTGGTGTAGAGTGGAGTGACATGTTGTACAGTAGAGTGGAGTGGTGTGTCATAGAGTGATGTGTCATAAAGTGGAGTTGATTGGCATAGACTGGAGGGGTATAGAGTGGAGTAAAGTGTTGTAGAGTGGAGTGGTGTGGAGTGGAGTGGAGTGGTGTGGAGTGGAGTGGAGTGGAGTGGTGTGTCATAGAGGGGCGTGTTCTACAGTGTGTTGCAATGGAGTGGCTTAAAGTGGAAGGGCACAGAGGGCATTGTGTAGAGTGTTGCACAGTGGAGTAGAGTGTTGTAGAGTGGTATAGAGTGCAGTAGAGTGTCACAGAGTGACATAGAGTGGAGTAGAGTAGAGGAGCCTAGAGTGGAGTAGAGTGTTGTAGAGTGTTGTAGAGTGGCCTAGCGTGGAGTGGCATATTGCAGAGTAGAGTGGCGTGCAGTAGAGGTAAGTGATGTGGAGAGTCGTAGAGTGGAGTGGAGTGTTGCAGAGTGGAATGGTGTATCGTAGAGTGGAGTGGTGTGTCATAGAGTGACCTGACATTGAGTGTCTTGGAGTGGTGGGGCTTAAAGTGGAGTGCTGTTGAGTGAAGTGGAATGTCGAAGAGTGGAGTGGCGTGTCGGTCAGGGAAATGGTGTCTCGCAGAGTGCCCTGAAGTGGCATATCATTTTGTGGAGTGGCGTGTGATAGGGTGAAATGACTTGTCATTAAATGGAGTACAGTGGAGTGGCATACAGTTGAGTGGTGTACAGTGGAGTGTAATACAGTATTGTGTCTTCGAGTGTCGTGGCGTAGATAGAGTGTTGTTGGCTAGAGTGTCATGGTCTAGAGCGTCATTGTGTAGAGTAGAATGGAGTGGTGTACAGTGCAGTGATTTAGAGTGGAGTGGCATACACTGGAGTGGCTTAGAGTGAAGTGGTGTACAGTGAGTGGCATGTCATACAATGCAGTAGCGTATCATAGATCGTAGTGGCGTGGAGTGTCGTAGAGTGCAGTGGAGTATCATAAAGTGGAGTGGTATGTTGTAGAGTGAAGTGTAGTGTTGTACTGTGGAGTGGCATGTGGTATAGTGTAATAGAGTGGAGCAGAGTTATGCACAGTGGAGAAGCATAGAGTGGAGTAGAGTGTTGCAGAGTGGAGTGGTGTAGAGTGGAATTTCATGTTGTGCAGTGTGTTAGAGTGGAGTGGTATAGATTATCGTAGAGTGGAGTAGCATTCAGTTGTGTACAGTGGCATGGGGTAGAGTGGAGTACTGTAGTACAGTGAAGTATAGTGGAGCATAGTGTGATAGACTAGAGTGGAGTAAAGTGGTGTGGAATGGCATAGAGGGAGTTGTAGAGTGGAGTAGAGTGGCGTAGAGTGGCATATGCAGTATTTTCAGCCGAGTCTGGAATCTGACCCAGATGGTGACCTGTAATTGTGTTTATTAGTGTTGATTCAAGCACCCTTCCCCACCCCTCCAACAGCCTAGCAGAAGAAACCCCGCTGACTGTCAATGTTGCTGCATTGCACTGTTGCAATGGTGCTAGATGTTTTTTGCATTTTCATTTTGGAGAGTTCTCAGATCCTTATCATGCTCTTTTCCAAGTACATTTCTCACTTTTGCATATCAATATATTAAGGTCATTTATAGCCCTTTTTACCTACTGGAAATGTATTTCAGTATCATGGGAGCACATTTGAGAATCACTTCATGCTGTTGTAAAAGCTGGGCCTGGGGAAGCACATATAGGGCTCGATTCACAAAGGTAAAGTTAGACGAAAGTCTAACTTTACGACTTTCGGTATTCACAAAGGGCATTTACTACTCATAAATGCCCTTCGTGAATATTGAAAGTCGCAAAGTTTGACTTTCTTTATTCACAAAGGGCATTTACGAGTAGTAAATGCCTTTCGTGAATACCAAAAGTCGTAAAGTTAGACTTTCGTCTAACTTTACCTTTGTGAATCGGGCCCATATTTTACAGAGAAGGCATGAGAGTATTGAACCATGCAGAACTCTGTGGGGTATTGAGTACGTAGATAATGTCACCGAGTGTAGTTGTTGGCTGCAATATAATAGGAAGGACAGGGGCGTAGCTTCAGGGGGGTGTTATACCTACCCTAATAAATGTATTTTCTAGTAAATAATTGGGTGCAGGTGCTTTTAGTCAGGCATGGGGAGGTGTCTGTCAGATTTCACCAGGAATTTTTACATACACACAGACAGAAACGCACGCACACCTTCCCCTCTCTCTGTTTTGAAAGTCCCTACCAATCCGCATTCCTCTCCCTTTCTCCACTGCCCCATAAACCCCTCTCATGAGCCCTGCTTGTTGTGTAATGTATTGTAACATTATATGCCAGCATTATTGTTGGAAAATTTGAAGCTCACCCCCAATCTTAGTGACCAAACTACGCCCTTGAGGAGGGATCTAATCCCACCCAGAGCAGGTCAATTGATTCCAGCCATTTTAGTGTTCAAGCAAGATGTGGCAGTGCACAGTATCTTAGGCTGCTCAGCGGTCAAGAAGTAGGAGAGAAGACTTCTTGCTTTCCTTAAGATTCACCAGAAATGTTTCCCCAATGTGACCCACGACAGGTGCTGACTGTGAGCCATAATCACAACTGTTGGTCTTGTAATATGCGGTTGAGCACAGCCTACCATGGAGCTGACTAGTTGCTTCCTTTTCATTTCATCTTTCAGGGGAAGTGTACATTGGAGATACCTAGGTAGTTAAAAATGACTCTAGGATAAATGGGAAAATTTGGCAATTCTAAGGATGGAATGTCAGTTTTTGTAAATTTTGGATTAATGAAAAATAACTGGAACTCGTTCTGCTCAATGGTCATGCATAGTTTGTTTCTTGGCTGTCTGAGTTGGTCAGCTCACAGTAGATATTACAAATCTACCTTGTTTAAAGCCACTGTTATGTCTGTGGTGAAGTATACCTTCTTGACTTTTTTTCTTTTTGCAGTTTTATATAGAGTGAACTCGACCCAAAGGTATTGGAGTACTTTACATGACCAGCAATACGTTACACAAGGAAACATTCATTTTTTTGAGAGGCATGGGGAGATTAAGTGATTTGCCCAGAATCCCAGGATGTTGAGCTGATGCCAAGACTCAAACCTAGTTTCCCAGTTCCAAAGTTGGCAGCTCTGACCGTTACACCACATCCTTTCTTGCTGTTTCGGTGTTAACTTCCTACATTGGCCTTTATCAATGCCATTCAATGATTCGCACCAATCACATTTGACTTCAAGGCTCATTTGTTTCGACTTGACCAGTTCTCCATAAAGCCAATTGCTTCAATTCAGTTGAACATCTTTATGCAGCTTACAAACTTGCCATGGTTGTTTAGTCCTGAAGTCTGAATTTTTGTTTTGCAGTCTTATATTTAAAGAGATCCTAAAAATAAATTGCTCCCTTTTCTATGCGAGTAGCACAAATCAGAGGCAGGTAGTTTACAAGGACATAAGAAATATAGATCAGATTTTCTGAGTGATTGTTAGAGTCATACATGCTACTGTCTCTGCACCGGTTCTACCAGCCTTTGCAGAGCCACACGCCTACATGGAAGCAGTTTCAACTTGTCAATGTGCTGCAGATACCAAAACACTCACATCTATATTTATATCTGTTTTCCTAAATCTTCTAATATCAAAGTGAGATGCAGTTAAAATTGCCCCGTTTGTTTTTCTTGAGTGCAAAAATAATCAACGTATTCAGACATGATTGCCATTCGAATTATTTATTCATACAAAAAAATGAAAATTGGAAGAGTTTATCATATAAATTGATTTAAGTTAGTGTATGCAAGATCACATACTTTATATGTAAGCACTGGGCTGAACACCCAAGCTGACGTTTTTTTTTTTGTTCAGCATTTGCACTTCTGAAGAGTACCTATAAAGGAATTTTCTTAATGACGGATACATTCTGTAATATATGCATAGCCCTGGAGCAATCTGACAACTATCAAAACAAGTATTACAAAACTGAGCCAAGCATTCTTAATACTTGAGATAATGTTCCGGCAAAACCTAGTTTACTAATGTAACAAATTATGAGAACTAATATTGCAAGCATTAATTAGAGTCAGACTAAAAGAAGATGATGAATTACCTGTTGCAAATGAAGGAAAATCATCCCTAAATAAGTCAAAGCTTTTCCAAATTAGCATATATTAGTTATGCTTTGAATGAAATACAAGTAGTGTTCACATATTTTGCATATATCTTTGGAAACCGTTTTTAAAATAAACAATAAAAAGTCCTTTGCTGTTTCACATGATGTAGCCAAGTGATTTAAATTGCTTACTCAGAGCATTCGCCTCAGAGTTAAGTATTCCCAAATTAAGCAACGCCCTTTAACCTCACGAACACTTGAACTGTAGTAGGTGTCAGCACCATAGGCTTTCAATAAGAAAGACCAGACAATTGTGGTAATACCATGAGCTGCTAATTGTGTTACCATACCAGGTTATAGGGACATTACTGTGCATTTAGCTTTAAGTGGAGACTGGCACACGGAAACAGTGTTTCTGTGGGTGTTCCACATTTCCACATGTGGGTCAACAGACGTGGCTTTCCTGTAGTGTCTAGAGTCGTTAACACATTTGAAACTTCGTAATATCAGATTACAATGAATAACACATTGTCTTAAAAGTGCAGTAATCTGTTTATCTCGCATTGGACCATGTGGCATATTAGCAAGGGCTTTATCGCCGCTTTAGCGGCACTTTTTGCTGCTAAAGCGGCGATTTATTTATCGCCCTATCAGCAAGCTGTCGCTAACAGGTGTTAGCGACAGCTTCCAGGCGATAGCGACTGGTTTGGGTGCCGCTTTGCATGTCAGCGATATTTATCGCTAATGACATGCAAAGGAGGCGTTCCCAACCTAACAGCGACTGAAAGGAGTCGCTAACATACCTATCGCCTATTAGCAATGCCCACGAAGCGATAGAAAAACGCGCGCTAACCACGATTAGCGCTGGATTTTTACACCTGGTAGAAACCTGACTTAGCCATTATAGTCTATGGGAGGTGGATTCTACGGTTAAGTCCCCACCTGCCTATTAGCGAGATTTTCCTTAGCGATGGGAATTTATCGCTGGAATTCTCGCGTTATTGCTGGGATTCGCCACTATCGCTGGATATTTTATCGCATTGGAGATAAACGTTGCTAATAACGTGTTATCTCCGCGATAAAATCCAGCGATAGGCGGCGATAAAAAAAACGCACTAAGCGCGGTTTGCGATAATTATCGCAAGTTGTTGCTAATATGCCCCCATATTTTTAGCATTATTTTACAAGAAATTGGGGATTACCATGGGGCACCACATCCTATGTCATACAAGATCTTTGAAACTTGCGTAGTACAAGATAATCGAAAAAACCCAGAGAATGACATAATCTCAGAGACAGCCTGATTATGAGTGAGTTGGTTAAGTCTGACTCTTGCGTAAACTCCTGTTTAGGCATGGGACGGAATTGCGAGTTAAAAGGTATTTAGGGGCATATTCTCAAGGACTCATCGCCGAGTTAACGGCACTTTAGCGCAGCAAAAGTGGCGAAAGAATTATCGCCCCGTTCACAAGCTGGTGCAAACTCCCCACATCGCCAGAATACCAGCGATAGCTGCCGCAAAAAACATCACCACGGATGAGAGAGACAACTAACGCTAATGATATGCAGAGTAGGCGTTCCCGTGCAAAAACACACGAAAACACCACTTCGCGATATTCTCAACGACCAGCCAGATCTGCGATGCGACCCAAAAACAGGCGATAAGGCGCGTTAGCAGCAGGGATTTAACACCTGCCTTCTGCTGGTGCTAAGCAGGACGACTACCTGCAGTATGAAAGGGAGCCCAGCCCAGAGCCACATCTGAAGACCCACAGTTGCCATGGAGACAATGAACATGCAGCCCGGAGACCCAAGAGGGCTACAACACCCACCGCCAGCATCCCCAGGACCACCCCCTCTGGACCCCCCGGACTACCACCGAGGCTTCGTAGGACAAGACAGCGGACCTTCCGAAAGCGGCATGGCCCCTCAGCCACACAAGTGCAGAATGTGGGGAGAGGTGGGAACCAAGTATGTGTGAAGGAGGCAACTCACCCATGAAGAAGAATGTACACAATGCCAAGTGTAGCAGTGATGTGCTGGACAGACCACAGAATGCAGAGCACAGACATGTCCATGTGGACATATACTGCTGGTGTGTGTAGTGTTGTGGACAGTGGACGCAACCATGTCACCTCAGGCAGTGGGGAAGACCTTGGACATGTAGCTGTGCCGTCCCACCCTGTAAGCGTAAGCACAGTGGGCTGGGCCGGCGTTCGCCACTCCAGCGTAGGAGTGCTGATAAAAAGGCCGGGGCCCTGGGTGTGGTTCTCTTCCGTGATGGGCAACGCGTCTGCCAGGGCGGCGCACCTCACCCTGCCACTAGTCCGCCGTCGTGACCTCCAGACTCCGCAACATAGGCCCGCAGCGCATCCAGCGGCACAGCAACACGGAGTCATGTGTGTGCCGGATACTGCCTTAGTCCTACACTGTGGTCAGCAGGTCCCACAATTCAAATTGTGCCACATTTCTATTAATGGAGGAAACCACTAGTCAACAGACATTGCCCCCAGTGCGGCCCGCCCGGATGACGCATCATCATTGGCTGCACACCCGCTGAGCGCTCCAGGTGCCACTAACTCAGTGCACCACAAGTCATCGCCACGTGGCTGTGGGCCCTCGCTGACCGCTGCCTTCGGCCTACACTGCGGTCAGCAGGTCCCCCAAGTCAAACGATGCATCATCGTTGGCTGTGCACCCGCTGAGCGCTCAAGGTGCCACTGACCCTGTGCAACACAAGTCATCACCACGTGGCTGTGGGCCCTCGCTGACCGCTGCCTCCGGCCTACACTGCGGTCAGCAGGTCCCCCAAGTCAAACGATGCATCATCGTTGGCTGTGCACCCGCTGAGGGCTCCAGGTGCCACTGACCCTGTGCAACACACATCATCACCACGTGGCTGTGGGCCCTCGCTGACCGCTGCCTCCGGCCTACACTGCGGTCAGCAGGTCCCCCAAGTCAAACGACGCGTCATCATTGGCTGTGCACCCGCTGAGCGCTCCAGGTGCCACTGACCCTGTGCAACACAAGTCATCACGACATGGCTGTGGGCCCTCGCTGACCGCTGCCTCCGGCCTACACTGCGGTCAGCAGGTACCCCAAGTCAAACGACGCATCATCGTTGGCTGTGCACCCGCTGAGCGCTCCAGGTGCCACTGACCCTGTGCAACACAAGTCATCACCACGTGGCTGTGGGCCCTCGCTGACCGCTGCCTCCAGCCTACACTGCGGTCAGAAGGACTCCCAAGTCAAACGACGCATCATCGTTGGCTGTGCACCCGCTGAGCGCTCCAGGTGCCACTGACCCTGTGCAACACAAGTCATCACCACGTGGCTGTGGGCCCTCGCTGACCGCTGCCTCCAGCCTACACTGCGGTCAGCAGGTCCCCAAGTCAAACGACGCATCATCGTTGGCTGTGCACCCGCTGAGCGCTCCAGGTGCCACTGACCCTGTGCAACACAAGCCGACGCCACGTGGCAATATTGAGGCAGAATTCAGTAGGCGAAAAACATTGCACCCAGTGCGCCCACACGGACGCCGCATCGGCGTTGGCTGTGTACCTGCTGAGCGCTCCAGGTGCCACTGACCCTGTGCAACACAAGCCGACGCCACGTGGCAATACTGAGGCAGAATTCAGTAGGCGAAAAACATTGCACCCAGTGCGGCCCGCACGGATGGCGCATCGTCGTTGGCTGTGCACCTGCTGAGCGCTCCAGGTGCCACTGACCCTGTGCAACACAAGTCGACGCCACGTGGCTGTGTGCCCTTGCTGACCGCTGCCTCTGGCCTACACTGCGGTCAGCAGGGCTCGCAAATCAAATTGAATCTTGATTCATTTATGGCAGAGTCCAGTAGGCAACAGACATTGCTTCCAGGGCGGGCCGCCCGGACGACGCATCAGCACAGGCCGCGCACCCGCCGAGCGCTCTAGGTGCCACTAACTCAGTGCACCACAAGTCATCGTTACGTGGCTGTGTGCCCTTTCTGACCGCTGCCTCTGGCCTACACTGCGGTCAGCAGGGCTCGCAAACCAAATCCAATCCTGACATACAAGGACACACCATCATCGCTGGCTGCACACCCGCCACCACTGCCAGAGTCGGCGGAGTCTCACAGCCAGCCTATCTAAGTTGCTCACACCTGTCTTGGATGCCATCATCAGCTTGATACCCTGCTCAGCTCTTCAGGTGCCACTAACTCAGTGCACCATGACACATGGACTCCTCATGATTGAGTTTTGTGCTGTGGACAGCGGACGCAACAATGTCACCTCAGGCAGTGGGGAAGACCTGGGACAATGATGATGAAGATGAGGCAGGTGTACCACACCCCACTGCAGCTGCAGCAGGAATATCCCGAAGGGACCAAATCATTAACAATTCCTTCACATGAGCACGCTCAGCTCTGGTGCCCCTACCTCAGTGCACTGCAAGTCATGGACCCTTAATGATTGAATCTGTGTGTGTGATCCGATGATCACTGTTCTAGTTGTTGCCAGCACCAACCACTCCCTGAGGGCTGGCTTACACTCACCCCACACCCATCCAGCACAGAAGTCACTGGACATGTGACCCTGGTAATAAAAAGTGGCCGGGCACCCGTGCCCGTAGCCAGTTCAACTATCTATCTAAGTGTGTCTGTGTGGTCATTATGTATGCATGATGGGCCAGGGCCCTACCACATTACATTGTGCTGTGGACAGCGGACGCAACCATGTCACCTCAGGCAGTGGGTACGGCCTTGGACACGTAGCTTTGTCGTCCCCCCCTGTAAGCGTAAGCGGAGTGGGCTGGGCCGGCGTACGCCAAGCCAGCGTAGGGGTGTGAAGGATTTCCCCGGGGCTCTGGGCGTGGTTCAGTTCTGGCCTGGACAAAGAAGTAACTAATGCGTGTGTTTCTGTTGTAGTGTCGGAGCCACCCAGTTCGCAATCGACAATGTTGCAATGTAGCATGCACCCGGAGGGCGGGCTCGCACGAACGGGGAAATGAAGGAGGCCAAGACTGCTCGGGGTCTTGGCTCATACATGCCAAGTGATGTGTATATCTGTGTTTCCGCAGCATGAGCCAAATGCCTAGCCTTAATCGCAGCGCGAGTTCAGCCAGGCATGAACTCTACGTCTGTGTCTGCCCTATCCTTCCCACAGGCCTACACTCACGTGGCCGCCCACCTCCAACGGCCAACATCACAGTGTCGTTGTCAGGCTTGTGGACATGCGCAGACAGGCATGACAATGGTGTGCCGTAGGAGTGCCAGTGCTGCAACCGCGCAGCGCACACAAGTAAATAGGCTCGGGGGGAGGGAGGAGCAGCTGTGAGGCAACGTTACACACAGTGATGCCGCTCATTTGCCACATGCAAGACATGTCGAACATGAATCCTAAAGTCGCACACATCCCACCCACCCCCAACAAGCCACTTCACAGTACCTGAATGCAAGCAGATGAGAAACTAACATTAGGGATGAATGCTCCTTTGTCTGAGCTATCAGGCGGAAGCACATCTGCACCTCCGACCTCGGACTTGCATGTGCCCGGCACCCCCTGACAGATACTATGGCAGCTGATGACGACTCCCACACTACGCACAGCCCGACTAAAGACCAACGTATACACACCCCACACACAGAAGTCCTTGCTCAAAGTTATCTTGCATGGAATGGCCTTCACACTTACTCCCACATTAACTCAGGCGTACAACCGTTGCACACTAAAACAACTCATTGCTCCGAGCTGTGGCATTTCATCCACAGAACTGGCGCAGGTCAGAACAGTGCCGCTTCAACCAGAGCCACTAACGCAATGGCAGACCATCACGGACACTTGCACAACCCCTGTCATGTGGAACTCTACCGAGCACGTATGCTGCATTTACTGGGGGCACTGCCATTGGTAGTGCTGCGGATCAGTTACCGGCTGAGCTTCCACCTTGCCAACGTCACCTGCGTGCAGCCTGTGTTGCATTGTTGCTCGTGCATATTCGAGTGGTCCATGGATGTCTGCTTATCCAACAGGACGGTAGCCGAACTGGATTTCTAAATGTGTGTGCGCCCTCTGTTGGCCCACGACCATGAGTGTCACCGTGACACCCGTCTATGGGATGCCTGGATACTTGGCATACATGCTGGCAGCTGGACCTGGGAGATTGCAGAACTCCTCGTGTGCAGTGAGCAAATTGAGCCGCTCCCCTATTGGGTTGTAGTGCTAATTGGTGAAAGGGGGTGGATGCAGCACATCTGTCCGGACCTGCTAATGGTTAGCCTCGCCGTCCTGTTCGATGAAGTCGACGACGACCTCATGTTGGAAATAATTGCCTATGAAGCTGCACTAGCTTTCATGGACGTGTAACTACGTACCTGCAGACACAACAGTTTGGAACACATTGCACATGTCCCGACACCTTGTTGGAACTTGGGGTTCTGGTCACATCTCCCACGACGACAGTGGACATGGCTGCATTTGCCTGGACTCCGAATACATGAGCGGACAACAACGCGGGTAAACACACACCTGTGAATGGTGCGGCACTCCCCCGGAGTGGACAGCGGCGCTTGGCAATGTTCCACGTTCTGACATACTGCTGCATTGGTCTGCATGTTGTGGCACTTATCTTGGCCGTATTGACACGCATATGCTAATAAAGTCTACGCACCTTCACTTGTATTCAACTGTGATGAGTGTTGATTTGCATGACAATGTGTGTCTCACTGCCTATCTGGGTCACGGCCATACATGCATTACTGCACCATCAGGGATGTGGGGTTGTACTAGTACATTATCACCTCACAGTTTCCTGCTGTGCCACATGCGAATGGCCATTTTCCACACACAAGCGGCAGCAGTTGTGTCCTCTGTTCTGTTGTGCTGGTGTTGCTGTTTGTTCAACATTGTTGTAAATGTTGCGGTGCTCTGGATCTTATGTGTGTGTGCTGCATTGTAGGTGAGTTGCCCCTTCAGCTCTGATTTGGCTGGCCCTTATCCCTTTCAGGTGGTGTGGCTTTCACTTCTGTGCATATGCAGTGCTGTGATGTTGCAGACTTGGGTAAATTGGGCTCTTGGTTGGAGTTGTGACTCTTGGCCATGGTTTGGCCGCAGATGTGCTCTACTTAATTGTGCATGTGTGCCATTGTGCCCATCTTCCCCCGTCCCCCCAGTCCCTGGTGGTTACTCACCCTGTTGCTGTTGTGTCGGGTCATGTAGATCAGTGTCCGGTCCCCCAACTCCTGCCACCGTCTCCCCACTGATGACTGTGGACACCATTTCCTCCATCTCATCCAGCTCCTCCTGTGGCGCTGGACTCCCACCTCCAGTCTGCATTGCTGCCTTCTGGTTGTCTGCGAGTTTCTGCTTGGTCTTGCGCTTCACATCATTCCAGCGCCTCTTGACCTCGTCCATTGTCCTCCTCAGCACTCCGACTGCATTCGCCTTGTCCAGGATGGACTGCCATATTGTATTTTTTGTTGCCAGTGACGTACAGTTGTTGATGGTGTTCTATCACCTCCGTGATCAGGATCCTGTTTTCCTGCGGACTGAACCGCGTCTTCCTCTTCTTCTTCTCCTTGCCCTTCCCAGACCCCGAGGTCCCAGGCTGGTCCGACGTGGGGCTTGTGGGGTTCTGGTTGTCCTCTGTGCTGTGCCTCCATGGTGGTTCGCAGTTGTTTGTGTTTTGTGTTGCCGCTTTTATTGTGCTTTTTGCAGCCTGACTTGTGGGACTTGCAGGCACTGCTTCTCGCTGGATTTTTTATCGCGGTTGGGCACATCGCAACTTTTTTCACGTTCGGGTTGAGATTTTTATCGCCGTCCCGGTAGTCTTATCGCGGACATTTGCCGCGTTATCGGGGTACTATCACATGTTACCGCCGTGTTGTGAATGCCACGTTAACACGGGGTTATTTTCCCACGATAGACGGCGATATGAAAACTTGCGTTAACCTATTTTGTCGATGATTATCGCACGTTCTTGAGAATATCCCCCTTAGTGTTTCTGATAATTATCAGATTAATTAAATATCTCATGCCTTGTCAAATTTCGGCAGGTCAAACCTGCCGAAATTTGACAGTGCAAATATCTGCATTATTTACCATACCATGTGGATTTTGGTGCGTTAAACACAAAAGTCTGCATGTTAATTCCCACAAACTCTTAATAGATGCTATTATCACACCGGATAAATAACGTACCCCATGGTATCCTTATTTATCAGGTGCGCGAAATAGCATCTGCACTCGTAATCAGGGCCAGAAAGTGTCAAGATACGCCTAGGTATGCTCAAATATCGACAATCATGTCCAAGCAAAACACCAGTAATTGCACCAGTATCAGTATTAAATCCTTGAGCATGAGTGTCTGCATATATGTACCAGTCCCACCCTAACCAAACTTTGATGGAACTTGTTTAGCATTTAAAACATAAATGATTGAACGGAATTTTTGAACCACCTATAATGGCACAGTAATGGCTTTTGGGACTCAGATTTACGAAGATTCTGCATCGGTTTTGCCTTACTTGTATAATGCAGACCCGATGTAAAATCATTTTCAGGATTTACAAACCAATGCAAATTGGTATTTGCGTTGGTTTGTATGAAAAAGTGACAAAGCACTGCTTTGCCTCACTCTGCGTCAAGGACACGTTCCATGGGGAGTACATGGGCATTCTCATGCAACCACCCATGGTTTTTGAAGCAAAACCCTATCTACTAACAATAGTAGACAATGTTTTTCACCATAAGAATACGCCACTTGAAAGAGGTTTTAAAAAGGAGAATGCTTTTATTTCTTTTAACTTTACCCACTTTGCATGTTTGCTGCACTGTACAGCATACATATAAAGTGGGAAAAGTTTAAAAGTCAGTCTAAGCATAGTATTTTGTACTGGAAGGCTACCCTTCCAGAACAAAACATATGTTAGACTCATCGAGACACATTTGCACTATGGTGCAGTGTGTGCATGGCACTCAGCTGGCTGTGCACCTGCGCTAGGGAGAGAAGAGGAGAGTGCCATATCTCTGTAGATATGGCACTTTCCTGCTCTCTCCCTGTCACGAAACGCAGCACAACAACTTTGGGTGCTGCGCTGCGTTCCATGACAGTTTTATAAGTCTGGGCCTATATTGTTAACTATGCTCACAGTGTGGTTTAAGATTGAAGTGCATGTAATTACTTGCTAACCCCAATCTGGTTTAGGAGTGCTGCATATCCTCACAGGGGCAATGAACTGAACACATTCAAGACTTCTCTAGCAGGCACATGCATCAATGTTGGATTTTGCGATTTCTTAATTGCGATTTTTAAGGAATCGCAATTAAGGAATCGCAAAAGCCTATGCATGTAGAAATCGCTTAAAAAAATAGCGATTTCTAAACATTCCTTAATTGCGACTCGCAAATTGCGAGTCGCAATTAGGAATACCTCCCATTCATTCCTATGGGCCTAGAGGCCCATAGGAATGAATGGGAAGACATTCTCAATTTGCGATTCTCAATTAGAGAATCGCAAATTGAGAATGCAATTTCAAGGGTGCCAGGGTGTCAAAAGGACACCCTGTTGCACCCCTGAAATCTGCATATGAGTACATCTTGCACACACACATGCCCCAAGGGCATGTGTGAGTGTAAATGTAACTTTGAAAAATGCACTTTAGTGCATTTTTCAAAGTTTTTACAAATTACCATGAAGTTCAACTTCATGGTAATTTGCGCCCTATTAGCGAAATCGCTAATTATTTTACTTTAATGCATTGCATTTAAGGAATCTCAATTTGCGATTCCTTAAATGCAATCGTAATTTGAGAACTCGCAATTAATTGCGAATTCTCAAATTACGAGGGCCTTGACCCTTGATGCATCGCAAAAGCTAATTTTGCGATCGCAAACGGCTGATTTTTGCGAATCGCACCGTTTGCGATCGCAAAAAGCTTTGATGCATGTGCCTGTTAGTGATCTATAACTGTTTTACAGAAATATTTCAGCTCCCAAAACCATTGATTTCAATTTATATTCAGCAATCACATGGTTTATGGCTCTGTGATATATTGTTACCCTCCTCCAACGTATGTTACTTTGATATTTCTGTCAATGACATAGCCACAAAATCATAAGCAAAGTAATGCATGGCTACCAGTAGACCATTTGTCCAGGGTGCATCTCATTACAAAAAATGTAGAGAGTAAAATTAAAAAATGAAACAATTATACAGTATAATGTTGTGGTGGAAGTGAGCCCTTGATTTACTGCAGAGGTTCTGGGGAATTCGGTATTTTTTTACAAATTGTTTCAGAAACTCAAGCCGCCTTGCATAACTTTATGCATTTTATAGACTATTAACTAACGCATTATTGACCGGTTTTCTCTCAAGAGAGTTCTATTAATGGTTTATGTCCACGAGGTCATAAAATGATTTCGGTTAGCAAAGGTGAGAATAAATTGGGTTTGCTATGTAAACACATTTAATAAAAATCAAATAGATATCGGGCGGTAGAGAATTTAATTTACATTCGTTAGTATTAAAATGCCAAATCTACTTAAACTACTCTTAGCAGAAATTGTCAAATCATTGTCAGAAGAAGTACCAAACCACTCGCCGAAAAAATCTTTTCTCTGGTTTGTACAGTTACAGAGTAATTACAACCAGCAACCTGTACTAATCAAAATAAGTGAAGGGTTTGTCTTTGTGATGGTTAGAAAACACCTAGCTGCTGCTACTCCTGGCATAGTCTAAATTCGGTACAAAAAAAGCCTCAAAATGCCTGGAGAGTTGTTTACAATTCACAAGGGAAAAATAATGAATGCCAAGAGGGTAGGCCGGTACATGATTCGTATAGTATAATTGGGTGTATTTGGGATGCACAGGAATCCAGTATATCCAGTATAAAACCCTTACCCTTGTAACCCTGTACTCCGGTGAAAATCCTGAAATTTTGGGGTACACAGAGGTAGAAATGACACCTATCACACAGACAGGTGTGATGATTCCACATATAGTGCAGCTGACTAGGACCGGGTCACAAAACATTTTTTTAACTGCCATTATTTCATGTCCTTTGTGGCACCTATGACACCATATTGAGAAAAAATATTTCTGGACCTAGTAATGTTTGACAAGAACTTTTGTGTGGAAGTTTGTTGTCGTGGTGATAACATGTGTTGTTTTTTTGTCCTGTTATACATTTTTTCTCCATTTTTGCAATGTGCTGATATTGTAGTGCAGTGTGGATGTTGTGTTCAACTTTTGACAGACTTGCTGCATTCTGCCCTATTACGTTTTGATTCTGATGTTCAGTTGTTTTTTTATGTTATTGTGTTATTTTCTATTGTTTACTTAATAAATATCAACAAATGCTGATACATATATAGTAAAAAGGAGCACATTCCTTTGAATTTCCAGTGATAAACAACCACCAAGGTGGTAAACTACTACTGCTCCTAATCTTCAACCATTAAAAACAGCAGTCAGTCCAAAACCGTGGGAGAACTTGTCTTAAAATAGCACGCCGAGTGTCCACTTCATGTGACACAGCCCAATAAATCTGTAGGCTTTCCTCTGGGGATTTCCAGGCCACTACTGTCCAATGTGCCTGCATTTCTCAGCCTACATGGAACTAGATATTCCACCAAGTGGTATAGGTACACATCTCACACACACATGCAGATAAGCATGCCAGACAATATAAAGGTACAATTATAATCTGTGGTAAGCCTAAAACCATTGGTAACATCTACAATGCCTCCATTCCAATAAAAATTCCAATGCAAAATTAAATTTTCTGTGAATCACCTGACTACGGTTGGCTTACAATAATTATTCCGATAATCTGTGACTCATAGTTTATTTTACACAAATGGCAGCATATGTGTGTTTGAAGCAAGACTGGTACAATTTAACCACCTTCATGGTCTACTCTAGGCAAACGTTTAGCTTACTTACAGTTGCAAAGTGCATCATGGTGTAAGCACTTTTGGCTCTGAGAACATAAATTTCCAATGGCATACAGTTTACAATCTTGCAGAAAGATATTTGACTCTTGTTTAAACTGCGGATGGTCTTCACTCATTCTTAGCACAATTAGTGATACTGGTAGTGTTTGCCCCCTATTGTCTGTTCATTTCGTCTTAGGATATTCAGAAACAGCAGAAGTAATGAGTGTAGAGTGGGTTGAAATTTCTCAGATATAAAGGAAGATCTCGTAATTAGCAGACTCTATGGACTATGCACATAGATTTAAATTTGACACAATTTGTGACAAGTAGCATATGTGGTGGCTTCAGAGCAGTCAGGCGTGATCCCTATAAATGAGATGGTGTAAAAGTTAGACTGCACAATTATCAAGTCTCTCAAAGCAATGCATCTGGAATTATAAAAGACCCAAAAGTATGCTTTTGTCATATTTTAAGATTAATGGAAAAAATACTAATGTGGCATGTTTGCAGTCTGTGAACATAAGAAATTAAAAATATGTTTCAGAGTCCCAAAGACTTCTTTCACATTTATGGAGTGTCCTTCAGCATCCCTCTCAAGGAGGAGTATACAATATATAACTGTATGGACCCTAGCAGCGTTGCTCTTGCCTAAGTGTCAGGATCTTTGCATGTGTACTACACCCAGCATATATAGGAGTACCATGTTCACCTCGTAGGGGTATTCAACAGGGGCCTGCAATATCTACTGTAAGTTATTTCTGGGAAGGTAACTGGGACTTTCCTTGCCCCTTCCAAAAGAATCTCTTAGGGGGCACGCTATGTATGTAACACCTAAAAAGTGGTTCTGAGTTAGCATATTCTTAAGGTCTTCTTCCCATATGCCTCAGTAATGTTGCATAAGAATACACTGGCCTACATATTAAGGGAATACAAAACAAGTATTCCAAACCATAGTCTTAGGGCCTTATTACGAGTACGGCTGTCCACAGGAACGCTGTACTCGCAGTGGCAGTCTGACCACCCCACCACTGTGGGTCCGCCTTCAGCATTTAGAGTGTGGCAGTCAGACCGCCACAGGACCGCTGCGTCTGCCGGGGATCCAGGATCCCGCGGCGTTCGTACAGCGGAAGGGGGTAGCAATGTGCTGGTGGTGCTGCTGCGGCACCAGCGTGAATATTGTGAGTTGATAAGGCCCTTGGTCTGTTTGCTTCATTTGTTAAAGCGCCCACTGATTTGTAATATTTATGATTTTAGGTATGTACATGTTTTATACAAAATGATTAGGAGGTGGAATGTTATTTGTAGTCCCTCCAAAGTCCTGCATTTTCTCTACTGTTTGTTAGACTGAAGTGTAAATAGTGAATATAACCCCTACAGAGTCCAACACTTTCCCTACTCTTGCAAAGCCTGGAGTGTGAATAGTAAATGTATCCCCTTCAAAGTCCAACACTTTCCCTACTGTTGTTTAGACTGAGATGAGAATAGTAGAAGTTACCCCTCTGGAGCCCAACACTTTCCCTTCTATTGCATAAATTGGAGTAGGAATAGTAATTCTAACCCCTCTGGAATCCAACACTTTCCCTACTGTTGCATAGACTGGAGTGTGAATAGTACATTTCACCCCTCTGAAGTCCAACTCTTTCCAAACTGTTGGTTAGACTGTAGTGAGAATAGTACATCTAACCCCTCCAGAATCCAACACGTTCCATACTGATCCATAGACAGGAGTGGAAATAGTAAATCTAACCCCTCTGAAATCCAAAGCTTTCCTTACTGTTGCTTAGACTCAAGTGAGAATTGTAAATCTAATCCCTCTGAAGTCCAACACTTTCCGTACTGTTGAGCAGAATTGAGTGGGAATAATAAATGTAACCCTTCCAGAATCCAACACTTTCCCTACTGTTGCTTAGACTGGAATGGGAATAATAAATATAACCCTTCCCTGGTCCAACACTTTCCCAACTTTTGTTTAGATTATAATGGGAATAGTAAATATTATCCCTCTAAAGTACAACACTTGCCTTATGATTTTATAGGATGGAGTGGGAAAAGTAAAATAATCCTTTGTAAATTAAATATTGTATGTAATGTGTATTAATCTGCATTTACGGTAATTTTTATTGCTATTTGATACTGTATGTTTATATTATTTACATGTTTTCTGTTTTTCAGGGTTTGTATAATTGTAAATTTTTTTAACTTAATTTTCATATCTGTTATATTAATTTAATTAGTTTAATTAATTGTTATATTTTGTTATATGTGTGTTTATATTTTTTGCTCTTAGTTTTATTGTTCGATTTTTAAAATTCTACTATTTTAATGTTAATATACTAGAAAAATTGTTTATTCATTTATATATATATAATATAATATTTTATTAGAACTATGGGCCTTATTACGATAGCGGTGAGACCACCTCCGACAGACCGTCGGTCAGACCGCCGCATTTTGATGCATGTGGTCAGACCGTCAGCTGTCAAGGGAAAGACGCCTGCCTGCAACAGGATCTAGGATCCCATCGGGGCGGAGGTCGGAAACATATCACTTGCTTGGAGGCATGCCTGCGCAGACACCACCTTAGGGATCACAATGTCCCTTTCCGACAGCCTTTTTATGGAAGTCCAACTGCCATGAAAAGGCTGTCTGAAACAGATTTTGGGGGCCCACACAGGACCCCCGTCCCCCGTGGGTCACTATAAAGTGGCCCTGGGGGCACATGTACTGCCTCCATGCACATTCATGCACCATGTGGCAGGCACCACATGGTGCCTGGCACAAGGTGCATGGATGTGCACAAAGTGCTCTTTCAAACTGCAGCTTGTGCTGCGGCCCTTTTCCTGGGCAGCAGCACATGCAGCAATGTAGAAGAGCACTTTTCCAACCACCGGCATGGCGGTCTCATCCAAATCGGGCGGTCAGACCGCCACCTGCTTGTCGGTCAGTCTTCTGACCGATGTGATAGTGGGGGGGCGGTCCGACCGCCCTTTATTGTAATGAGGCCCTTTGTTCTCATTTATATTGTATTGTGTTTAAAAAAAATTATATTCTTATCTTGTTTTTGATGATATTCTCTTCCACGATATTTTTGCCACAATATTTTTGTCATTCCCATTATAAGTATAGGAAAAATGTATAAATGTAAACAATATTTTTGACAGAATATTTTTGTCTCTTCATATTTTTCAACACAATATATTGTCATGGAACTTGTACTATGGTATAGCGACAAACAACCTTCTGGAAGGCTTTGAATGTTGGCCTTCAATTGGTGCATGATGTAAATTCTTGGTGTGCTTAATCGAATATCCACTAGACATAAATCTTTGTTGGACATCATGCACCAATTGATATTTGGTAATCATTCAGAAGCACTTTAGTAAAATCTTTCAGTCAGTAAGCAAGAGTACGGTTCATCAATAAGATTTAGAGCATCTATGGCCTTCTCTTTTATAGAACATTAGCGAATAAAGTGTAAGCAACAATTCAGGCACTATGCAGCATTCTGTTGCGGAGGTACATGAAGAAATGTGCATTTCAGTAACCATTTCATAGAATTCTCAAAAAATACCATTCAGTCTGGCAGTCTTTTAATTTTATTTCTTGACAGTGTTTTTTTACTTAAACTCAAGCAATCATTTAATATACCTTAGTTATATACTAGTGATATGCATAGAATATAGGGCCAATTCACAAAAATATCTATGAGTATGAGAGGAAGTACTGTAGGAGTACTCTTTTACATACTCTTAGAAGCCTCTTTTAACTGGCCCTGAATCTTATTAGTAAAAGTGCAAAGAGATCACAGTCTGTCTGTGTGCACAAATTATACATAGATATTTCCTGAAGGATGCCATTTTATTCCCATTTTAGATGGTTTGGTGGCAATTGACAAAGGCATGGTTGAGCACATAATGAAATACTACAGGAGTGTTACTTTAGGTACTCCAAAATGGCAGTGTGAAAAGGTCTCTTTGGGGTACATTTATGAGCCCCTTGTGCGCCGTAGCATCAATTTGTGTGACGCCCCGGCGGCACAAATCACAAAATCATATCTATGAGGCCACGCAAAGTCACTATACATGGCTTTGAATGGCCTCGCAGATATGGAGTAATGCAAGGCAGTGCAAATCTCTTACTCTGGCTCAGGAGGCGTTCTATGGGTGTTGTGGTGGGTTTTCCCACGCAACACCCATGGATTTTGACACTTGCCCAGATTTAAAAGTGCCTGTAATCCTGGGGAAGGGCCAAAACCTTCTGTCTCCTGAGGTGAGGCGTAGTGAGGATAAATAACTTTAGGATTGTTTCTGTGCAGGAAGGTGCCCCTTCCTGTACAAAAACAATCCTGCCAACAACACAGGCACCATTGCACCATGGTGCAACTGCACCAGTGCAGGGGGAAAGGACAGGGATGCGCCGTATTGCATAAATATAGTGCATTACTGCTCTTTCACTTTGGTGTAGGGCAGCACAGCAAGCTGACTTGCTGCGCTGCCTTACGCAAAATCCCCATAAATGAGGGCATTTGTTTTTAGAAGAATTCCCAATTATTGCAATTATTGAGGAAGCAATTTCTTTTCTAGGCAATGCATGTGATGTATAACTCAATTTAATTCCCACATCCTAGGGACTGATTTGAGATTAACTAGCAAATTTTTTGGACCTTACATAAATATATGTGGGTAACTCGCTACAGAGTCTAACAGCTCTTTCCTAATCTGTTTTGAATGATGCAGCTTTCAAATCCTCTTCTATTGTTTTACCATTTTTAGTGTATCTGCCCTTCCTGCTTAATCATACTAGTCCAATATTGGATAATAGATTCACTGAAAATGGCTTTCTCACAATATCATGTTATATTCTTAGAATCTGAGCACAGGGCAGCATACAAAATAGGTTGGACACCTAATATATGTTTCCAAGTCTTGCACCATCAACATTTTGGAGTCAAAAGTTCACCTATAAACCATGGTGAACAAATTAAAACTCCTCTGCTTTATCTCCCTTCCATTGAGGTCATGCAAGAAACTATCTTACTGTTCTTTCTTAAAGGAATTATCTAGACAATAAGTTGACCTCTTGAAATGCCAATCGTATACATTCTGTCTTAGTTACTAAATGTTTGTAGTCTTCTTAATGTACAGCTTACTATGGGAGCATTTTGGTTTTCTCTTTGCATAAACAACTCAACAATGCCTGAGCCATTTCCCCATAAACCCTCCTACATACCACAAACTGGTTAAAGAGTTTTGATAACTTTAATGTCAACACTGCTTCATACCCAAAGCTACAAAATTAGATTTGAAGCCATTGTCAATTCAAGATGATCCAATCTCCCAAAGTGTCTATCAGGCTAATACTTAGAATGGCTAATTATTACAGGAGCAAAAGCAAAGGAAATAGCGTCAGTGATAGAACACATGGAGATTTTAGAGGCATCTGTTGTGTTTGGCTCACACTCAAAGGGATTAGCAGGAACAGAGGATTAAAACCTCAGATATTCACTGCTCTTACATCAGTGCATTGATGAAATGAAATTCAGAACAGTGAAAAACTAGGCTCCGAAGCTGTTGCTCTGGCTGTTGGTGATCCCAAGAAAGTTGGAGAATCATGAGTGGCACTCGTAAGCCTCCAATTGCCGTCTCCCATGTCAGCCACAGGTGTGTGCAGGCCAACGCTGAAAGGGAAAAGTAGGTCACACTGAAAAGTGTCTCTCACAAGGCCACCGTCAGTGTGGTGACAGCTTCACATAAAAAGCAGAGAGCACAACATTGGGCTGAAAGGGGGCAGGGGATGCTCACAGGGCAGCAAGAGAGATAGACAAGATGTTAGGGCCCTGATTTTAACTTCGGTCGGAGTTGCCTCTGACCGACACCGTTTTGGTGTGGGAACTGACCGACCATAGTTCGGCTGTTCCACACACCTCTATACGATGCGACTGCACATGGTGCAGTCGCTAACTCCCATTTCTCTATGGGAGCTTGTGTGGCAGACGAAAACTGCTCGCAGCACAAGGGAGTTTGTGTAAATCCCTGCAACGTGTGGCAGGCACCTCACAGTGTCTGCCACACAGTGCAGGGATTTTCAAGGGGGCACCATATGTGTCCCCCAAGGCCACAACTGGAAGGCCAGGGGGGGAGTGGGCCCTGCTAGGGGCCCCCAAAGACATTTTTTGGCAGCAGTTCCATGTCGGAAAGGCCGACATGGAATTGCTGTCTGAAAGTGCCATCATAAGCCCGATGGCGGAAACGCATCCGTTAGGGATTATTAGGCCATTCCGACTGGCCGACAGGCTCCTTGAGCCCATCGGAACCGAGGCGGAATCCCTGCCTGGTTTAGACTCCAACCGCCATATTTGTAATACAGCGGTCGGAGTGTAAACCTACAACGTCGGTCGGAAAGCCTCCGACCAGCAGTCGGAGGCTTTCCGATCAACATTGTAATCAGGCCCTAGGTACTTTATTATGTATTGCGGAGTATATGAGCAAGGTTATTGACAAGCATGAAGGGAGAGGGTAGCAACTAGCAGGACAGTAGTTTTTGAGATGGGAGGATAAGAGTGCTGATTGAAGTGTATTGCTAAAGGTGGAGATGAAGGATGCCAGAATGCCAGGTATTTTTACGTAGAGATTTGGCAAGGAAGCAGACTGTCCTCCTAAGGTTGGAGTTGGAGGGCGCAAGATAACACTTATATGTTTATATATGGGCAGGGGAGGGATGGGACAGATTACCAAGGGTGGTGGAAGGGATGGTAGGACACCAGGGGCCGTATTATGGAAAGGGCCCAGGGGCACAATGGGCATGTACACTCAGTTTGTGCGCCCTCTGAATACATTGGTATTACAGAAAAGGCCACAGACGCGTGTGCACCCCTTTCTGTAATATAGATAGACTGGCAACATATAGCACCAGTGCTATCACCAGAGGGTGTTCCCTAATTTGCAAGGATTGTCACCCCATGCAAATGAGGAAATCTCTTTGCCTCTGCACCCACGCTGTATTATAGACACAGGCACAGAAGCAAAGAAGCTGTCAGGTGGCACACTGACAGTGTGCCACCTAAAAGGTGGTGCACTGTCAGTGTGTCCCCTGATAACAGTCCTCTGGAGGGGGTACTATGGACCCCAAAGACATTCCCTTGCAGGTGGGTGCAGTCACTCACTGCACCCGCCTGCAAAGGGATCTCTAATCCCCTTTAAAAGAGCAGGCGGGTTGCTGCCTGCACAGTGAAACACTGAGTGGCTGCTTCAAAGCCACTCCATATTTCACTTGAACGCGCTGCCCCTAGGGCAGGATGATTTCACGGCTGGCCTGGGAGAAGTGCATTCAATATAATATGGTGCACTCTCCTTATTTGCGCAGGGTGCACCTTCTGAAAGGTGCGCCCGGCGCAAACAAAGAGAGCACGCCATATTCTGTAATATGGCTCCAGGTACGATTAAGGAGGACTGAGGGAGATGATGCTATAGTGTGCCTGACTACTCCACAACTCTTTTACCCCTGCACTGCTGATCAATCCAATAGATGATGTTTTGGGACATACACAACATAAAATTCCTAGATGGGTAGTTGCCAATAATGTAGAGTTTTCCACCTTGAGGTTTTAATTGACATCATAGACAACTTGAGCATTACTCTTGTTGTCTGTATGCTATCACATGGAACCCTTTACTGTAAATCAGCCACATTATTGACTGCTACACTTTTCTAATTTTATAAGATTTGATTCCTATCTATAGTTTATTAGCAACAGACAGCCTGATTTAGAGTTTGGTGGACAAGTACATTGATACAAACATGGCAGATATCCCATCCTCCTATTTACATGTGCAACAAGCTATAATGCACTTGTAATAAGGCAGACGGGATAGCATTTGTGACGGAGTACCTGTCCACCAAACAATAAATCAGGTCCTAAGTGTTCATTGCACCTTATCCTGTGTAAGCAGTTCTGATATTCTCAAATAATTATCTCTTAGTTCCTTGTGCCTCAATAATGGTTTAGACGGTTCTCATAACAAGACTAGAATTCGGTTTATACTGCTTAATTGTGTCAAGAAATGTAAGCCTTTAAGACAAGAGTTAATCACATAATCAACTTAATTTCTCATCTTCATCCTAACTTGTTTCTCGTGCTGGAAATGTGGTGCAATCTCTTCGTGAGTTCTTTAAACGTATGTGAGCGAGGGCAGCTGACAAGTTCCTCTCCCATATTTACAACAACTTTTTGTGTTGTCCAAACAGGAAGAGGAGCAATACATGCAACGTGCATGGAGCACTGGAGTCTTTTTGCCTCTTTTGGTTATTCTTGAAAATATCTTCATAATTTTCTTGAACTGTAATTGTTCAATGATTTTTTGAGTTACGCAGGATGCCAAACTTAGGGGCATATTAACAAGGGCCTTATCTCCGTTTTTTTGGCTTTAAAAGCCAAAAAAGCGGAGATAATATTATCGCCCTATCTACAAGGGGATGCTAACATGCATTAGAGCATGTTAGCACCCGTTTTCCCGACGCCTCGCATCGCATCTCTAATGAGATGCAAAGTGGGCGTCACTGGGCAGTACTCCCTGTAAATTATCGCTGATGTGCACATCGCGATATTTACAAGGAGGCCCACGTATTTTAGCAGACGTTAGTTTTTGGCGAAAACCGCGGTTTTCGCCAAAAACTAACGTCTGCTAAAATGCTGACTTAGCCATACTTACCATTGGGGGTGGAATATGCTGATACGACCACAGGGTTGTATCAGCAAGGTTATCGCCGTTTTCAATGGAACATCGCTGAAAAACCAGCGATGTTCCATGGAAAACATCGCTATCGCTGGGATAATTATCGCCATTGCACTGTGCGTTGTTAATACAGAGCTAGCATGGCGATAATTATCGGCGATAGCCGGCGATAAACATTTTCACGCTGAGGGCGGCCAGCGATAATTATCGCTGCCGCTTGATAATATGCCCCTTAGAAAGTTCAGGATTCTTAGATTGGTCTTTTTTCAATAGCCTTTTTTATTTTTTTCTCCCCTTGCCTCGATCCATCTGTTTAGCTTCCTCAATGTTTAGGAAAAAATGTGAAATATAGACAAAACCTGGCATTACACACTGCTCCATTCACAAGTAAAACATATGCAAGTGGGAAACTATCTCAGTAGAGTAAAATGTAGTATCTTCTCCGTTGCTTCTACTGTTTAAATAATGCAAAAAGTTGAGAGGGAAGAATAAAGGAAGAGATGACAAATCATAAAGTGATAAAAATATGATCATTTTTCCGAACATCATTTGGCAGTCTCAGAGCCAGGAAACAAAGAGAATAGCAATCCAATTAAAAATAATAGTTACATATTAATGACAATGAAAAAACCCTGGCCTTGCATCTGTGAGTCTCATCTGGGCTAGCTGTCTGGTCTCTTGCTTGCCAACAAGATAGTAGACGATGAAATGAGCCCACTTGATCAACTGAGACATTTCAGTAAGGGCATAAACTGGGCTAGGTAAGAGAGATTTAGCAACAATATATGTGCGCTGGGGCAGATGAAAAATACAATCAGGCACTTCTATCAAAACTTTATTATTCCCTTTTTCACTTCTCCAATTCTTTTTTCCTGTTTACACAAAGTTACACCCCAGCTACCCCACCAATCACTTGGCAAAAAGATAACAAGGGGGTGGGGTAGAGAGAAACAGCACATGATTAAAAATCGGTAAAACTGCACTACTGCAGCAAAGCATCACTCACATACCTTTGTCATATCTTCATTTTATTTATACTTCCACCATTCTCACTAATACAATATCGAGCAAACAAGAAAGGGGGAGATATGTGTGAGGAAGCTGTTGTTTGCAGACATCTTTCAAATATTCCTGGAGCCCATCAACCCTCCTCTTTTGTACCCCCATCCAATTTTAGAGGCGATCTAGATTTTAATAGATCAAACTTTAAACCTAAGACTCATTAGAACATGATAAAACTTTCCTAAGAAGAGTTTTTCAAGGTCCAACCTGTAGAGGTGATAAGAAATATAAAACTCATCAACATCTGTTCATCCAATCAGTAGTATGGTACAAAAGGACCCTTTACAGACAAGTTATTCAAAGGTGAAAATGAATGTGGACTGTGCTGTATTACTATATGTCGCTACGACGAAATCCTGTTGATTTTACCTGCATCCATCGCTTTATTTAATCTACATAGGAATTCTTTATGGTTTTCAGCCATGTTACCTCTCCCACTTATCGATATTAAGAGGCTCAGAGAGTAATGGTGTTGCACCAGAAATGTATGAAAGGGCTTACCATTAACTTAACACAGACTGTAAAAATACCTGCTCCCCATTAAAGGCCAGAAAGTTTAATTAATAAAGAGCCCCATTACGAGGCCCCGTTCTAGTATGGGTGTTATTCCTGCATCTTCAGGAACCTAGAATTACCAATATTGGAGCTCCCATTAACTAGTGCGGAATTCACAGGGATTCTGGGTTGAACCCTAAGAATTCCCTGAGTAATGAAGAATTACTAGAGAATTGTAATTCTGGATATCAGTCCCCTGGTGGTCACCCTCCTCGGTTTCTCTTAGTGATGTTGGCTGTTTTTAAGTCTGAAATCTCTGAGGGAAACATGAGAGTTCACACTGAACTCCATGGACCTTAATACTTCAAAAAGGCAGAATAAATTAGTTTGTGATTGTTTTCTTAAAAATGATCATTGCCTGCCACGATTAAGCGATGAGGTATATTTGTGGGGAAAAAAGTAAATCTAAATGTGAGAAATGTATGAGAAATACTGGTGGGAAATGTTTACTTCATTGTGACACTCACAGCGATTCTTCATATTCCTTTTTTTATGTATTAAAAAAAAAGATATTAACCGCCCAGGATTCCCCTTTTATTAATGGCACAGACGTAATTCTATCAGCCTCCTAGAGAGCTTTTTAAATGGGATGGTGACAATGAGACTTGGGCCTCCTATTGGCCTTCTACCCTGGTAAGGGAACCGAGTATCCATTTCAAAGTGTGTGATAGCATTGTTTCACTGCATTTCTCTACTCCAGTTTATCTCTGCACTGAACATGCACATGATGTTTAGCAGTTAAACACATAAAAACAGGCACACACCAACATCAGCAAAAACCAGCAAGAGTAGTGTCAAAAAACAAAATTCTTGCACGACTGAAACGAAATAGAAAACACCGTGACAGGTTATAAATGTTACGTTTCTAACTAAGCTTAATGGGAGAACATCGTGTTACAGCAAACAAATGATGGACGGAATGCTGACAATGCAAACATTCTCCCCCAGTCAAAAGATCTGGGTTAAATCCATCGTTCTTTTGCCCACTACGCCACCCCAGTTTGGACCCAGCCATATGCAAATCAGTCTTGACCCTGTGCCCCATGGGAACAGTCCAGACCGAACTGCCAGGCCAGGTCCTCCCTGGACCGGAAACAAGCATCCTGGGACCAGTTTCAGGGTATGTCACCCTTTGTCAGCCAGGCTAGCTTGAATCCAGTGGCACAGTGAGCAAGGGACCCACGTCTGGGCATACCCATCCCACTTAGGGCAAAAAGTGTTACAGTAAACAAATGATGCACGGAATGCTGACAATGCAAACATTCTCCCCCAGTCAAAAGATCTGGGTTAAATCCTTTGTTCTTTTGCCCACTACGCCACCCCAGTTTGGACCCAGCCATATGCAAATCAGTCTTGACCCTGTGCCCCATGGGAACAGTCCAGACCGAACTGCCAGGCCAGGTCCTCCCTGGACCGAAAACAAGCATCCTGGGACCGGTTTCAGGGTATGTCACCCTTCGTCAGCCAGGCTAGCTTGAATCCTTTGGCACAGTGAGCAAGGGACCCACGTCTGGGCATACAGCATGTGGTACTATAATCATAGACTAAACTTCAACTTGAACCCAAATAATGTGTAACAAATTTCAAAGACAGGGACATGTAAGTAGCATCTCATGTCACAAAATTAAATATCTGACCTGGCAATGAAGAAAGTTATAGGCACTTTTTTCAAATGAAAGACTGAAACATTGTGTGAAAGAGAAAGATATGCAACCCTAATACAGGGCTGATCAGCCTCTTTTCTAACTATTCACTTCTAACCAGTGATCCCAATTTTATAATGACGGGCCTAATGAAACAAAAATTATTGCCAGTGGAGTGGTAGCAGGGAATTGCAATGAAATATTCAACTTGCTCCCAAGTACATTCCAAAATAAGGTACTATCAATTACACCAAATGTATTTCTGTGCGTATGTGTGTAAGAAATTGGGTTATTAGTTGGGAGGGACAAGAGCCCCAACCGAGTAATTATCAGAATCCTTGTCAGGGCAAACCCCAAAATTCACTACGTAAGCCAGGCTGAACCCTCTGGGAACCTGGCACAAAAGCAGACAGGCGCAACTGAGAGGCAATGCATAAAGTATTTATGCAGCATTCAAACAGTAATAAAGTGAAAACACAACACAAGAAAAATCCAAAACCAATTTAGAAAATTAGAGAATATTTAAATGAACAAAATGACACCAGAACAACAAGAATTAGAGATTTGAATATCTAGAATTATTCTCAGTAGAAGTAGAGCCTACAAGTGCGTAGGGCCATTCATGGTTATCTGGCCATGCTGGATTGGGTCAAAGTCAAAAGTTAAGGCTGACCGCAATGGGGTTTGGGTTAGATACGATGACCGGGTATGATGCGGTGGCGAGTTTACCTTCTAACTTCCTCCAGTTTCAGGCAAGAAGCACACATAAATAAAGTTGTTAGTGGTTGTGCTGCAGGCTAGGTCCGGAGAAGGGCTCCTTGACTGCATGTTGCTGAAGACTCAGGCCTCAGCTGGAACTTTGCTTTAGTGGTGATGTCATTGTTGATGCAAAGAACTGCTCCACAATCAGAACTGCGTGTTGGCAGGAAGTGCAGGGCAGTTGTTGTTGACACAAAGAGCTCTGGTCGGTGAAGTGAGCGGTCTATACCTGGCAGTCAGTGGTAGGTCCTGCTTTGGCCTCAGTGAAGTCAGCTCACATTGGAGAGGAAACTGAGGATGGTTCTCTTTAACGTAAAGAGCCCAGAACCTCTGGTTTTTCACCTGGAGTCCTGTTCTTGCTGTTTTACATTTGGAGGAGTACACTCTAACACCAAATGAAGGGTTTAGGACCTGGGGTACTTCTTGGGGATTAGGACTCACTCCAGCAGAGGCTAGCAGCAGGGTTCAGGCAGGTCCAGTTGGTAATGATCAGCTGGGCAGTTGTAGGGAAAGACCTCTGGTAACTTGTTGTGTCCCTGTAGCCCAATTGAGAGCCAGCCAACATACCTTTGGAGTCACTTCTGGGGTCCTGGGGTCAAGGCAAGCAGGCCTAGTCTTTCTTCAGGCAGCAGAGCAGTTATTCTTGTGAGTCTCCACAAGTCCAGGAGTGCTCTGATGGGAGGCTCTGAGGGTGCTATATTTATACCCAGTGTCAGCCTAAGTAGGGGTAGACACCCCATTTGTCTAACCCTAAACTGGTTCTGGACAGTTCTTCTCTTCTCCCTGGCTTTGACTCCAGTTCGTCTGGATGACAAAGAGTATGAAGGCCCAGGTGTGGGCTGAATATTCCAGTGAAAGGACAGGCATCTCCTGAAGTCAGGAAGGGGCTGGGTACAGCCCTCAGTCTACCCTTTGAAGTTCAGGAAGGGCTGAGTACAACCCTCCTGGCCATCCTACTCAGGAGCGGAAATCCCTCCCCACACCCAAGGTCCCTTTGTCTCCTGGTTGGAAGGAATACACATCAAACCACAGGAGAGCTCTTAACAGTCATGTGACCTTAGACACTGACAGAAGGGTACATTTGGTTTAGACAAAAAAAATGCCAAATATAGATAAGTGCCATTTTCAGAATAGTCATTTCAACTACAACTTTACCATTATAGGGGACTTTAAACTAGAATTCAAATGAGTGAAAGATGTATTTCTCTAGCTGTTCCCTGTTCCCAAACTCAAATGATCACTTATTAAATGTAATAAGGTAACTGTCATAAGCCACCTACCTGGATCCCAGATGATTCCAATGGCGTGGCGACGCTAGTTCCCGAATCCTCTCAAGACTTGACCTGAGTTTAAAGGAGGAGACACTGCTCTGGTGGCAAATCCCAGGGGAAAGCGGGTTAGGATGGAGAGAATGTGTAGAGTCAAAGATGCTGTGGCTCGTCTACTCAACAGCAGCACTGCAGCAGTCATTCACCCCAGTCTAATGAATGGTACCGGCAAATATGGTACCTATAAACAAACAAATAATAAGGCTTTAGTCTAGTATTAACTCTATCTCTTAAGGTATCACCTCACAAAAGCTTTTCAAATCTCAACCAACCTTTAGTTTAGTTGTTGTTTTGTTTTCATTTAAATTGTCCTTAGAGTCTCCTTCGTCAAACTTTTCGAAACTGTAATGAGTATGCTTTCAGCATCAAACACACAAGCAAATTTGGATGGGTTTAGCTTCACCCAAGTCCTCTCTGGCAGAGCCCTGCCAACAGTATGTACAAGTTGAACAAAAACACTGGTTACCTTTGTTTGCAGCACATCAAAACAGAGATAGTTATTACAAAAAATAAGGTGGACCACTGGATCCCCTCATTTTGGCCCAGCGAGATGGTTCCCCCTCCCTCTCCCAAAGAGGCGGTAAAAAGCCTTGGTGTCATCATTGATGAGGAATTATCATTTAAGCAGCAGGTAGGTGCAGTGACATCGGCAAGCTTCTGCCAACTTCAGCGCATAAAAAAGATAAAGAAATTCCTCACTAAGGAGGCCCTGACCCAAGTAATAATAGCCCTAGTCATGTCCAGAATTGACTAAGCCAATTCTCTTTACTTGGATCTTCCCAAAGTCCTTTTGCACAGGCTCCAGTTAATACAAAACCAGGCTGCCCGGTTGATATATTACCTGCCCAAATATGGCCACATCTCCCAGGTGACTAAGGACCTCCACTGGTTGCCAGTCGCACAGAGAACAATGTTCAAGGTGTGTTGTACGGTCTTTAAGGCCTTATATCTGAACTGTCCTGCTATTGTAAAATCTTGGATTATTAAATATTGCCCCACCAGAGAACCGAGATCCAGCCACCTATACTATTTGGTGATCCCCCATGCAAAAAGCATAGGACTGGAGGGCGTAGGTTCTATGTCACTGCCCCTCGAGCATGGAATACTCTGCCATCATATCTTAGGTCCCCTCTAACTACACTAGATTTAGACAACTCCTGAAGACATGGCTCTTCAAACAGGCTTACCAATAACTGTGGATCAAGGCCGCATCAGCAACCTAGCGCCAAGAGACCATCTGGTGAATGTGCGCTTTAGAAATTGCCTTTAACATAACATAACAACACGATGTTGCAACTGAGCTCAGTGCTTAGTAAAATCAAGTCTGTTAATGCGTCTCTCCTTTTCTTCTTGTTCTTTTTTCCACCCAGGCGTGAGACTAATGCGGGACGTTCTTCGTAGTGAGTAACACTGGGCGGCAAACTCTACTCTGCTGGCGGAGTTTGCGGAGTTTAGGGCACTCCACACTCCGCTCGGAGAGCGAAGTTCTGCAAAACTCTGCAAGCCACAGCGTAGCGGATTTTTGCGCCGTACCACCTGCCAGGCCCTGCACACACCACCCAAACAAGCGACATTTGAGCTATCAAAAAAGCAGCTTGCAAGCAGGATTCAAATAATAAGCGTGTCGGCATTCAGAACGAGGCTTGAAACGCAGCCTCGTTCTGAATTCTGACACATTTATTATTTAAATCCTGCTTCTCAAGCCTCTTTTTAGAAATGTGTGAATGTCGCTTGTCTGGGTGTTTCAGGCCTCGTTTTTTGAAAAAGCACGTTCTTCTAGTAAACTCCGACTCTGCAGACAGCTTGGGTTCAACTCAGTCATGCAGCACAGAAGTTTGTCAGTGCTGCAGTAATAAAGCGATGTGTGAGCTGTAGTATACAGCATTACAGCAGCAGCCTCCATCAGCATCAGAGTGGCTGTGTCTGCTCTGCTCCACATTCCTGGAATCCTGGTAGCCCCATCGAGTGTAGCGCTGCAGAGATGAAGCCAGCAGGACTATTTCCCACAGAATTGTTTCTTCTCCTTTAAATTACTACTACCATTTGCTGCATGCTATGCAAATTGGATCCAGGGGCCTGCCCTGCGCCCTTCATTCTCCGCTGCAGGGCTGCTTAAAAAATCCATCTTCAAGTTCTTGGCCACCTTCTCTCGCCACTGCTGGAAGGAAGTGGGTGAGTGGATTTGAGTTTCTTTCTGTCTGCAGAATAATGTTTGCGTGTACTTACATGTCTTTTGTGTTTGGAAAATGTACTAGAAGAACGAGGGCGGAATCCTGGCTATAGTATTTCTAAATAGGCAAAATAAAAAATAAATACTCTTTAAATCTGCTACGCACAGCTGATTTGGTTTCTAAGTTTCCCTTCTAGTTCTGTAGAGCCTGCATCCATCTTCCTGCACCTTCTGTTTTTTCACTCGGTGCGCACTGGCTGTGAATCTTCCCTTTTGTTTTCTCGTCCATAAACTGCTGCAGTCTTGTCGAATTCATATACTTTATCCAAATATCCAATTAACCTCCATATCATCATGACGATTGTTTCCTGGAAGCGATGGCGCTATGTATTCAGCCATTCATCCTGAATGACTTTGCGCCCTGAAATAGAAAGCAGTGCAAGCCCCTTTATTTCTTGTCTACCATACTTGTACAAAAGAGATAAACACTGTAAACACTGACTACGATCAGTGTGGCCTCCTACTTGCTGTAATATCAGGGCTACACTCCTTTCCATTGCAGCAAGTTCACGGTTTTGTCATCCACTTTGTGTCACAGGGCAGTAGTAATCAAATAGAGAGGCACACCCATGTGGCCAAGCAAAACTCTGCCTTCTCGCGGAACTCCTCAGAATTCGGTGGAGTTTTTCGGTAACTTCGCAGAATTCCGCGGAGTCAAACTCCGTGAGCTGCGCCCAGGCTTAGTGGTGAGGTCGAAGCTTGAGGATCAAGGGAGCTGGCAAGACAGAGTCCTGTAAGCCAGGAAACAGATAAGTGGCAGGTGAAGAGGCTAAGCGAAGGGGAGGAGTGTGTTCGGTCTTTAAATAAGACTGCTTTAGAACGTTCATAAAGGTCACATTCTAATTGTTCGTAACAAGGAACAGGTGCAGATAATTAACTTAAGGAGGCTGCCTTCTAGAAGGTGATTTAGAATGTTCATAGAGGTCATGCATGCCCCCTCTCCTTAATTATTTGTTGCTGTGACCAGATGGGCCCTGGCCCAGACGGGGCATCTTCAAAAATATTTTATTTTACATTTGGTACCGTATTTAATGGTACCTTTAAAAAAAAGAAATTTGGGCCCCAGGCATGTCCCCTCTATACTTTTTTTAAATTTTTTGTCAGGACACAGGACTGAGTCCCAAAGTTCTAAAAGGGCTGCTAAACATCTTTGTTAATGTGAGGCAGCCATTGAAGAAACTAATATTTTGATCTCCCAGCCCACTGCACCACTGTGTCTCTATATGTACATACATTATGAAGCTTAATTTCTAAAAAAAAACTACTGAATGGATTTACACCAAATCACAAAAAGCACTCTTTCTGGGTAAAGATCTAGCTATCTGACAATTATGGTGTAATTTTGTTCAGCTGTTTTTTCTGTATCAAGGTTCAATTTTCCTATGGAAAATTGCAGGGTGAAAATGCATTTGGGGCCCTCCTTTTTCGTAGCCCCACTTGACCGATCACCCCGAAACTTTCCAGGAAGGAGATGACTGCATAGCAAGGCCTGTCCATCACTACACCAAAGCCCCATTGCATTAGCAGACCACTAGTACTCTCATCCTTCACCTTGTACAGTGGTATTCATAGAGAGGCCAGACTCCCTGCACACCATATCCCATTATGTGGACAAGCCCCTACTACACCCTGTAAGGAGGTTTTTGACAGAGATAGCAGTCCATCACCACTCTCAAAACCTCTAGTGTGGGCAAGTGAATACTACACACAATGTTTGACCTCTACAGAGGTATTCACGGAGAAGTCAGTCACGCACCACACCCAAATCCCATTACCTGGGCAAGCCCCTACTACATACACCCTTGGCCCTGTACAGAATTCTTGCTGCAGAGGCTAGTCCCCCACCACACCAAAGCACCATAACATGGACAAGCCTCTACTGCGCACAGCCTTCGCCCTATGCAGAAGTCTTCAAGATGCATGGGTGGATGCATAGCATTACCCACACAACACTTAAGAAACACCTCCTTGATGCAAAGTAATGTAACACTGTGCATTCAACTGCATTGAATTACTATTCGTTATTAAACAACAAAATAAATGATTTCGGTAGGTGTATAAGGAGACATATACATTTATTGCTAGGTCTGCATAAAAACTAATGCAGGCCTAAAACAACATTTTTATAATTGCAAGACAAATCTATTGTTACAAGTGTTTGAGTTAAATTTCTACTTACAACATTACAATACGAGGATTACCTTTTGTTATGAAGAATAGACTGCTGTAACACACTGTTATGCTATAGCAACATAAAGGCATAAACATGACAGACAACATTAATTATTTTCTATGTTGAAGCCAGTATAGGTAGTTCTGAAAAGAACAATTTTAAAAAACATTTTCTAACAATATTTAATTTGTATGCCAGGTCGATTTGGAGTTTTGAGAGCTCAGAAGAAGAACCGCCCGAGTCATATCAAGAGAGGGTGGATCCCACTGCACAGAAACATCTAGGTGGCTTAATCAGCGGTGAAAGGGATCGGGTAGCTGAGGACGCAGCAGCCACAGTAGCCACAGTAGGGATGAATAAGGATGAGATGAAAAACTCTAAAGATTTTCCATTGTTTTTTAAAAAAGCATCTCAGCCGGCTCTGGCCAAATCTACAGCAAAACCAACGCAATCCCTAGAGGGGGTCTGTGGAGGTGCTAACTAGCCCCTTGCAGTCTCTATCGGTATCTCCTCGTTCCCAGGCGCTTGTGCAGGCTCCCTCCGTAATTGATCTGACATTATTAAAGTCTGATTAACCTCTAAATGGCCAGATTGTACTATCAACCCCATCAACTCAGGCCTTGGCATCGGTGCAGTCATCTCTTGACGACCTTATAGTGAAGCAGCCGGAGGCTCAGGCACAGCCCCCGATGCAGCCCCAGACGCCTGCCTTATGCTGGTCGAGAAATCCAGGCCAGCTAGCCGGGAATCAAAAACAAGATGGGAAGTTACAACAGGACGAGTTGAATCATCAACCGAAGGGAAGCTACAACAGGACGAGCTTGAATCATCAACCGAAGGAGCTAGTACTCAACAGATTGAGATAAAGACCATGTTGAATCTTATCTTGGAGGAGATAAGGGAAATGAAGAAATCCCAAGAGAATGAGATTGCCTCCCTCCACCAGCGTCTTGGGAAAATTGAAGAGGCTGTGGCTTTTTTGCCAACTAGAGTTCCAGAAGCTGAATCAAGGATTTCTCTGTTGGAGGACCAAATTAATTCTATGCTCCTGAAAGCAAAGGAGACAGCGAAAGATAAATTCGTTTTAGAAAATAAACTCGAGGAACTTGAAAATCATTCTCGACGTTCGAATCTACGTATAGTCGGGGTACCCGAGGGGAGTGAGGGATCTCAAACTCTTCAATGGGTGGAGACATTTATCAAGCAGACGGTCCTGCCCGAATTTACTGGAGACCTCACGATAACAAGGGCACACAGAGTCCCCTCACACCCCCTGCCCAATTTAAAGATTCCACGTACTATCCTGATCAATTTTGCTGACTTTTGCATCAAAGAGCAGATTCTGGCTAAGGCAATACAGCAGAGACAATTTTCTATTAATGAGGTCTCAAAATGTCGGATATTTGCTGAATGTCTGTGGCAGCCGCACGTAGGCACAAAGAGTTTGTGAAATTATTATATCTTTTCAAGGCCCAAGGGGCACAGGCTTCAATAGCCCAGCAATCTAAGCTTCGAGACCTCGTGAGTGGGAAATTCCATATGTTCTCTAATATAGAGGAAGCTCAGGAGCTGCTGAAAGAGATCTCTTCTTCAAAATGAAAATGTATATAATTTGATGATAACAGGCTCCAGGGTCGGGGGTGGGAGTGTCACCCAGGGTGCAGCTCCAGGTCATCCAATAGTGTAGTAAGGGGAGGGTGAGATGTGGTTAGTGGGGTTCCACACATCACTTGGGTTGGGTTTTTTGGGGGGGTGGTAATGGGGGGTAAATGGCAGTAAAAAGAGCAGTAGCAAAGGGGACAAATTGTATAGCAAAGCAAATGGCTTTAACTTAATAAAAGGCGAGACCTATTGCATTTTTAATGCTTGTTGTTGGAGTTTCTGACTAGATGCAACGAATGCCATGGGTCTCTTCTCGTCGTCGAGCGCTTCCTGTGAAGAACTCCTGGCTCTGTCCAGGGAGGACAGGAAGCGGAAACAGACACCTTGCGTTTCTCCGGCCCTGCTTCTCACGGGTTTAGCCTCGGTTTGGGTGGTGAGGTCATCTCCCATCTGGTGCCTGCGCTGTGCTGTGCCAGTGGTGAGGTCACTCACTGCAGCGTCACATGCCCTCGTGGCCATATGTGCACTGCACACTGCACGGCTCGCCTCGCTGTCTCAGACACCACTGCACACTGCACGGCTTGCCTCGCTGTATCAGACACCGCTGCACACTGCACGGCACACCTCGCTGTGTCTGACACCACTGCTCTGCACGGCACACACACCTCACTGTGTCAGACACCATTGCACACTGCACGAACACCTTGCTGTGTCTGCACACTGCATGGCACACACAGCTCGCTGTATCAGACACCACTGTACACTGCCCGGCACACCTCACTGTGTCAGACACCACTGCTCTGCACACTGCACGGCTCGCCTCGCTGTGTCAGACACCACTGCTCTGCACACTGCACGGCACACACACCTCACTGTGTCAGACAACATTGCACACTGCACGAACACCTTGCTGTGTCTGCACACTTTACGGCACACACTGCTCGCTGTATCAGACACCACTGTACACTGCCCGGCACACCTCACTGTGTCAGACACCACTGCTCTGCACACTGCACGGCACACACACCTCGCTGGGTCAGACACCACTGCACGGCACACCTCGCTGGGTCAGACACCGGCACGTGCGCTGACCAGGCCCTGCTGGCGCATCACCTCAGCCATCACAGCATGACATCACAGGATGAATGTTGGCCCTCTCCGGACCAGCAGCCGCTCACTGACCTTTTCGCCCCGCCCACGCGCTGTTCTACCCCACCGAGGTTTCGCCTGCTTCCAAGTGCTACGAAAGTGACAAGAATAGCAATGAGACGAAGATAAAATAAAATGAGCTGCCCAGGATCGCAATGTTGGTTGATTGAAGAAGCCGGGACTATATCAAATCAAATCAAATCAAGGGCATTTATACAGCGCACACATCACCCGAAAGTCTCATGGCGCTCGCAAACAGCTCCGAAAGGAAGTGAAATGGCTTAGATGTCAAAAAGCCATGTCTTCAGCCTCTTGCGAAAAGAGTTATGGTCAGGGACATTTCGCAGATGGATGGGAATTTTATTCCAGGATGATGGGGCAAGAAAGGAGAAAGATCGTCCTCCCTTTCTAGCAGTATGTATCTTAAAAGGAGTAAGCAAAAACTGATTGCTAGACCTAAGCACCCTGCGAGGTTGATACCAGCATAATTTCCTGGTCCAGTATCTCGGACCTTTTCCGTACAACTGTTTATGAACTAGACAGAGAACTTTAAAAAGAATTCGTTTCCTGACCGGTAGCCAGTGAAGGGTTCTTAGGCATGGTGCGGAGGGCGATCTGGGCGGAAGATCCAGGACCAGCCTAGCTGCAGCATTCTGCAATATCTGTAGTCTGTCCAGAAGGTTATTGTTAATTGAAAACAGTAGGGAATTTCCATAGTCCATTCTGTTTATTATCAGCCCTTGAACTAATGGTTTCCTGGCCTCCACTGGGAGCCACTTAAAAACCTTCCGAAGGCTGCGCATTACTCCAAAACACGTGCCAATGATATGGTTAACCTGGTTCTTCATGGACAATTGGTTGTCCATGTGGAAACCTAGGTTCCGCACCGTCGATGTGGGGGTGGGACAGAGGCCAAGATGGGATGGCCACCAGTCGGCGGACCAATGCTCCTTTGCATTGCCAAAGAGCATGACCTCAGACTTGGCTCCATTTAATTGTAGGTGATTGGAGCTCATCCACCTGTCGATGTTGGATAGGCATTTATTAAAGCATAGCTGTGTTTCAGTAGGATCTGGGCCAATAGTGACCAGAATTTGAGTGTCATCTGCGTAAGATATGACATCAAATCCATAGGATCTGATCACCTTGGCCAGTGGGGTCATGTACAGATTGAAAAGGGTCGGGCTCAAAATAGAGCCCTGTGGTACTCCCATCTTGACTGGTCTCTCACATGAGAGGTTGTTTCCGATCTGTACTATTGTCACGCGGTCGGCAAGGTAGCTCTTAAACCACTCGAGGGCCGTGCCTCTGACACCTATCTCCCAGAGCCGATGCTCTAAAATGCCGTGGGAGATGGTGTCAAAGGCTGCGGATAAATCGAGCAGGACGAGGATGGCTGACTGATGTTTATCCAAAGCCAGCCTGATGTTGTCTGTTACCTCGACCAAAGCAGTCTCAGTGCTGTGTGCCGCCCTAAAGCCCGATTGGGAAGGATCGAGCAATCCCTGACTCTCCAGATGGTTAACGAGCTGCTTGTTAATCAGAGATTCTAGTGTTTTCCCGAAGTAGGGAAGCAGAGATATTGGGCGGTATATATAATTCAGAACTTTAAATTCCAAAGCAACACCTTAGACACTGCCAGGGTTTTAAGTGGAATTAAAAAAGAGAGTGGGGTCTCTAAAAGGGGCGTGGCTTAAACACAATTTACATTTCTGTGATTCCCGTAGTGATACACCCTACCAGTATGAACTTTCTGCTATTGTATACAGATATATTACGCAACAACTGAAATACCTCTAAAACTAGCCAGGACTATTGACTCTGTCAATGGTTGTTAGATGTTTAAGATAAACGAGTAACAACAATGGTTTTGCTTTTAATAATTAAAATTGAAAATGTTTTAATTCTGATATTGTGATACTGTGAATTTAACATTACTGAGGCCTGTGGATGGGATAGTGGTCGTCGGTGCCTCTATCACTTCAGTGATGTTCACTCAATGTTAGACATATGCGTCCTTTTTCTATCCACGTCTCCTTCTACGTGTCACACACCTCATCTTTGAACTTCAGCATCCTCTTTTCACTCTCCTGAATTCACTTCCTCTCACCTCCTTCACTTCGCCACCCCCAAACACACAGCGCCCTCACTCCCCTGCAAGCACTGTATTTTCTTTTACTTTTGCCAAATTTTGACAGCTGTGTACCTCTTTCACACACATCTGCACAGAAACACAACTGCAACTGAAATACTTGAGCACTGCTCTGTGCGTTCTGCCGAGAGGCCAAGGATTGGATGGCCATGTATTCTGAATACCTTTATGACCCACTGTGGGAAACGCCCCCTTCCTTCAGCCTCAGCTCCAGCGCGCGCTCAGAGGCCCGCTATAAATACACGGAGGCGACTCTGTTGAAAGTATGCGCCATTCAAGTGTAATATGCTGAACGAAAAAAAAAATACAGAGATACAAAATCCTGGAAATAGCAAACACTATTATGGAACGCAATAGTAAGTAAAACTTGTGAAATGTAAACGGAAACCATATCGCTGGCATGGATTGCCTAAACGTTTTCTTACATTCATTGTTAAACAAAAAATAGATCCGTGTTTTTGCCACAATCGAAATATGTCTTGGAAACGTTTGGAGGGGGAAGTGCTGGGAACAGGCGCCCTCGGAATGCCTGTGCGCCATGGCTCGTCTGCTTCATGGCTGTTGTGAAGACTTTTCTTATCTGCTTGTTTATTTAACAAGCAGATAAGAAAAATTCTTCACGAGGGCTGTGAAGCACAAAGAGAAAAAAACGCTCGCCATATGTTTTCATTCAGCCACTTGTTAGAATTGACTTAGGTCGTGATTAATGTTTTTCTGTGCTTTTGGTTTGCAGGCTGTCACATGGGCTGAGTGAAAACAGATGTGCTTGTCACGATGGGCGGCATCACAAAACTGCAAGGGCGTCAACAAAAGTGACAGCCAGCAAACCAAAAGCACGGAAAAAATATTAATCACGACGTAAGCCAATTGCAAACGGTCGAGACACAGGGGCGTGGATTAAAGCTCCCCTTCTTACAGTGTGTTTACTATAGCCCTCGCAGGGCGAGGAGCGCATGCGCGCTCCAATGCCAGGCGAGGCCTAAAAAGGGTAAGAACTCCAAGGACATGAACTCCTATAGACCAATCAGCCTTCTTAATGCTGATTATAAAATTCTAATGAAAATCTGGGCTCAGTGTTTTACTCCCCTGGCACAGGAAGTGATTCATAGAGACCAATCTGGGTTTGTTGCCGGGAGATGTATGTCTTAAAATACTGGGTTTTTAATACAGGCGCTTGATTTTTTTAATAATAATTGTACGCCAGCTTGCATGATGATGGTGGATGCCGACAAGGCATTTGGCCTGGTTAACTGGGACACCCTTTTCTATGGTCCTAGCAGGTTCGGCATCTCTCTTCAGGTCACTACAATGCTACAGAATATCTACCAGGGGGCTCAGGCCCCGGTGGTGATAAATGCAAATCAAGCCGGGATAGCGAACATAAATCGTGGGACCAGACAAAGGTGTCCGCTTTCTCCCTTATTATTATTTTTTTTTTATCGAACCCCTGGCCATTAAAATTCGTGATAATGGAGCAATCAGAGCACCGATCCCGGGTATGTCTAAATTAAAGCTGTTCGCTGATGACATTATTTTATATCTCAGTCCTGAGAGCCAGAATGTAGATCTGGTTCTAACAGAATTTAGCCAATTTGAATTGATTGGGGGATATAAAATAAATCAAAATAAAACCGAAATTCTGATTTTAAATACGGATAGCGATTTTCTTCCCGTAAATCTTAAATGTCAAGCTCTTAAACCGGATCCAATATGCTATTTGGGGATTTATGTCCCTAATCAATATGGGCAGCTATATAAACTGAACTATGAAGCTATGCGGTGTAAAATTTAAAAAATGTTGGATAACTGGTCGTTTCTTCCATTAACTTTGATAGGCCGTGTAGCACTTATTAAAATGTCAATACTTCCTCTACTCATTTTTCTTTTTATAAACATACCAATAAGAATTAATACTAGTTATTTTAAAGAGCTTGAAATTATGTTTAGAGAGTTTGTATGGAACAAGAAGTCACCCAGGGTTAAACTCTCAATGCTACAACTAGCGATCAATCAGGGTGGGTTAGCACTACCACAAATTCGTACGTATTATGAAGCAGCCATCCTAGATTTAACAGCTCGCTTGTTGGCATTAAATGGCCAATTTTTCTTGGGAGAAAATGTTGCTGGAATCTGGCACGCAGATACCGACATTTCTAAAAACCGCAAAACGTCCAAAGAAGACCAGATATAAGACTCTGCAGGAATATTCCTTTAGATTACAGTCCTTTTTTAAGCGAGCTGGTTCTTCTGGGTTTTATTACCTAAAATTTGGGGAATGTAAAAATGTAGGTCTCCAAATTCAATCTAGTCATCTTAGAAATTGGAAGTAATGCGGTCTAGAAGAACTGGGGCGTTTTCTTATCCAGAACAGAGTAATTACCTGGCAAGAGACTCAGAATAGATGTGGGGACCGGAATGTACCTGGCTTTTTTGAATTTTTACAGATCTTATATTTTCTAAATAGATATATTCTTTCGTCTACTGGTGTTCCAACTAAGCTGGTGACAGCCCTATTTGGAGCAAAAGTAAGAGGGGTAGGCAACTGGTACCGTCTTCTGTCCATCCAAAATGCATCGCCACTGGTTGAGAAATTTTTAGAAAAAGTAACCCGGGAAACTCAATGTACCTTCTCGAGCCAGGAGTGGCAGGTCATATCTCAGTTAGGGAGTAAGGCTTTAAGAGCAGCCAATTGTAAGAGAATGGCCTTTTTGTCCCAGTGGCTGGCATACTATACTCATAAAGCTCTCAATAAAAAATTTCCAGATGTGGAGAATAGATGCTTTCGCTGCCAGGCTGAAGGGGAAGGGGCCTGGGTACATATATATGTTTTACGTGTCCAAAGCTAGGGCAATTCTGGGTTATGATTTTTTCAGCCTTAAGTTGTGTGATCCAGAAGAAGGTAGATTCTGAGGTTGATGTCGCCCTCTTCGGTATTACCAGATCCAGAGCTAATTTGACAAAAGCGGAGGAGACCTTTCTAGCTATTTCCTCCCTCGTTGCTCGTTCCCTAATTCTTCAGAATTGGAGGTTGGAGGAAGCACCTTCATATGTGAGCTGGCTAAACAAGATGAAACGTAATAGGACTTTCGAAGAAGCATATGCAAGGCGGGTGGGTGCCATAAAAAAATTCACTGCGAATTGGAAATACTTAGCAAACCTCGAAGCAACGACGGAATAGTGGTCTTATTGATCTTTTTAAAAGCTCTGGAACTGGGTGAATTTTTTAAAACGTTATAGCTAGTAAAGGATACTCTGTTCTGGGTCTTTTAGTTTTTTTGTGTGCATTTTAGCACTTAAGCACTTTAGAAAGTTAGAACGGGATATTTATAAAAAGAGGGGATACTAATTGATGCACTTTTGAAAAATGAGTACTCTGCCAGATTATGGTTGTCATATGTTTTCTTTGCACTTACTTTGCACTTTCACTGTATGGATTTATTTATGATGTTTATGTGATGATCAATTGGTTTTTAAAATTCCCTGTTATTATTATTATTGCTATGCCTCTTATGCTCTGCTCAATAAAAAACTTTTTTTTTAAAATACAGAGGCATATTAGCAAGAACGGCGTTAAAATTATCGCCGTTTAGCGGCAGGAAACTCCCGCTAAAGCGGCGATAATGGGCTTGCTAATATGCGTTATGGAATTCAATAGAAGCCCAGGTTAGATGTGCAGGACATCTAACCTGGGCTTCTATTGGAATTCTATAACGCATATTAGCAAGCCCATTATCGCCGTTTTAGCGGCAGTTTCCTGCCGCTAAAACGGCGATAATTTTAACGTGGGTCTTGCTAATATGCCCCGTAATTTGTATGGATTTTTTTTTAACTTGGTTTCAACATAAAAAACAAAAACAGGCCATCAAATCTAGGAATGAGAAAAAAGAAAACTAATGGTTTTTGTCACACTTTTGCTCTTTCACCAATCTGTTATGAATAGTTGTGCTCTGCCCCACCATGGTAAAACACCTTGGAGCACCTGCGATTTTCCGTCTATGCCAACTACAAGTCACAATGTGCTCAAAGTGGTTCTGGTGGCACTGCATTACCCAATCCAAGTGATGGTCCTGCTGTCAAAGTGGAGACCTAAGCATCCCGCTGATGTTGCTCTAAATGAGCTAACCAGATGGGGGGCATTCATCTCATATACCTCCACATTCCAATAGTACCATCGCTGTACTTTTTGTCACTGCCCCAAGAAAATTCCTTTTTGCAGATGTTGCATGTGCCAAAACATGATGAGACTTTTTTTATTCCTTCCAGAATGCTGAAGAATTGTCACATAAGATATTTCTTTGTGGCCTGGCGAGAGACCTCCTCCTCCTCATGAAACTCCTGCTCATTCCGATACCATGATGAACCACTAATTATTGAAAAAGTAAAAATACAGATATAGGATAACACATGGTGTTGTTTCAACCAAGTGCAAACCTCAAATGAGGTTTAAAGTAGGCCTGGGCGGTAAATTCCGCTCCGCTCGCAGAATTTGCGGAATTTTGGCAATTCCGCGTTCCGCGGAGAACGCGGAATTGCCGAAAATTCCGCGATCCGCGATGTAGCGGAATTTTTTCCTTGTTCGCGCTTTCAAAATGCATGTTCACATGCGCAGGAGCGACTTACCGGAATACCTGCGTTCGCCGACGAGTTTTCCTATCCGTTCGCGTGTGCCACGAGATTTTGGTAGCCGGCCGCGTGATCCCGCGAGAGTGTGCGATCGCGAACACGTCATTCGGACGCGTCATCAGACATCCGCGTTCACGAACAGGAAACACGCATCGCGAGCGGGCGGGACAAGTGAAACAAGATGGCCGTGCCAATTGGCGACCGCATGGGCAAGTTCGCAAGATATTTCCCCCCGAGCACGCAAACAGCGTCCCCGAACAGGAAAAACGCATCGCAAACGGGCGGAACAAGCAATTCCGCAACCTCGCGGAATTCTGCGTAGCTCCCGGAGATTTTTTACCGTTTCGCGGAACTTTGCGTAACACGACTACGCAAATTCCGCCCACCCCTTGTTTAAAGGCCGGGTGCTTCCTATAAATGACCCATGACATTGATTTTAACCAATCAGATGTTTTTCATATGTGTGACACCACTCCCGCGGGAGTTCTGTGGGACTCTCGTGAGTCTCTTGTGGGAGTGTGAAAGTTAAAAACTGAGCAATTTTTACACAATAAAACAGAAAGGATCTTCATTAACCATCCCAGTGCGCTCTAACCACTATGATCAAACTTAAATAAAAGCATTCTTTCACAGAATACTCAACTTTCAGAATTTGCGGCGCTCTCGCAAGCCCCCTGCGGAAGCTGTTACTGGAAGCATAGGCTACTCAGGGATCCTGTGGAGACTCTTCAATGGCTTAAGGACTCCTGCAAGAGTCCTGTGGGAGCATAGAAAGTCAAAAACTAAATACACTAGAAAACACAAATAAATTACTAATATTGAAAGCTACTTTTGAAAATTGACTGGAAAATCTAGGAGCAAAATTAGTAATATAAATTACTTGCATAATTACATTTTCTCCTATGTAAAAAAAATAAAAGCTCACTTTAATAGAAATAATAATAGTGGTTTTTGCCTGTGGCCTCTCTGTGAAGAGTTGAGTAGATGGCAGTAGGGTCCACCTAATGGGGCTTTGGGTGCCTAGAGGGAGTTGGCTCTCCATGAAGAGCTGTGCATAGGTTTGAAGACTGTACATAGTAGGCGTTTGACCATTTAATAGGGCTTGGGTGTCTTAAGGGAGTGGACTCTCCATAAAGAGTTATTTACATGGCAAAGGATGTGTGCAGTAGGGGTCTTGAGGGGCTGGGCTATATGGGCTATTGTATATATGTTTTATATATATATATATTCACTGAAAAAACCATAGGTTTCAGGGACGTTATAGTTAGAAATTAGCATTTAAAAAACCTTTGAAATTCACTGAAAAAACCATAGGTTTCAGGGACGTTATAGTTAGCTGGACATTTCACTCGTACAAAACCATAGAAATTCCACCGTTATAATTAGTTCAGCTAACTATAACTCGCGCCCCCGCAATACACTGCTGATGACGTCACATATTACATCATTCATGACATGGTCAGTGACATCACTGATGACATCACTGATGACATCTCAAATGACATCACTGATGACATCACTAATGACATCTCAAATGACATCACTGATGACATCACTGATGACATCATCCAGTGACTGTGTGTTTCTGTAATTTTTTTAATATGTTTTATATATATTCCAAGGTGTATGGAAGAATGAGTGGGTGTATAAGTGTCTGGATGGAGGATTTAGTAGGTGAGTGACTGACTGTATAAGTGAGTGATTAAATATGTCTTACTGAATACATGGGTTAGTGACTAAACTGTGTGAATGTCTGTGTTAGTCTGTCTGTTGTTGTGTAAGCTGCTGCATGGGTTGGTCAGTAGCTACATCAGTGTCTATATAGGTTATTTATTGGCTGTCTGAGTATTTTTGGGGGAGATTGAGTGTGTGTGTGGGTGGGTGGGAGGTGTGTGACTCTGTGCATAGATGTGTGAGTGGTTGATTCACTGGGTGTATGGGTTCAAGAGTGCATGTGGAAACAGCTGTATGGGTGCATGAGTGTGTGTATCGGTGTCTTGGTGAGTGAATGAATGTCTGAGTGGTACATGTCCAAGTAACTACATATGTAAAAGGCAGTGTATGTGAGAGTTGAAGTATATAAAGGACTCTACATGATAGTCAGTGATTGTGAGACTGGCTGTATAGATCAGTGTGTACTTGTATCACTGATTATATAACACAGTATGCGTTAGTATCTGTATGAATAAGTGAGGTGGTGTGTGTATAATTGTATAAGTGAGTAAATGGGAGTGTGATAGATTATTAGCATGACTGAGTAGGTGTGTGAGTAACTGCATGGATGAGTGGCAGTGTGTGATTGTCTGTATAGGTGTATGAGTGCATATGATAGTGGTGTATTGATGAGTGACTGCATGTATGAGTTATTGTATGGATGAATGAGTGGATGTGTGTGTAGACCTAGCAATCAGTGAGTGCGTATGTAGTAACTGGTATTGGTGTCAATGATCTAGACAATGGTAGTCTGTATTTTACAGTGGGTGTATGAAAGGTTATATTAGAGTGTGAGGAGGTGCATCAGATTTTCACGTGGATGATGTCGTCAGTGATGTCATCAGTGATCTCATCAGTGATGTCACTGACCATGTCATGAATGATGTAATATGTGACGTCATCAGCAGTGCATTGAGGGGCGCGAGTTATAGTTAGCTGAACTAACTATAACGGTGGAATTTCTTTTTTTTTAAATAAAAATGTTATTGCTTTTTAAACAAATACATACCTCCCGCTTCACCTCCCTCCCCCCTCCCTTTCTCAGATAAATACACAAAAAAATATAGGAACTTTCTCTTTGTTACACATTTCATTATTGTCATAAAACAAATCTTGATTCTTTTGTTACTAAACAATTCATCACAATCGATTCCCACAAGCTGCTACTAGTCCTTGCCCCTCTACCATCCTTCCACGTAGTATATCTACATTCAGCTTATCCACTCTCGGCCTGTCTTTGCATCCATTGAATAAGCGAATTCCATATAGCTAACCCTTGTTTACGTTTATTCCTTCCCTTCCTTTTGTATATGGCTACCTCTAGACTGCATGTCGCCAGCAATCTTGATCTCCATTGATAGAATACCGGTGGATTTGGATCCAGCCAAGCTGAAGCGACAAACATCCTTAGGACCGCCATTGCCACAAAGACATTCACACAGTTTAGTCACTAACCCATGTAAGACACATTTAATCACTCACTTATACAGTCAGTCACTCACCTACTAAATCCTCCATCCAGACACTTATACACCCACTCATTCTTCCATACACCTTGGAATATATATAAAACATATTAAAAAAATTACAGAAACACACAGTCACTGGATGATGTTGTCAGTGATGTCATCAGTGATGTCATTTGAGATGTCATCAGTGATGTCATTTGAGATGTCATCAGTGATGTCACTGACCATGTCATGAATGATGTAATATGTGACGTCATCAGCAGTGCATTGCGGGGCGCGAGTTATAGTTAGCTGAACTAATTAGAACGGCGGAATTTCTTTGGTTTTGTACGAGTGAAATGTTCAGCTAACTATAACGTCCCTGAAACTTATGGTTTTTTTCAGTGAATTTCAAAGGTTTTTTAAATGCTAATTTCTAACTATAACGTCCCTGAAACCTATGGTTTTTTTAGGGAATTTCTAAGGTTTTTTAAATGCTAATTTCTAACTATATCGTGCCTGAAACCTCTGGTTTTTTCAGTGAATTTCAAACGTTTTTTAAATGCTAATTTCTAATTATAATGTTCATTAAACCTATGGTTTTTTTCAGTGATTTTAAATTATCATTCCATTCTCAACCTAGTGAAAACAGCCGATATCGCCAGTTTTCCAACAATAGCTTCCGCAAAAACATTCGCCACAAATGAGAGTGACAACTAACGCTAATAATATGCAGAGTAGGCGTTCCTGTGCAAAAATAACATGAAAACACCACTTCCCGATATTTTCAACGAGCAGCCAAATCTGGGGTGCGATCCAAAAACAGGCGATAAGCTGCATTAGCAGTAGGAATTTAACATCTGCCTTTTACTGGTGTAAAGCAGGACGACTACCTACAGTGTGAAAGGGAGCCCAGCCCAGAACCACATCTGAAGACCAACACATGTCATAGAGCTACTGACCATGCAGCTCCGACACCCAAGAAGGCCACAACACCCACTGCCATCACCCTCAGGACCTCCCCCCCGGACCACCCCCCTCCCTACTACCACCGAGGCAGCCAGAACAGGACAGCGGACCTTCCAAAAATGGCATGGTCCCTCAGCCATACAATAGCTGAATCTTGGGAGATGTGGCAACCAAGTATGTGTCAAGGACGCAAGTCACCCATCAATAAAAATTTACACAATACCAAGTGTAGCGGTGATGTGGTGAACAGACCTCACTATGCAGAGCAGAAACCTCTCCATGTGGACATATACTGCTGGTGCTTGTAGTGTTGTGGACAATAGACGCAACCATGTTACCTCAGGCAGTGGGGAAGATCTCGGTCATGTAGCTGTGTTGTCCCCCCCTGGAAGCGGAAGCGGAGTGGGCTGGTCCAACGTACGCCACTCCAGCATAGGAGTATGAATAAATAGGCTGGGGCTCTGGGCGTGGTTCACTTGTGGGAAGGCCAAAGCATCTGCCAGGGTGGCAGCCCTCAGCCTGCCCTGAGGCCTCTGCCGTGACCGCTGGCCTCCTCGACACAGGCCCCCTGCGAACCCAGCAGCAGAGCACCACAGACTTATGTCTGTACAGACTACTGCCTTCGATCTACACTGCGGACAGCAGGGCTCACAATTCAGATCGAGTCGCGATTGCAGATGACGCAGTCCAGTAAGCAAGAGACAGTGATCCCAGTGCGGCCCGCCCGGACCACGCATCATCGCAGACTGCGCACACACTGAGTGCTTCAGGTGCCACTAACTCAGTGCACCACAAGTCAATGCCACGTGGACTTATTAAGACAGAATTCATTAGTCAAAAGACATTGCTACCACTGCGGCCTGCCCGGACCACGCATCATCGCAGGCTCCTCACACGCTGGTTGCTTCAGGTGACACTAACTGTACAGCTCAACTCAACACCACGTGGCTGTGGGCCCTTGCTGACCTCTGCCTCCGGCCTACACTGCGGTCATCAGGGCTCACATTTAAAATTGACTCTTGATTCATTAATTGCAGAGTCCAGTAGGCAACTAAGGATTACATCCCTAAAACCTATATAATATCCTTTTAGTATCCTTGCTTCAAGAACTTGTTTTATGTCAGTTATAGCTTTAGTACAATGACCAAATTCATCTTCAAAGTCCAAAGGAACACTGAATGGCAGTCTACACTGCGGACAGCAGAGCTCACAATTTGAATTCTGTCTTGATTTATTAATTGCAGACAGAATTGTACTCTATGTCCTCGAATTTTGTCAAGAGGAAGTGACAAAAAGCATTCCTTGATGTCTGTGCTGACTACTGCCTTCGATCTACACTGCGGTCAGCAGGGCTCACAATTCAGATCGAGTCGCGATTGCAGATGACGCAGTCCAGTAGGCAAGAGACATTGCATCATCGCTGGCTGCGCACACGCTGAGCGCCACATCTACCACTAACTGTATGCAGCTCAAGTCAACGCCACGTGGCTGTAGGCCCTTCCTGACCGCTGCCTCCGGCCTACACTGTGCTCAGCATGGCTCAAAATTCAAATTCAGTCTTCATTCATTAATTTCAGAGTCCAGTAGGCAACTAACTATAACGTCCCTGAAACCTACATATTTCGACAGTGTATTCCATAAATGTTTCATCTTTTGTTCCATACACCCACACTGCGGTTAGCAGAGCTCACAATTTAAATTGAGACATGATTTATTTATTGCAGCGAGAATTGTACTCTATGTCCTCGAATTTTGTAAATAGGAAGTGACTAAAAGCATTCTTCGATGTCTGTGCTGACTACTGCCTTCGATGTACACTGCGGATAGCAGGGCTCACAATTCACATCGAGTCCCGATTGCAGATGACTCACTCCAAAAGGCAACAGACATTGCTCCAAGTGCGGCTCGCCCGCACCACGCATCCTCGCTGGCTGCGCACACGCTGAATGCTTCTGATGCCCCTATCTCAGTGCAGCACAACTCATGGACCCTTTATGATACAATGTTTTGTGTATAATTTCACATCTGCTGCCCCTACCTCAGTGTACCACAAGTCATGGACCCTTTACGATACAATCTTGTGTGTATTATTTCACATCTGTTGCCCCTACCTTAGTGCAGCACAAATTATTGACCTTTATGATTGAATCTGTGTGTCTGATCCAATGATTACTGTTGTACTTGTTGCCAGCACCAACCATTCCCGGAGGGCTGGCTTACACTCACCCCGACACGCATCCAGCACAGACGTCACTGGACATGTGACCCTGGTAATAAAAATGAGTCGAGCGCACGTGCCCGTACCCAGTTCCACTATCTATCTGTGTCCGTGTGTTCATTATGTATGCAAGATGCCGCCCCTGGGCCCTAACACATTACATTGTGCTGTGGACAGCGTATGCAACCATGTTACCTCTGGCAGTGGGGAAAACTTCGGTTATGTAACTTTCTCTCGGTCATTGTACAAGTACGTACGTAAAGACTGGATCATTAGAGTACTGCAAGGAGAGTGTATAGTGAATTTATAAGTGCTTGGGGATTGGCAGAGTAATTGTATAAGTACATATGTTGGCGCAGCCTAACCCGAACACAAGCTTGGCTCTAATTGGCTGCCCTCCATGTGCCAAAAACTGAAACTTGAACTTTGCATGGCCCTGTATTGCTACAGATGCAACACTCCACTGAATGTGCAATAAACATTCATATCCACACAGATGTGTCATGTCCACCATCTTTCATGTGTGGAACTATGGATGAATGTAGGGTCAGTGATTCCCCGTACCTTTCATGTTGGCCATGTTGTGGGACTTGGCTCACAGAGTGACACATTGGCGCTTGAAACCCGGGTGACGTCAGCACTACAACAGGGACACCCGCATCAGTTGATTCCTCATACAGCCCAGGACGGAGCCACGCCCATAGCTCCGGAGTCATTCTTCACAGCCTCACGCAGGACTGGCATACGCCAAGCCAGCCCACTCCGCTTACGCTTACAGGGAAGGACAACAACGCTACATGGCCCAGATTTTCATTGCAGTGATCTGCTGGTCACACCCTAGTTGTCAGTACGCTACATCCACTCCCTCATGGCTTCATGGCTAGTATACACCCATACCACACCCATCCAGCACAGCCGTCACAGGACACGACCGTGCCAATAAAAAAGACTGGGCGCATGTGCTCGACGCCATTTCAGAGTTGCTCACACCGGATACACTGCGGCCGGCACAGGCACACCGGCAAGGGATGGTGACTTTCGGTCCACTGAGGTACGGGTACTCTAACTGCTGAGCGGGTGTGCAGCCTGCGGTGATGGCCCGTCCCGGCGGTCTAGACAGCTCTGGTTTTATGTGCCCTGCTGGACCGCAGTTTAGGCCTCAGCCATCAGACAGCGCAGGCCTACCGCCACGTGGCGTCGCCTCGCTGGTCACAGAGTTAGTGGCACTCGCAAGGGCTGAGCGGGTGTGCAGCCTGCGATGAAAAGCCTGGTGCACTGGTAGGTCCTCTTCCACGGCGAAATCAAGACCCAGCACCAAATGTGAGACCTGGTGGCCTGCGGAGTGGGGCTGCATGATATGCAGGGTGCCGTGTCCGCGGGCCCTGGGCTTGGGGCTTGCAGCGGCATGTGGTAGGCCCTCTTTTCTACACGCAGGTTGCGAAAGGTGAGCAGAGAGGCTTGTTAGCGCAGCAGCGGGCAGTCACCTCCGGGCAGTGGGAGTGGATGGGGTGCAGCAGCTTGGGTGCGCAGCGGCGGACAGTCACCTCCGGGCAGTTGGAGTGGATGGGGTGCAGCAGCCTGGGTGCGCAGCAATGGGACGACACCTCTGGGCAGTGGAAGTGGATGGGTTGCAGCAGCCTGGGTGCGCAGTGGCGATCAGACACCTCTGTGAAGTGGATGGGGTGCAGCAGCCTGGATGCACAAAGGCGGGACAGAGAATTAGGCGTGTGCAGTTGTATGTACTCTGCCATTACTGATTCCATACTACATTTCAGATGAGTAAGCTTGAGGGCTCTACTATGTCCCGGCACGTGGTTGGAGACACACCGGCGACGGAAAGGTGAGCTGTGAGGGTTTTGTCCACAGTGTGGGCACTCACTGTCCCTCTCCATCTCTTCCTTTCTCTCCCTCACACTCTTATCTCTCTCTTCCTCTCGCTCTCCTCTATCTCTTCCTCTCTCACACTGTTTTTCTTTCTCTCTCTACCTCTCTCTCTCTTCTCTCTCTCACATCTTCCTCTGTTTCTCTCTTCCTCTTTCTCTCTCTCTCTCCTCTCTCTCACTGTTTCTCTCTCTCTTCCTCTCTCTCTCACTCTTTCTCTCTGTCTACCTCTCCTCTTTCTTTCTTTCTCTCTCTCTTCTCTCTCACTCTTCCTCTGTTTCTCTCTTCCTTCTCACACTGTTTCTCTCTTTCTCTCTCTCCCTCTCTCTCACTGTTTCTCTCTCTCTTCCTCTCTCTCTCTCTCACTCTTTCTCTCTGTCTACCTCTCACTCTTTCTTTCTTTCTCTCTCTCTTCCTCTCTCTCACTCTTTCTCTCTCTCTCTCCTTTGGTGGACGCATGACGCACAATCTTATCTTGCTTTTTGTCTAACAGGCTGTGATTCACAGATTGACGACCCCCCCCCGACACGGACCTCCCGCCATGAGGCGATGACTTCAGTTCCACTGAGTTAGTGCCACCAGACCTGAGCGCGTGTCCATCCTGCGATGATGCGTGGCCATCCTGCAATCAACACCCACTTTGAATTGTGAGCTCCACTTGACCGCGTGTACGCAACGCCTAAGGAGGTTGCTTCGGCACGTGGTGGACCCTCTTAGACACACGCCGGTGGCGGAAGGTGAGCAGAGAGGCTTGTTTCCGCAGCAGCGAGCAGTCACCTCTGGGCGGTGGGAGTGGATAGTGTGCAGCACCCTGGGTGCACAAGAGCGGGCAGACACCTCTGAGCAGTGGGAGTGGATGGGGTGCAGCAGCCTGGGTGCACAGGAGCGGGCAGACGCCTCTAGGCAGTGGGAGTGGATGGGATGCAGCAGTCTGGGTGCGCAGGAACGGGCAGTCACCTCCGGGCAGTGGGACTGGATGGGGTGCACCAGCCTGGGTGCCCAGCAGCGGGCAGACACCTCTGGGCAGTGGGAGTGGATGGGGATACAGCAGCCTGGGTGCGCAGAGGCGGGCAGACACCTGCTGGGCGGCGGGAGTCGATGGGGTGCAGCAGCCTGGGTGCGCAGGGGCGAAACAGAGAATTAGGCGTGTGCAGTTGTATGTACTCTGCCATTACTGATTCTATACTATGTTTCAGATGACTAAACTTGAAGACTGCACTATGTCCCGGCACGTGGTTGGAGACACACCGGTGGCAGAAAGGTGAGCTGTGAGGATTTTCTCCACAGTGTCAACACTCACTCTCCCTCTCCATCTCTTCCTTTCTGTCACTCACACTCTTTCTCTCTCTCTCACTCTCTATCTCTTCCTTTCTCTCTCACACTCTTTCTCTCTTTCTATGTCTCTTCCTCTCTCTCTCATTCTTTCTTTCTCTCTCTCTTCCTCTCTGTCTCACTCTTTCTCTCTCTCTCTACCTCTCTCTCACACTGTTTCTCTCTTTCTCTCTCTCTTCCTTGTATCTCACTCTTTCTCTCTTTCTCTCTCTCTTCTCTCTCTCACTCTTTCTCTCTTTCTCTGTCTTCCTCTCTGTCTCACTCTTTCTTTCTCTGTCTCTTCCTCTCTCTCACTCTTTCTCTCTCTCTCTCTCTCTCCTTTCATGGACGCATGACGCACAATCTTATCTTTCTTTTTGTCTTGCAGGCTGTGATTCACAAATTGTCGAGGGATGACACGCCATACCTGTACCTACTTTTATTTTGTTGTTTTGTTTAAATAAAATGTTTTATATGTAAATCCATAGATGACTGAGATTCTTATTTGTCCAACCTCACATGCATCTTCTTTACTATAATTGTGCGACATCAGCCAATTTGTTACGTTCCAGATTTCCTAAGGTTGCTGTCACATTTGTTTGTGTGGAGGGAGGTGATGGCGGACAAGGGGCTGGTGGCGGGGAGTGTCGGAGCAGTGTTGGGTGTCCGAGCTGCATGATCGTTGGCTCCATTGCATCTGTTGTCATTCACGTGTGGCTCTGGGCTGGGCTCCCTTTCATATTGCAGGTTGTAGTCCGACTTTACACCAGCTCAGAGCAGGTGTAAACTTTCTGCTACTAACGCACCTTATCGCCTGTTTTGTACTCTCTTCGACGATCTTGCTGGTGGTTGAGACACTTGCAAAGTGATGTGTTCGCTGCTTTTTGCAGGAACGCCTACTCTACATCTCATTAGCAATATTTGCCGGAGTCATCCGTGACAATGCTTTTTGAGGCTGCTATCGCTGGTAAACTGGTGATATGGGCTGTTTGCTCCAGCTTGTGAATGGTGCGTTAAATTTATCACCATTTTGGTTGCGATAAAGTGCCGTTAACTCGGCGATATGTCCTTGAGAATATACCCCTCAGTGTTTGAAAGACTTAAGAAGTACTCAAGTGCCGCGCTGAGAACCGCGCACCCATCGCTTTCACAAGTTTGCTATGACAGGGCGGGAGAGAGCGAGGGAGAGAGACGGAGTGAGATAGCACAAGCAGCGCAAGGCTGCACGGGCACCTGGCTCCACATGCCAACATGTGTGTGTGCATCGCCATCCGTGCACAGGCAATTCCCCCACAATGCAGCCCACACACATAGCAATCACAGAACATCAGCAATGAAGGCAATGTGGTACAAAACTCCCCTCATATGGGTTCTGTGTCTGGTGTGTGTGGCGGGGTGATGACTGAATGGCTGTGTGCCCCTGACACATCAGACTGCGTAGGTGATGGGGCTGCATCAGATGTTGTCCAGCACCTATGCAAAAACCATGTCTGGCTCACAGAGGTGGAGCTTGCCAAAGGGATACACCCCTGTTGCACATGCGACAGTCACTTCTTCCCTGTGTTGGGACGAGGCTCATTGTGGCACACGAGTGGACAATCTTTACAACACATCTCACAGTTAGACACCAGTGGAGTGGCATAGGCTTTATTGGCATGTGCATGTGAGTACGGACGAGGCAACGGCCACAACAGGCACGGACATGCTTAAGACACTTACACGCAGCATGGGTACATGTCGAGGGGCAGATGATGTTGGGACTGAAATGGACAAGATTTATCACATATGGCAATGCTCACAGCCCACCTTGCCTTGCTCCCCAACAACTTAGATTTCCTAAGAACACCCAAATGCAAAGCCTCGCAGTACCACACCACCCTGACTGACATTGAAATCTCCCTCTCAGTGTAAAATGAGACCACAAAGTGTGCACATAACATTTCTTCTTTTTTGTGTGGAGGATATGCCACAGCTCTCAGCAATGATTTGAATGTGGGTGCAACGTTGTGGGACATGGGTTGCTGTTTTCGTGGGTGTCAAGTCCATCCCATGCGGGGGTACCACAGGCAGGGGCTTCTATGTGTGGGCTGTGGATAAGTTGGATGGTTTATTTGGCGTCTGCAAGAGAAATAATAGCGACTGCACTCCTTCCCTTGTACCTTTTAAGTTTTTGCTAATTGCCAAATGAATGCGTGCAAAACAGCGCAGTGTATCATCCCACCACGGCATATCATAGATACTGCCACAAGTGCCTTAATTCGCGCACCCAGCTGCTGCACTGCTTGACGAAGAAAGATACCAAAATGAACCATATCATCCATAGTAATCCAATTAATCCATGGTGAACCATCCGGTAAACTATATATTAATCCATATCTTCATGTAATTATAGAATCACTCCGGAGACAGCAATTTGACCAGAATGCTTTATTCGTGCATATTCAAATGCCTTCTGTCGCCCATCCAGGCTTTTACATTGGCACGTGCTGTCAATCAAATTTCGATGCGGACACATATAATAACCTAATGCATTTCGAACTACTTTGTTCTTCGTCAGGGGTTTGCTGTAAAAAAATCAAAAACAGCTACTTAACCGACCGTTCAAGCATAGACTCACTGAATGCTCTCAAAAGATATTATCGAACCTTGCTTCTACCCAAACTTAACCTCCCTTGATCTGCCATACTTTGTATCACCTCCCGATCGCCATAAACATAAAGAGAAAAAATATCACTAGCCCTCCCCAGTTTACCCACTACATAAAAATAACAGTTCACCTTTACCTTAAAAGCGCAGAGTCTGGCATACTCAACCTTTCCGTACCACGCTGTTAGTTGAAAAATCAACACCATTCTGCCTCCCCCATGGACTCTACTTATATCCGGCTCTCGCACGTGTGCCTAATCCCATTGCTAAATTGGAACAGAACCCTTACACCAAAATCACTTGCGCTTGCACATTAACCAAAAAGTATTCCTACCAGTGCCATGATGCACTTCACGTGTGTGCAACGTTGTGGGACATGGGTTGCTGTTTTCATGGGTGTCAAGGCCATCCCATGCAGGGGTACCACAGGCAGGGGCTTCTATGTGTGGGCTGTGGATAAGTCAGATGGTTTATTTGGTGTCTGCACAGTGCCCCCTGTGAGGGGGCACGACTCACTGTACGTGGGGTCTGCATGGTGCTCTGCCTCCGGGGTGCGGCAATTGTCTGCTCTGCCGATAGTGATCAGGTGTGAGGGTCCGACAGGTTCACATGTCGTGCTACATCGCCATGTGTGTGCTCTCACCGAGCAGTGTGTTCGAATTGGCAAAGTTGCCAAACGACGCTGTGTTGCTCGGACCATGGACCTGCGTCGCCTTGGACAGGTGTGTGTGCACACGCGTTATTCCATGCACATGCATCCAGAGCTCGACCAAAGGGAGACGTGTCCTCTGTTTTGGTGGGATATGTGAGCAATCCCCACAGTGCAACAAGTTGTTGGGCCATGTGCTGTGGGTAGCAATAGGATGTGGCTGCAGGTACGTAGTTACTCATCCATGAATGCCCGTGCAGTTTCATGTGCAATGTGTTCCAATAGTATGTCGTTGTCGTGTTCAAGGAACACCAGGGTGAGCCAATCCATTAGGTGGTCCGGGCAGGTGTGCTCAGCCCACGCCGTCTCACCGATCCGCAACACAGCCCACTAGGGGAGCGCCTCGATGTGGTCACTGCGCACGAGAAATTGTGCCATCTCCCATGCACAACTACCAATACATACGCAGTATGTCAAGTCATCCCATGCACGGCTGTCTCGGTTACACTCCTGTTCATGATCCAACAGGGGGCGCAAACACAAATCATAGTCCAATTTATCAACAGTTGTGTTGGATAGGTAGACATCCATGGGACACTCGAATGTGCATGTTCGGCAGTGGAACCAGGGCTGGACGCAGGTGACGTGGGCAATGCGGAAGATGAGCCTGTAACTGATCCACATTCCATCTCTGTTAAGTTAATAACACATGAATTTTCTACTGTCACCACTTTTCCACTATTTCCAGACTGAGCATAATTTCCAAACGTGCCACATTCTGTTTATCTCGCCGGAATAGATATACAAATCGAAATTAACCCTACATCGAATTTTCAAAACCATACAGGGCCATATTCACAAGAATGGCGATAACATTATCGCCGCTTTAAGCGGCAGGAAACTGCCGCTAAAGCGGCGATAATGTTATCGCTGGTCTTGAGAATATGGCCCACAGTCTTTTACAGATGACAACTTACACTTTTTCTTTGTGAAAAACTCCTAAACATATATAAAGTACTTGTTTAGCAACTAGTTACACATTATGCTTATATTAGAACCAATAAAACAGCAGACTTTACTAACACAATGTTATTTAGAAATAAAAAATACTTTCAAAGCTAAAAATATCGTCTCAAATACTTAACCACTACTACAAAACACATAACACACCTTCTTAATTTCTAATTTACGTTAGTAGTTGGTATGCAGATTTCAAATGTCACAAACGCATGCAATTCTTTTCTTGTCACACAGTACATGTAATGCACCGCTTTCATCAAGAATGGAACCAGTAATGGCACAATTTCCCTGTTGCTCCACACATAAATACATGTAAACAACAAATCAGAATAGTTCCTTATTTTTTTAGATTGCAAAACATCTCTTTATTGCTTATTTTTGAACTTTCCATATAAACAGTTTTTTAAGGACACATACAGGTGAAAAGTTCAACGTATTGTATCAACACTTTCTAGAACATTCTATGACAAGTGCAGGTTAAAAGTTCATCATTTTTTAAACCTACCGATATTTTTTTTGCAACATTTTCTCCAACATTTAACGGCCTGTGGAGGTCAAAAGTTCACCATTCTTTCAAGTTTCAACTGCACCTTCCAAATACAATTAGCAGGTGTGGTTGAGCTGAGCAAATTTCATCCTATAATATGTACTCCACGTATAAACTGCTATTTTATTAACCAATCACAAAGATGCTTTTCATCAAAACTAATATACACCCTACTTTTTAGGACACAATACATTTCATCTCCCAATCGGTTAACGTTTTGTATGTAAAAAAAAAGTAGTTCCCCATGTTTAAACATATCTCTTATTCTATGAACGGACTGCATGAGCTACAGACATTTAGCCATATCTTCTAGCCATACCTTCAAAATGCTAGTGTGGATTGTAGGACATAGCTATGTTTTCTGGTGCAAGAGGTATGCAGAACAGAGACGTATTGACTTAGACCTAGGTTTACAAAATGTGCACATTAAATGGTTTGCACAGAGAGGATTGAAGTGGCACCAATTGCTCCCTTTGGTTAAAACCTGTTTGCATCTCCAACACCCTGATCTCATGATTGAGCACTGTGGTGGTAACGACCTAGGCACATTGACTGGGGTAGGTTTGGAAATGCTTATGAAGGACACCTTTGGACAATTGATGTTACTTTTGCCTCAAACTGTCTTTGTATATTCCAATATATGCCAAAGACAGAAGTGGAAATGGTCAAACCAATTTTGTCATAAGATTGAAAAATCTAGGAAGAATGTCAACAAAGCTGTGTCTGCATACCTCAGAGACCATAGAATGGGGTCGATTTACAACAACAACATAAGTTTTGATATGGCTGATATCTACAGAAGTGATGGAGTACACTTCACAGATGAGGGAAACCGAGTTTTCCTGATTAACCTGAAGCTGTGCATTCGCACTTACATGTAACTCCAACTAATAAACACAAGGGCTCTTTTTAGAGCTGCCTTATATTCCCAATTTTGGCTCGCAGAGTGTCAGCTGCGGTTCGGCTAGCAGAGGGACACCTGCGGGCCGTCGGGCAGGCTCGCAGAGGAAGTGCTGCGGCCCGTGGGCTCAGCTCGCAGAGGGAGACCTACGAGCCGTTGGCTCGCAAAAGCACAGCACCGTACTGGCTCACAGAGGGAGATCTGTGGCCGGACTCACAGAGGGAGACCAACGGGCCAACAGGCCTGCTAGCAGACACACAGCTATAAGTTAACGGGCTGGCTCGCAGAGATACAACTGCGAGCCCTCCGAGCTCCAACCCGACGGGCTAACTCGCAGAGGGAGAGTAACGGGCCGACGGGCCTGCTAGCACAGACACAGCTACGAGCTAACGAGGTGGCTCACAGAGGTAGAGCTGCGGGCCCGATGGCTCGCAGACACAGAGCTGCGAGCCGACGGACTGGCTTCTAAAGGCATAGCCACGAGCTGATGATGTGGGGAGAGGGAGCGTAAAGGAGTATCTCGCACAGACAGACCTGCGGGATATTTTCAGTATTGCCTCCCAGAGGTAGAATTACGGATCCGATGCCTTTTAGAGGGAGAGATGCAAGCTGACGGACTGAGTCACAAAATGGCTGAAAGCTCGCAGTCGCAGAGCTGCGAGCCGACGGACTGGCTTCTAAAGGCATAGCCGCGAGCTGGTGATGTGGGGAGAGGGACCGTGAAAGGGGTATCTCGCATAGACAGAGCTGCGGTATATTTTTAGTGTTGCATCGCAGAGGTAGAACTACGGACCTGATGCCTTGCAGAGGGAGAGTTGTGAGCTGACGGACTGAATAACAAAATGGCTGCCAACACTTCCTAGTTTCAACAGTCCGCAGCCAATGAGCCGCAAGCTCGTGCTCGTAACGCTTCAGCCAATCAGATGTCAGAATTCTTAAATATCAATATCTGGAAAATTTGATATTTCTCTAAAACTACTGAACGGATTTACCCGATTTAAACAAAAGCGTGCTTTCTGGACCAAGACCTTTCTCTGTGCCAAATTTGGCGTAATTCCGTTCAGCAGTTTGACCTGTAGCCTTGTCTAAAGTTTCCTATGGAAATTGCATGGAGAAAACACGTTTTGGGACCCCCCTTTTTCTTAGCCCCCCTCGACGAATCCCCCAAACTTTTAGGATAGGAGCTGACCTGAAAAGAGGAACTTTTTGGAAAAATGTCATAAAGATTCGTCAAACGACGCCAAAGTTATAAGCACATCAAAAAATGCTTTTCCTATGGAAACGTGGTCCCAACTATAACTACCTACTGGCGACCGCCAGTAGGTAATATATATATATATATATATATATATATATATATATATATATATATATATATATATATATATATATATATATATATATATATATATATATATATATATATATATATTATACATATATATATATTTTTTCTCTGAAAAAATCAAAGGTTACAGGGAGTTTATAGTTAGGCTGGTATTTAACTCGTACAAAACCAGAGGAATTCAGTAGCTACAGTTAGCTATAACTCGCGCCCCCGCAATGCACTGCTTAGGACCTCACATATTACATCACTCAGGACATGGTCAGTGACTTCACTGGTGACATCACTGATGACATCTCAAATGAGTCACGCACCCACTAAATCATCCATACAGCCACTCATACACCCACTGATTCATCAATACATCTTGGTGTATATATATTTAACACTCATAAACTCACAGTCACCGGATGATGTCATCAGTGATATCACTGACCATGTCATGAGTGATGTAATATGTGAGGTCATAAGCAGTGCATTGTGGGGGCGTGAGTTATAGTATATATATATATATATATGTGGTCAAGACCGCGGAAACGTGGTCGAAACGCGTCAGGCTGGACACTCGTCTTCGCAGTTCTGTGATGCTGATTTAACTTCACCTCACAATAAAGCACTGTTTTGCAACCAGAACATGCTGTGGTCCACACCTGTTTGTCCTGCTGGCATATCAGGAGTGTGGATATTTCATATAAATATATATATATAATATATTCACTGAAAAAACCATAGGTTTCAGACACGTTATAGTTAGAAATTAGCATTTAAAAAACCTTTGAAATTCACTGAAAAAACCATAGGTTTCAGGCACGTTATAGTTAGAAATTAGCATTTAAAAAACCTTTGAAATTCACTGAAAAAACCATAGGTTTCAGACATGTTATAGTTAGAAATTTGCATTTAAAAAACCTTTGAAATTCACTGAAAAAACCATAGGTTTTAGGGACAGTTATAGTTAGTTGGACATTGCACTCGTACAAAACCCGTGAAATTCTCTCGTTATAGTTAGTTCAGCTAACTATAACTCGCGCCCCCGCAATGCACTGCTGATGACGTCACATATTACATCACTCATGACATGGTCAGTGACATCACTGATGACATCTCAAATGACATCACTGATGACATCATGCAGTGACTGTGTGTTTCTATAAAGTTTAAATATGTTTAATATATATGCCAAGGTGTATTGAATAATGAATGGGTGTATAAGTGTCTGGATGGATGATTTAGTAGGTGCGTGACTGACTCTATATGTGAGTGATTAAACGTATCTTACTAAATGCATGGGTTAGTGACTAAACTGTGTGAATGTCTTTATCCGTCTGTCTGTTGGTGTGTAAGTGGCTGCATGGGTTTGTAAATAGCTACATGAGTGTCTATGTGTTATTGATTGGTTGTCTGAGTATCTGTATGGGTGCCTGAGTGTTTGTGTGGATGGGGTGTGTGTGGCTGCACATAGATGTATCAGTGGGTGATTCACTGGGTGCATGGTTTCAAGAGTGCATCTGTGATGGACTGTATGGGTGGGTGAGTGTGTGTATGGGTGTGTTAGTGAGTGAATGTATATCTCAGTGGTACATGTGTGAGTAACTACATATGTGAAAGGCAGTATATATGTGTGTTGGAGTATATAAATAGCTATAAGCAGAGTGTGTGATTGTGATTGTGAGAGTGACTGTATGGATGAGTGTGTGCTTGTATCAGTGATTGTATAAGAGCGTAAGAATGTGCTAGTATTTGTATGAGTAAGTGAGCTGGTGTGTGTATAACTGTATAGGTGAGTAAATGGCAGTGTGATTAATTATTTGCATGACTGACTAGGTGTGTGAGTACCTCTATGGATGAGTGGCGGTGTGTGAGTGTCTATGTAGGTGTATGAGTGCATATGATAGTCCTGTACTGAGTGACCGTAAGTATGAGTGACTGTACGGGTGAGTGAGTGGATGTGTGTGTAGACCTAAGAATCAGTGAGTGGGTATTTAGTTATTGGTGTTGGAGTGTCTATGGTTTTGAGAATGGCAGTCTGTAATTTACAGTGGGTGTATCAAAAGTTATATTAGGGTGTGAGAAGATGAATGAAATTATCACATGGATGATGTCATCAGTGATGTCATTTGAGATGTCATCAGTGATGTCACTGACCATGTCATGAGTGATGTAATATGTGACGTCATCAGCAGTGCATTGCGGGGTCGCGAGTTATAGTTAGCTGAACTAACTATAACGGGGGAATTTCACGGGTTTTGTACGAGTGCAATGTCCAACTAACTATAACTGTCCCTAAAACCTATGGTTTTTTCAGTGAATTTCAAAGGTTTTTTAAATGCAAATTTCTAACTATAACATGTCTGAAACCTATGGTTTTTTCAGTGAATTTCAAAGGTTTTTTAAATGCTAATTTCTAACTATAACGTGCCTGAAACCTATGGTTTTTTCAGTGAATTTCAAAGGTTTTTAAATGCTAATTTCTAACTATAACGTGTCTGAAACCTATGGTTTTTTCAGTGAATTTCAAAGGTTTTTTAAATGCTAATTTCTAACTATAACGTGCCTGAAACCTATGGTTTTTACAGTGCATAGAATCACCAATGTTATCCTATGGCAGGAAATTCACTTAGCAGGTAAGTAGTGTTATCGTTACTTTTTCTTACTCAGTGGTGGATCCTGGATCCAGCACTGGTGCATCTCCTGCAAACAGTTGAAAGAATGCGTTTAAGTTATACAGGCGATTTTTAAGGAATATTTGTAGTTTGTGAAAATCGACACTTTGAAACTTTTCTGCTGAAATCCAGACAATGGATTCCTATGGAAGGAAATACAAGTTACTGGTAAGTACGGTTAGAATTACTTTTCAGGGTCAGTGCTGGGCTAAAAGATGCAGCACTGAGGTCTCTCCTGATAACAGGTGAGTAAATCGGAATTCGTATTTCGGCTGATTTTAGAGGAATATTATAAAGTTCCAAAACTCCACACTTAGAAGAATTTCCAAGTGAAACCAGACAATGGATTCCTATGGAAGGTAATACAAGTTACTGGTAAGTACGGTTAGAATTACTTTTCAGGGTCAGTGCTGGGCTAAAAGATGCAGCACTGGGTTCTCTCCTGATAACAGGTGAGTAAATCGGAATTCGTAGTTCGGCTGATTTTAGAGGAATATTATAAAGTTCCAAAACTCCACACTTAGAAGAATTTCCAAGTGAAACCTGTCAATGTTAGCCTATGGAAGGAAATTCAAGTTCCTGGTAAGTACCGTTAAAATTACTTTTCAGGATCAGTACTGGGTTGAAAGATGCAGCACTGAGGTCTCTCCTGATAACAGGTGATTAAATCGGAATTCGTATTTTGGCTGATTTTAGAGGAATATTTGTATGTTTCAAAAAGCGACACTTAGAAACTTTTTCAGCAAAAAGCAGGCAATGATATCCTATGGAAGGAAATTCAAGTTACTGGTAAGTACGGTTAAAATTACTTTTCAGGATCAGTACTGGGCTGAAAGATGCAGCACTGAGGTCTCTCCTGATAACAGGTGAGTAAATCGGAATTCGTATTTCGGCTGATTTTAGAGGAATATTATAAAGTTCCAAAACTCCACACTTAGAAGAATTTCCAAGTGAAACCAGTCTATGATATCCTATGGAAGGAAATTCAAGTTACTGGTAAGTACGGTTAAAATTACTTTTCAGGATCAGTACTGGGCTGAAAGATGCAGCACTGAGGTCCATCCTGATAACAGGTGAGTAAATCGGAATTCGTAGTTCGGTTGATTTTAGAGGAATATTTGTATGTTTCAAAAATCGACACTTAGAAACTTTTTCAGCAAAAAGCAGACAATGATATCCTATGGAAGGAAATTCAAGTTACTGGTAAGTACGGTTAAAATTACTTTTCAAGATCAGTACTGGGCTGAAAGATGCAGCACTGAGGTCTCCTGATAACAGGTGAGTAAATCGGAATTCGTATTTCGGTTGATTTTAGAGGAATATTATAAAGTTCCAAAACTCCACACTTAGAAGAATTTCCAAGTGAAACCAGTCAATGATATCCTATGGAAGGAAATTCAAGTTACTGGTAAGTACGGTTAAAATTACTTTTCAGGATCAGTACTGGGCTGAAAGATGCAGCACTGAGGTCTCTCCTGATAACAGGTGAGTAAATCGGAATTCGTATTTCGGCTGATTTTAGAGGAATATTATAAAGTTCCAAAACTCCACACTTAGAAGAATTTCCAAGTGAAACCAGTCAATGATATCCTATGGAAGGAGATTCAAGTTACTGGTAAGTATGGTTAAAATTACTTTTCAGGATCAGTACTGGGCTGAAAGATGCAGCACTGAGGTCTCTCCTGATAACAGGTGAGTAAATAGGAATTCGTAGTTCGGCTGATTTTAGAGGAATATTTGCACAATGGTGAAGGGAGGGGCGGGGCCTGAGGTGACATCTGTGCAAACGCGCCCCGTGGCGCGTTTTAAGTTGGGGGATTAAGTCCCCTTGAATCCTGAGGGTCCCTAGGGGCCAACTAGCCCACCAGGAACCTCCAATATGCGCCAGGGGCTGCGTTGCAGAGATGTGTAGAGAGGCCACACCCCTTTACACCTCTCTGCAACGCAGCTCTGTGGCGCTTTCTGGATGTACCTGTTGGGCTAGTTGGCCCCCAGGGACACTCAGGATTGAAGGGATTTAATTCCCCATCTTAAAACGCGCCACGGGGCCTGTTTGCACACATGTCACCTGAAGCCCCGCCCCTCCCTTCACCACTTTGCAAACGCGCCCCGTGGCGCGTTTTAAGTTGGGGGATTAAGTCCCCTTGAATCCTGAGGGTCCCTGGAGTCCAACTAGCCCACCATGTACTTCTAAAAGCGCCACAGAGCTGCGTTGCAGAGAGGTGTAAAAGGGGCGTGGCCTCTGTACACCTCTCTGCAACGCAGCCCCTGGCACATACTGGAGGTTCCTGGTGAGGCTAGTTGGCCCCCAGGGACCCCCAGTATTCAAGGGGAATTACTTCCTTCTTAAAACGCGCCAGGGGCACACGCTTGCAGAGTACTGCAGGGAGGGGCGGGGCCTCCGGCACGATGCCGGTCGTGTTTTTTTTTCTTTCTAATTTTTTTAATGGGAAGGGGCTGCGTGGCCCCCTTCCCTTGGTCACTTTTGGCCCCGGGGACCCCATCCCCGGGGCCTCTGCATTTTTTTTTAAATTAAAAAAAAAAATGGGAAGAGGGCCGCGTGGCCCCCTTCCCTGGGCCTGTATTGGCCCGGGGACCCCATCCCCCGGGCATGCCCTCAATTTTTTTTTTATTATTTTGGAGGGGGGCTACGTGGCCCCCTCCTCAGGCCATTTAAGGCCCCGGGGACCCCATCCCCCGGGGCCGGCCTTGCCTCTTTTTTTTATTTGAGGAGGGGGCTGCGTGGCCCCTCCCTGGCCACTTATGGCCCCGGGGACCCCATCCCCCGGGGCCTGGCCTCTGGTTGGGGACTGTGGGGGTCCCCAATCCCCCACAGTCCCAGCCGGCTCCCCGCCTCCTGCGCGAGCCGGCATTGCTTTCCACATGGGGAGCAGCTAACATGCTGCTCCCCATGTGGAAAAGCTAATGGTTTGCATTTTGAAAGAGAGAGCAGGTTTCCTGCTCTCTCTTTCAAAATGCAAACTAAGTTTGCTATGACAGGACGGGAGCCGCGAGGCTCCCGTCCTGTCATAGCAAACTACAGTGTCCCGGGGCTGCAGGAGCCGGCCCTGGGGGGTGGCGGTCCCCAGGGCCATCAAGGGCTCGAGGAGGGGGGCCGCGCGACTTTCTGGGTAGGAGCGGACCGGAGCGGGCCATAAAGTTTGAAAATTTCTCGAATATTCGTCAACCGACGCAAGAGTTATTTCAAATAGAATGTCGCGGATTTCCTATGGAAAATAGGTCCTAACTATAACTATCTACTGGCGACCGCCAGTAGATAATATATATATATATATATATATATATATATATATATATATATATATATATATTCACTGAAAAAACCATAGGTTTTAGGGACAGTTATAGTTAGTTGGACATTGCACTCGTACAAAACCTGTGAAATTCCCCCGTTATAGTTAGTCCAGCTAACTATAACTCGCGCCCCGCAATGCACTGCTGATGACGTCACATATTACATCACTCATGACATGGTCAGTGACATCACTGATGACATCACTGATGACATCTCAAATGACATCACTGATGACATCACTGATGACATCATCCGTGTGATAATTTCATGCATCTTCTCACACCCTAATATAACCTTTGATACACCCACTCTAGTGTTAGTCATAAAGTAGCCCTTTAGTGTGTTTTGAAAGACTTCATTACGTGGGTGATATATGGATGGCAGTGTTTGGGACAGAGATTTATAGTAGACAAATGCTGCGATTAACTTTCAACATGTTTTCCCCTTCGAATTTGCGTCTCATTTTGCAATTAGATGGGACAGGAATTTACAGCAGTCAAATACCGCGATTGATTTTAAACTGGTTTCCCCTCTTAAATTGCATTTCACATGCAATTCTGATAGACGTTAGGGAACTTGTATATAGAGATAGATATATGTTATTTTAAATAAGTGTTTGGTGCTGGTCAACCGGTCATTCTTCTTTTTGTTCGGTGTTTAGGACCTTCACTTGAATCTTTTATATTCTACAAACCTACGTCAAATATACGAAACAGGAGTGACACTTATTTGTAAGTTTTATTTTTTATTATTCCCTGTTGGTCAGACAAACTGATGGACCATTTCCGCCCTTTTGACTTTAGGGGTACGATAAATTAAGAGTATCAAGAGGATAGGGGAGTTACTTAAAATCCTTCTGCTGCACACCCTATTGGGTACATGCTTTTACAAGGACGCTATTTATTTTTCTTATAGGCGAATATTGCCAAATTAGACTCCTTAGATAGACTAATACGAGAAGACACCTTATGCAAGTGGATCTTTTCTGAAAGATCGATCTACTCTCAGGCGGCTGACATACATTAATTGTAAGTGGCATATTTTTATCAAATAAAGGCCACTAAGAGCTTATTTTAACTCCAGTATTACATCTGCATCATGCTTATGTTTCTCTATTATATTTTTTTGTTCAAAGGTCCCTCAATATCCGACATACATGGTACGGGTGATCCCTGTGTCCATGGGAGCGTTACCTACTATTTGGACTGTCGTTTTGGATTTTTGAAGGTAGATTTAGTCATCTATCATAGTGATTGAGTTTCGCATCTTTTAGTATGAGGTCTTTTACCTTTTTCCTTAATTATATAATTATTCGTGCTTCCCTTCTTTGATTAAATATTTTTCCCTTTTTGCACTTAAGTGTATTTGCTTCATGTAAACTTTGGCTTACCTATTTCGCATCCATTTGGGATAGGGTTTACTTTCTGCACATGGGATTTCTATTCTGGCCTTTCTGATCTATTTATATGTTTAACTTTATCGTGGTGATGGTTTGCTTTGGTTCTTCCTATATTTTTCCCCTTTGTTCCTATTAAAGTAGTAGGATCACAAAGAAGAAATCACTTAATGGTTTCAATATTATTGTTCATTTTTCTTACTAGCTTTTTGTGTAAAAGTTTTGTACTGTTGTTCATATTATTTACAGCCTTGAAGAAGTTACTAACGTAACGAAACACGTGTCGGCTGTTTCCATCCAAGACAACGTAGTAAAGGCTATATGAACAGGACCTCTGGGAAATCATAAATAGAAAATAACACCTGTAACTGTTGATTATTTTTATTGTGTTGCAAAATATGAGATCACCACAATTAGCAATGAAATAATATCAGTATATTAAAAAACATTTTTTATTGCTCAAATTGTCTTGTTGGATTATTTGCCTGTGAATTGCTATATAGATTTCTATACAGACTGGTTACACTATTCAACTGTAGTGTTTTATAAACTTGAAGAGTGCCTACGTAAATTCGTGTTATTTGAACTGTTGGGAGGAGGGCTGCGCTGCCCCCTCCAGGGGGCATATTATCAAGCCCTTTATCGCCAAGTTAGCGGCACTTTTCTGCCGCTAATACGGCGATATTTTTATCAGACTATTAACAAGCTGCAGCTAACGGGCCTTAGCGTGAGTTTTTAAGCGATAGCGGCCGTTTTTTTACCTCTAAGCATGTCAGCGATATATATCGCTAATGACATGCAAAGTATGCGTTCCTGACTAAAACTCCATTGAAACAGTCGCAAACACAACTTCCCCCTATTATCAATGCCCGCAAAGCGATTGGAAAATTCGAGCTAACCGCGCTTAACGCTGGGATTTAACGCCTGAAAAAAACTTGCCTTAACCATCTTGTCAATGGGGGGTGGATTGTTGGGTTAAGTATGCACTTGCCCATTAGCAAGCTTTTCATTAGCGCTGTTTTTTTAGAGCTGGAATTCTCACGCTATTGCTGGTTTTACTCGCTATCGCTGGATTTCCTATCGCCTTTGCGATACGCGTTGATAATACTGCGCTATCACGGCAAGGAAATCCAGCGATAGCCCGCGATAAAAAAAACAGCGCTAAGCGCGCTTTGCGATACATATCGCAGATCCTTGATAATATGCCCCCAGGTGCCTTCCTTGGCCCTGGGGACCGCCATAGCCATAGCAAACTTCTGCTTCGCTTCTTGGAAGCGAGAGCAGAAAAACTGCTCTTGCTTCCATGAAGTGAAGCAGAATTGCTTTTGGGCAAAGGGAGCTGCATGTTAGCAGCTCCCTTTGCCCAAAAGTAATGCCGGCTACCGCAGGTTGCGGGGAACCAACAGGGACTGCAGGGGTATTGGGGCTCCCCCTGCTGTCCCCAACCAGAGGCTAAGCCCCGGGGGATGGGGTCCCCGGGGCCAAAAATAGCCCGGGAGGGGGGCCACTCAGCCTCCTACAAAATTTGTAAAAAAATAAAGGCTGGGCAGGCCCCGGGGTAGGGTCCCCAGTGCCAAAAGTGGCCCAGGGAAAGGGGGCCACATGGCCCCCCTTTCATAAATAAAGTTTTTGCTGGGCCCTGGGGGATGGGGTCCCTTGGGCTGAAATCGGCCTCGGAGGGGGGCTGCGAGCCCCCCTCTCTTCTCAATAATTTTTTATTTAGAAAAAAAATGGCTCAGGCCCCGGGGGATGGGGTCCCCGGGGCCCAAAAGGGTCAAGGGAAGGGGGGCCACACAGCCCCCCTTCCTAAAATACAAAAAAAAAGAAACCAGCAACTCGCCGGAGACCCCACCCCCTCCCTGCACCACTCTGTAAGCGCACCTCCTGGTGGGCTCTAGGTTGGGGGATTAAGTCCCCTTCAATCCTAAGGGTCCTTAGGGGCCAACTGGGCCACCAGGCACCTCCAGTAAACCCCACACAGTGGGATTGCTGGGAGGTGGTAGGAGGCCATGCCCCTTTTACACCACTCTGCAAACGTGCCTCTTGGCACACTGCTGGTGGGGTGCTGAGGTCCCCTTGTGTCCTGAGGACCTCAGGACTAAAGTGGACTTCAGCCCCCAAGCAGCAGTGCACCAGGAGGTGCGTTTTCAGGGTGGTGTAGAAAGGGGGCGTGGCCTCTGACCACTCTCAGCAATCCAGCTGTGTTGGGTTTACTAGAGGTAACAAGAGGGCTAGTTCGCCCCCAGTGACCCTCAGGAGGGAATGGGACTTCATCCCCCAACCAAGAGTGTGCCAGGAGGTGCGTTTGCAGAATGTTGGAGACAGGGGGCCTATGTCCACCTCTCAGCACTCCCACTGTGTGAGGCTTACTGAATGTAACAGGTAGGCTAGTTGGCCCCTAAGGACCCCCAGCAGCAAAGGGGACTACAATCCACCTCCAAGAGCGAGCCAGGGAGTGCCTTTGCAGAGTGGTAGGCAAAGGGGGCGTGGCCTGCTATGAGAACTTAGCAATCCTGTTGTGTGGGACTTACTGGAGGTAATAGGAGCGGTAGTTGGCCCCAAGGATATCTTTGGGGGCCAACTACCCCTCCTGTTACCTCCAGTAAGTCCCACATAGTGGGATTGCTAAGAGGTCTTCGGAGGCCATGCCCCCTTTCTCCACCACTCTGCAAATGCACCTGCTGGCACACTACTGGTTGGGGGATGAAGCCCACTTTACTCCTGAGGGACTTTGGGGGCCAAGAAGCCCTCCTGGTATCTCATGTAAGTGCTATGCAGCAGAATTCCTGAGCGCTGGTCGGAGGCCTAGCCCCTTTTGTCCACCACACGACCATTAGTTAAAGAAGCATTTGCAATGTAATAGGTCTCAAATTTATGAAAGTTAGGGCTATTGGCATTGTAAATGTAAAAGTTTTTTACTAATGTATTTTGGAGTGGAGTGGATTTACGTTGTGTGTAGTGGAATTATGTGGTATGTTGTGCAGTGAAATTATGTTGATAGAAAGTATGTGGATTTAGTGTATAGGAATTATGTAGAGTGGGATCATGTGTTATGGAGAATAATTATGTGGTATGGTAGTTTGTGTTGTGGAGTGGTAACCTCAGGTTTAGTCATCCTCGTTTCCATAGAAGCTAAACTATAAACTCAATAAGACAAAAAAAGAAGGAACCCCTGAGAAACACTTCTGGACCTAGTCGGAGGTATGAGCAGGGCCACTGGAATTATGCGACTGTTCGGCTGCACCGATTTTTGCATAATTAGACATTTTCTGCATTTGCCACATAATCCATCATCTGCTGCATAATCTGCAGATTTGAACAAAAAAAACCTTGTTTCTAGCTCAAACAGATCAAACGTTACCAAAAATGTAGCGACAAGTGTTACAGCGAGGTGGAAGGCCCTTTGCAAACCTGGAATGGTCACCTGTTACTTATGGCTAAATGTAGGTGTTAAATTGGTACTAATGGTGCGCAAACCACTCTTGCTTCTTTCTGTGCCTCTCTTGCCTCTTTCTGCATTTCTCTTGGTTCTTTGCGTACCTTTCTTCCTTTTTCTGTGCTTCTCTTGCCTCTTTCTGCACATCTCTTCCCCTTTCTGCACCTCCCTTCTTTCTGCACCTCTGTTGCTTTTTTCTGCACCTCTCTTGCTTCTTTCTTCTGCACTTCTCTTGCCTCTTTCTGCACCTCTGTTGCTTCTTTCTGCACTTCTCTTACCTCTTTCTGCACCCTCTTCCGTCTTTCTGCATGTCTCCTGCCTCTTTCTGTACCTCTCTTGCCTCTTTCTGCACTTCTCTTGCCTCTTGCCTCTTCCTGTACCTCACTTGCATCTTTCTTCACTTCCCTTGCTTCTTTCGGCACCTCTTTTGCCTCTTTCGGCACTTCTCTTGCCTCTTGCCTCTTTCTGCATTTCTGTTGCTTCTTTCTGCACTTCTCTTGCCTCTTTCTGCACCCCTCTTGCCTCTTTCTGCACCTCTGTTAGTTCTTTCTCCACTGCTCTTGCTTCTTTCTGTACCTCTCTTGCAAATTTCTGCACCCCTCTTGCCTCTTTCTGCACTGCTCTCCCCTCTTTCTGCACCTCTCTTGCCTCTGTCTGCACCCCATTCCCTTTTTCTACACCTCTTTTGCCTCTTTTTGCAACTCTCTTGCCTTTTTGTGCGGTACTCTTGCCTCCTTCTGCACCTCTGTTGCTAATTTCTGCACTTCTCTTGCTTCTTTCTGTACTTCTCTTGCTTCTTTCTGGACTTCTCTTGCTTCTTTCTGCACCCCTCTTGCCTCTTTCTGCACCTCTCTTCACTCTTTCTGCACCGCTCTAGCCTCTTTCTGCACCACTGTTGCTTCTTTCTGCACTTCTCTTGCTTCTTTCTGTACTTCTCTTGCTTCTTTCTGGACTTCTCTTGCTTCTTTCTGCACCCCTCTTGCCTCTTTCCGTACCGCTCTAGCCTCTTTCTGCACCCCTGTTGCTTCTTTCTGCACTTCTCTTGCTTCTTTCTGCACTTCTCTTGCTTCTTTCTGTACTTCTCTTGCTTCTTTCTGCACCCCTCTTGCCTCTTTCTGCACCTCTCTTCCCTCTTTCTGCACCTCTCTTCCCTCTTTCTGCACCCCTGTTGCTTCTTTCTGCACTTCTCTTGCTTCTTTCTGTACTTCTCTTGCTTCTTTCTGTACTTCTCTTGCTTCTTTCTACACACCTCTTGCCTCTTTCTGTACCTCTCTTGCCTCTTTCTGCACCTCTGTTGCTTCTTTCTGCACTTCTCTTGCTTCTTTCTGCACCTCTCGCTTCTTTCTGCACCACTGTTGCTTCTTTTTACACTTGTCTTCCCTCTTTCTGTACCTCTCTTGCCTCTTTCTGCACCTCCCTTGCCTCTTTCTGCACTTCTCTTGCCTCTTTCTGCACATTTGTTACTCTTTCTGCTCCTCTCTTGTTTTTCTGCACTTCTCTTGTTTCTTTCTGTACTTCTCTTGCCTCTTTCTGTACTCAAATGGGAAGTGCAAGCTGTAAAATTTAAAGGTCTGCGTGCGCTTGTGACTGAGGTATATGTCTACTTGTAGGTATTCTCACGTGTGTTATGCATCTGCAGATGGTAGCTTAAAAAGCGGGTAGCTTCTCCTATAGGTGGTTATATGTTCTCAGTTCTGCTCTGTCATTCGGTTGCACAGGCAGACATGTCGTATGTATATAGGTGTTATAGAGCCCCTCATATACTATTGAATACCCATGTGCCCTGTATTATGAGCAGAAAGAAATACAAACACCTTTTTGTACACAAATGTACAGAGTATGCTGTTCGAAACACAGGTATTCAAGTATTTGTATGTTTATTTTTATGTAACATATCACTAGGTAAAAGCAGAGACACACGCATGCATACCTTCACAAACTTGGTCAGACCTACAACAGTGATATGGTTAGGATTGCTGTTTTACATTTGGTAGGCCTAACATTTTAAGCAGTCGATGAATAGTGAACCTTCAAGAGAAAACTGAGGTTTAAGACATCTTGGGAGAAGGATTAGTGATTAGGCAACTTTGTATGAGTCTGTGCTAAGGTACAGTTGAAGTAAGGCCTCTTAATGCACCTCTGTTGCTTCTTTCTGTAATTCTCTTGCTTCTTTTTACACCTTTCTTCCTCTTTCTGGACTTCTGTTGCCTCTTTCTGAATTTTCCTTGCTTCTTTCTGCACCTTTCTTCCTCTTTCTGTACCTCTCTTGCATCTTTCTGCACTTCACTTGCTTCTTTCTGCACCTTTCTTCCTCTTTCTGTACATGTCCCACCTATGTAGGCAAAGTTAGAAATAAGCATTTAAAAAACCTTAGAAATTTACTGGAAAAAACACAGGTTTCAGGGACGTTGTAGTTAATATTAGCATTTAAAAAACTTTAGAAATTCACTGAAAAAACCAGAGGTTTCAGGGACGTTATAGTTAGGAATTAGCATTTAAAAACCTTAGAAATTCACTGAAAAAACCAGAGGTTTCAGGGACGTTATAGTTAGGAATTAGCATTTAAAAACCTTAGATAGTCACTGAAAAAAACACAGGTTTTTGGGTCGTTATAGTTAGGCTGACATTTCACTTGTACAAAACCAGAGAAATTCAGCTGTTATAGTTAGCTGAGCTAACTATAACTCATGCCCCCGCAATGCACTAGTGATGATGACATCACATATTACTTCACTCATGACATGGTCAGTTGTTATGTTTCATGTATAGGCCCTAATGTAGACCCGTTCATATATGCCATAATATAGAAATACTCGTATATGCCCTATTATGGTCATACCCGTATATGCCCTATTATGGTCATACTCGTATATGCCCTATTATGGTCATACTCGTATATGCCCTATTATGGTCATAATCTTATAGGCCCTATTATAGTCATGGCTCCTAATATAGGCATGATCTTTCACCTACATTAGTTCCCTACAGTACACAACGAGCTCTGAGGGTTGAACATTATCTAGTCTGTGGTTAGAACACTGCAAGGTCTTTTCCAAACACAGGCCTACAATGTACTCATAAATTATGCATGAGCATTCACCAGCTACATCTCACGCATAATATGTATGTACAAAGTTCGCCCCTGACGTCTTCCTCATGTCTAACAAAGACCAAGACAAACCATACTGAGGGACGAGACACTTTAGGGTATAAATACACCACATCTTGCCCTGGTAAGATAGAGGGAACCGAGACTTTCATGCTGACACACTGACCAGAGACGCTGAGGCTCCTGCATGCAGTCGCTCCAGCTGACAGCGGTCTGACACAGCCCTTGCGGGGTGTCCAACTCAAGACCAGGACGGGGTCCCACACTCTCTCTATTCAGGTAATGGGGTTCGACTAAATCCTAGAAGGATTCTTGGCTCTTAGGCTTTAGACACACACATATGCTAGGTACACTCAGGTACATCTAGTTAGGCATCGTAGGAGTACGAGCACTTTCATAATGCTTTTTATATTCATGTATGTATTCATGATTATTGCAATATGGTAGAACTGTTGTATCCCTTTGCTTTTATCGTACTGCTGATAATATATCTCTGCTATTGTCTGCTGATTGCTGCAGCACATATATTTTACACTAGAATAACAACTGTTCAATAAATACTTATTGAAACGCCCAGACTGTTTATTCTGTGTAACTCTCTGAGACAAACCAAATAAGTAAGCACGAGTGACTGAGCGAAAAGTAGTATATTGTTTCCACGATTCTGAGGAATTAGGGTTGTCATGGTCTAAGGTTGCCAGGAACTAATCTCTCCCCGATAAGAGGAGATTCTAGTGGCAGTGTGAGCTAGCTAATGCAAATCCGGCTAACATATACAGTAGGGGTGCACAGAGTCAGTCTAACACCAAGCCCACAGTTTATGTTATCCAAACGCGCAGGTCCTGCAGGGGTACTATAGGAACTACACGACATGGCGCCGCCAATGTTGGTTGGGTACTTATTTAACAGTAGAATCTGAGTAGTTCATTCATGCTATTATCAGAGAACCTACTCACAAAACCCCAGAGACGACTGGATTGGGTGGGCACAAACTCCGCCATAGCTGAGTAGGCGAGATATCCTATTTATCGGCTGTTGGTTAATCAAGCTTGAAGGACATTTAGTTCCTAAATTGTGCATAACACCTCACCTTAGTTCCCTTTGAACACTTCTTCCTCTAAATATGCCTGATTCCGAGGCAGGGGAAGACAGAGTTGAGCTGAATTTTTCAGAAGAAGGAGAAGATCCTGTAAATGCAATACAGATTGCACCAAAATTCAGAATGACAGTCACCCTAAGACTATTAGAAAATGGTTTGCAAGCTAGGGGTGGCATGGTAGTTTTCGTGATTGAGGCACACGAATCAAACAAAACAGAGGTGTTCTATTCATGGGTTACATTCCCAGCAGCAAATGCCATAACAAAGACATTTCACTACTACATAGCAGGAAATGCACCAAGGGAATATGGTCCTATTGAGGACATAGAGATTCCACTCACTTACCAGGAACATCATTACTGGTTTAATGGTGCCCTACCCCACGTACGAGGAAGAGTAAGATTAGGCCCGCTCAGGGGAGACAGGGCCACATGGCCAATACTAGTGGCTTACACACCGCACCCTGACATTGGAACAATGCCACAGCCAGAATTACTCATACAACACAGAGATTTAATTAAAATCTACAGAAACCTGACACAATTCGTCATGAGGACTTTAACAATCCAATCTGCATCAGCTGCAGCAAATAGTACTCCAGCTCAGGGTACAGGAAATCAAATTTCTCCTCAAACATTACACGCGATAATGGGCAAAATGCCCACAAAACGCGAACAAATCCCATTCTGGATAGCTCAGAAAATAACTCAGCTTGAGGCGGTATTCCCGAATACTACCACCTATGAAAAACACAGAATTCTAACAATCTGCTTGCCCATGGGGATCACACCACAAGTAGAGGATTGCACCTCTTGGGGTTCAGTCTTTGCTGCCATATATACCAGAACACATGGTATCCCGTCCTTAGCAGTAGTACCAGACGTATTGAGACAGATACAAAATGAGTACGGAACAGAGCCTGCCCTAAACTTAGAGATGAAGTTACTAAATAACTTTGACCAGGTATCAGCCATAATACTAGCTAACATTAAGGGGGAAGCAGCTTCAGTGGCGATCCGCCAATGCCTAAGGGAGTTCAGTCCAATAGAACAACAACACGAACTACCCAAAATAATTGAAAGTGCATATGCAGATCTAGGCAGAGACCGTCTAGGTGGGAAAGCATTAAAACCACAATGGGTGGGCGGTCCTGAAAAGGACACTACGAAGCAGACACCTACTTCTCCTAAAAAGAAGTGGGAAAATAAAAAACAACAAAAGTTTAAAGACAACAGATCTCAATCCCGAGGCAGGTCTCCTCAACAGGAGCCCTCTGAAAGGAGGTATAACCTCAGGAATAGGGATAATATTAAAAAACCTGACAGATATCAGGATACTGATACACGCTCCTCTCGTTCCTTTCAGGGTTCGTCAAGAAACTCCGAGAGGGAAGGACGGTCAGAACACAGACAAGAGGAGCGTACCAAGTCCAGAGACACGCAACGCGCTGCGGACTACGCACCTAAAAAAGAAGATAAACAAAAACAAAAACCTCAGTTCAAAAAGAAGAAGGTAGCAGGTCTTAAGATCAGACATGCCCAGAATTCTGAGGACACAGCTTCTGAACGGGGAATGGGCTCTGACGATGCTAGACAGCGCGGCAGAAGTAACGATAGCTCACCAGAACCTGAAGGAATTTCTGGTGACAGCGGAGTTGAGTGAGTATATCACGGTTGAAACACCTGATACTCGGGTAAGTGTCCCTCATAAGTTAGATGATATAACACTCCGGATGGAGGGGGACAAGCCTAGGAAAGTTAAAGGTCTATTTTGGAAAAATCTGTCATCTGGATATGACATCCTATTAGCAGAGCAAGACTGGCCACCAGCATTCTTCATGGAGTGCCCAAAGGGAGAAAAGGTAATTTTTCCAGCATTTTCCGATCTCGTTCCCATACGTTTAAAACATGCATATGCGCAGGAGTGGGCGATTGCCCTAGCTCCAGCATTGTACAAAATTCATGTTGGTTGGGATGAGGATTCAACCCACCACGTGATCCCGTTAAAAGTTTCCCCTAATGCTCAAAGGCAATACCCTATAAAGCAGGAAGCTAAAAAACAAGTCAGGGAGATCCTAGATCAACTTGAATACCAGGGGGTGATAGAAAATTGCACTGCACCTATGAACAATCCTTTGTTTCCCGTATCAAATCCCGACAACACATATCGTCTAGTTTTAGATTACAGACATTTAAACAGCTGCACAAAGACATTTGCAGTACAAAATGCACACAGTGCCACATTAATGAATAACATTGTGCTACAAAAATACAAAACAACACTTGATATCTCAAATGGATTTTTCTGCCAAAATATAACACCTGAAAGCAGGTATCTGACCGCATTCTCAGTGCTCGGGTCCCAACAGCAATTTTGTCGACTCCCCCAAGGGTATAAGAATAGCCCAGGATTGTTTTCAGCAAGGGTAACAGAGTTACTCCAAAATTTGGATGAAGAAGCATTGTCCTATGTGGATGATATTTATCTGACGGACGATGACTTACCGAGGCACTTGACCAGGGTGAGCACCATTATTATGGGATTCGCCTCTGAGGGCTATAAATTTAATTTCAAGAAATCAAAAATTGCCCATCTCAATGTCCTGTTTCTGGGATATGAGCTGTCAAGTGAAGGAAAAAGCTTAGCAGCTAACTTTTTAGAAAAGTGTGCGCTGCTCCAACCTCCAAAAACATTAAAGAATTTACAATCAATTCTGGGATTCCTAAATTTTGGTCGAACATACATTTTGGATTACGTAGAAAGAGTAAAACCTTTCTACGACTTAATAAAACCTGATTTATCGATCAATTGTTGGAATTGCATCGGGATTTGTTGGAATCGGATTTTGCGCTTGACGAGGCATGTTGACATAGATGTCTGTAGTCGGTCTGATTGCAACTTGGGTGTTAAGTTGATTGTCATTTTGAAGATGAATTTCTTGTTGAAGTGGAACGAGTTCCATAGCATTGTTACTTAGTCCTTCACTCCATACAGGTGGCTCTTCAAACGTGATGAGTCTTTCTGTTTGAACTTCTTGGATTGTAGCGGGAGGAGGGTGTCTGCTACTGTGGAGTCCACGTGGCCTACTGTTTAGTATCGAACTGCTTCTGGTTATTTCATGAACTTTGATACGTTTTCACTGGATCCAAGCGAGCCGGAAACGACGTCAGCCAAAAAATCACTCACACAGAAACTCACTGACTTTTTGAACTTTTTTAGAAAGACTTACCTGGTGTCACCTTGGATTGAACTATGGTATATCACTGGGATTTTCTTTTTTCTTTTCTGGCTAGGTTTAATAATAACTTTTAGTATGCTTATTAATGGACGATACCTCCAGCAGAGCTCGACAACCCAAAGAGTCAATTTGATTTTAAAACCACACCAGTCTTCACATCGTGAACCAAGAGACTTGTCTTCAGTGAACATCACAGCAGTTCCTATACCGGACAGTATAGTATGGGACAAGATTGATTATGATATATTCGGTCTGACTGAACTTTTAAAACTTAAACATGTATTTAAAATTTCTTTAAGTGATATCATTACCTCCAGTACATTTTCTGATGATTGGGACACTGAAACTGTGAACAATTTAATGTCTGATTTAGAAAAACTGCAGCATTTCCGAACAATGAAATGTTAGAAGGTACTTCAGACTATGATACATTGTACTGTTACCAACATTATGGTCATCATTTCTTGCACAAATCTATAACACCTAGAAATGTATTTGAATACCACCAGTGGGAACACTGCCCAACACCTCCAAAAGGTAGTTCGCAAACTTTTGCACAGAAATTCACATACTTTTCAGGGTTTAATACATATGACCCAAAGTCATTTTATTACAAAGTGGCAACAACATCAGCACAGAAAATTATGTTGACTAACACCAAACAGATTTACTCTGCTTCCTTTATGGCCCAGTTGTCTACACAGGGTTTCGACCTATGGAAGGACACCATAGATTTAAAATCGATCTGGGGTTCTAGGGCCTGGCAAGTCCAGGGAACAGAAGCGCTTTTTAGAGCATGCTTCATTCCACAGCAGATATTATTTCTGAATGAAACTGTGCAACAGACATCCTGTCTTGGACTAGCTAAGAACAAGGAAATGAACACACCAGGGTTTCCAACACCATCACAGATGGGTGGGGGGCAGAATTCAACTACACAAGGGGTAAGATTAGATGACATTCTCCAGTACAACAGGTCAGATCCCAATTGGACAGGATGGCTGATTTGGCCCATTGACACGAACATTTGTCAACAAAGATTCCTAGGTACACCCGAGGGATTTAGTATCCATAGGCCAGATCCTCGCTATGTACAGAGACAACACCCAGGGGTAGTGACATCCTATAGTGTGTGAATGTCTGTATCAGTCTGTCAGTTGGTGTGTAAGTGGCTGCATTCTGAGGAATTAGGGTTGTCATGGTCTAAGGTAGCCAGGAACTAATCTCTCCCCGATAAGAGGAGATCTAGTGGCACTGTGAGCTAACTAATGCAAATCCGGCTAACATATATGGTGGGGGTGCACAGAGTCAGTCTAACACCAAGCCCACAGTTTATGTTATTCAAACGCACAGGTCCTGCAGGGATACTTTAGGAACTACACGACACAGTGACATCACTCATGACATCACTGATGACATCTCAAATTACATCACTGATGACATCATCCACTTAAAATCTGAAGTACCTCCTCACACCCTAATATAACTTTTTATACACCCACTCTAAAATACAGACTACCATTCTTGAAACCATAGACACACCAATACCAGTTAGTACATACCCACTCACTGATTCATAGGTCTACACACACATCCACTCACTAACGCATACAGTCACTCATCAATACAGACACTGATATATGCACTCATACACCTATACAGACACTCACATACTGCCACTCACCCATAGAGTTACTCACACACCTAGTCAGTCTCGCAAAGAATCAATTACACTGCCATTTACTCACCTATACAGTTATCACACACCACCTCACTTATTCATACAGATACTAACACATACTTACTCTCTTCTACAATCACTGACACAAGCATACACTCATCCATACAGCCACTCTCACAATCACTCACTCTCACATATAGTCACTTATATACTCAACCACTCACATATACTGCCTTTCAAATATGTAGTTGCTCACACATATACCACTGAGACATCCATTTACTCACCAACACAGCCATACACACACTCACTCACCCATACAGCCCCTCGCAGATGGACTCATGAACCCATACACCCAGGGATTCACCCACTCATACATCCATGCAGGGAGTCACACACACCCTCACCCACCCACACAGACACTCAGGCACTCATACAGGTACTCAGACAACTAATCAATAACCCATATAGGCACTCATGTACCTACTCACCAAACCATGCAGCCACTTACACACCAACTGACAGACTGATACAGACATTCATACAGATTAGTCATTCACCCATGCATTCACTAAGACACGTTTAATCATTCACTTATACAGTCAATCACGCACCCACTAAATCATCCATTCAGACACTCATACACCCCCTCATTCTTCAATACACCTTGGCATATATATATATAACATTCTTAAACTTTTTCTAAACACTCAGTCACTGGATGATGTCATCAGTGATGTAATTTGAGATGTCATCAGTGATGTCATCAGTGATTTCACTGACCATGTCATGAGTGATGTAATATGTGACATCATCAGCAGTGCATTGCGGGGGCGCGAGTTATAGTTAGCTCAGCTAACTATAACGGCTGAATTTCTCTGGTTTTGTACGAGTGAAATGTCAGCCTAACCATAAAGTCCCTGAAACCTGTGTTTTTTTTCAGTGAATATCTAAGGTTTTTTAAATGCTAATTCATAACTATAACATCCCTGAAACCTCTGTTTTTTTCAATGAATATATGTATATATTATCTACTGGCGGTCGCCAGTAGATAGTTATAGTTAGGACCTATTTTCCATAGGAAATCCGCAACATTCTATTTGAAATAACTCTTGCGTTGGTTGACGAATCTTCGCAAAATTTTCAAACTTTATGGCCCGCTCCGGTCCGCTCCTACCTGAAAGTTTCGGGGTGATTCGTCAAGCGGGGGCCGAGAAAAAAGTGGGGTCCCAAAACGTGTTTTCCCCATTCATTTTCCCATAGGAAACTTTAGCCACGGCTACAGCCCGAACTGCTGAACGGAATTACACAAAATTTGGCAAAGAGGTAGTTCTTGGTTCAGAAAGAACCCTTTTGTTAAATGGTGTAAATCCGTTCAGTAGTTGCGGAGAAATTAAAAAATAAGAGTCAAAAAATCAATTTCCCATAGGAAACTTTATGCAAGGCTACAGCCCGAACTGCTGAACGGAATTACACCAAATTTGGCAAAGAGGTAGTTCTTGGTTCAGAAAGAACCCTTTTGTTAAATGGTGTAAATCCGTTCAGTAGTTGCTGAGAAAATCAAAAGTAAAAACACATATATATCTGGGCGGAGCCTAACCACACATGTCATCGTGAGATCTGATTGGCTGTCAGCACTTCATCCTGGAATTGCTGGCAGCCATCTTGGGACCAATATAAATGATAGTACCCCATTGAAATGCATTGTGGTGAATCGAAGATTTTGAGGGTTACCAAAAGGAGAACTATAAAGGGTGATAACAGACTTTAGTTACATTAGAATTCATTTGTTGATGGTACCATACTAATTTCAGGAATTGTGGTGTGTTCTAAGGTGATTTTACCCTGTGAAAAACCTTCTGCTGTGATATCATGAATCATGTTTGAGAGAAAACTATTTTCACATGCTTGTCCCATACAGTTTTGGAAGGTGCTCCAGAAGCTAAAATGAGAGCATATTTTCTGTAAATTCACATTATCTTTCTCAGTCATGTGAGAATGAAGTCTGACATTCTCAGTAAAACATGTACATCCAACAATGGCAGAGACTGTCAGTTGATTCCTTTGTGTTCTACTGCAGCTTCCCAGAGTGTTCTAAAGAACAACTAGAGTGCTAACAGCCTTACTTATGACAAAAGTATGGCACACCTGAAGCCATCTTGATTGGAATAAACTGGTAACACTTAAAACATTTAATTTAAAAAGGAACAAAATGATGGGGTTCATTTTGTCATAGAAATTATGGTTAGTGCTGTAGAAAGAAAAATTAGGGCATGTTTCAAGTGTGATCTCAAATATCTTCCTGTTATATTTCAACAGGAGCAGCCTGTCAGTTGATGCCTTTGTGTTCTACTGCAGCTTCCCAGAGTGTTCTAAAGAACAACTAGAGCGCTAACAGTCTTACTTATGACAAAAGTATGGCACACCTGAAGCCATCTTGATTGGAATAAACTGGTAACACTTAAAACATTTAATTTAAAAAGGAACAAAATGAGGGGGTTCATTTTGCCATAGAAATTATGGTTAGTGCTGTAGAAAGAAAAATTAGGACATGTTTTAAGTGAGATCTCAAATATCTTCCTGTTATATTTCAACAGGAGCAGCCTGTCAGTTGATGCCTTTGTGTTCTACTGCAGCTTCCCAGAGTGTTCTAAAGAACAACTAGAGTGCTAACAGCCTTACTTATGACAAAAGTATGGCACACCTGAAGCCATCTTGATTGGAATAAACTGGTAACACTTAAAACATTTAATTTAAAAAGGAACAAAATGAGGGGGTTCATTTTGCCATAGAAATTATGGTTAGTGCTGCAAAAAGAAAATTTAGGGCATGTTTTAAGTGAGATCTCAAATCCTCTTCTATTTCATTAGAAAATTCTGACATGCAGACTGAAACAATCACTTTCAATACCAGCAGTAGACTTCCAGTTAACTCCTTGGTGAGCAGTAGCTTTACTACAGTGATCTAATGAACAACTAGAGTGCTAACATTCTGAATTTATGGCAAATGTGTGACACATCTGAATGCCTTCTTGATGGAATCAAAGTAAAAACTGAAAGCATTTCCTACTGAGGAGACTGTAGTAAATGAGGAAATTAGGAAACTTCATAACAAATAAGTCTCCAAAGATGGCCACCAGAGAAAAAAAGAGCCCAAATGTAGCACAAATATCACCCAGAGGTAGCCCACGTATAGCCCAATGACAGAAGTGTGCAAAACACTTTTTATTTTTTGTTTTTTGCAGTTTTATATAGTGCAGACTGGTCAGGTATTGGAGTGCTTTACATGAGCATTGGTTACATCACACAAGGACAAATTCATGTTGGTTGACCCCTACACTACCCAAACACCACTGCACTACCCTAAACCCTAAAACACTACCCCCAGCACGACCCCCTTCACTACCCAAACACAACTGCACTACCCTAAACTCAAAAACACTAACCCCAGCACGACCCCCTACACTACCCAAACACCACTGCACTACCCTAAACCCTAAATCTACCCCCTACACTACACAAATATCACTGCACTACCCTAAACCCTAAAACACTAGAACCCAGCACGACCCCCTACAGTACACAAACACCACTGCACTACCCTAAACCCTAAAACACTACCCCCTACACTACACAAACACCATTGCACTACCCTAAACCCTAAAACACTACCCCCAGCATGACCCCCTACACTACACAAACACCACTGCACTACCCTAAACCCTAAAACATTACCCCAGCACGAACCCCTACACTACCCAAACACCACTGCACTACCCTAAACCCTAAAACACTACCCCCAGCACAACTCCCTACACTACACAAACACCACTGGACTACCCTAAACCCTAAAACACTACCCCCAGCACGACTCCCTACACTACCTAAACACCACTGCACTACACTAAACCCTAAATCTACCCCCAGCATGACCTCCCACACTACACAAACACCACTGCACTACCCTAAACCCTAAAACACTACCCCCAGCACGACCCCCTACACTACCCAAACACCACTGCACTACCCTAAACCCTAAAACACTAACCCCAGCATGACCCCCTACACTACCCAAACACCACTGCACTACCCTATACCCTAAAACACGACCCCGTACAATACACAAACACAACTGCACTACCCTAAACCCTAAAACACTATCCACAGCATGACCCCCTACACTACACAAACACCACTGCACTACCCTAAACCCTAAAACACTACCCCCTACACTACACAAACACCACTGCCCTACCCTAAACCCTAAAACACAACCCCCAGCATGACCCCCTACACTACACAAACAGCACTGCACTACCCTAAACCCCCTATACTATACAAACACCACTGCATTACTCTAAACCCTAAAACACTACCCCCAGCACGACCCCCTCACAACACAAACACCACTGCACTACCCTAAACCCTAAATCGACCCCCAGCACGACCCCCTACACTACCCAAACACCACTGCCATACCCTAAACCCTAAAACACTACCCCCAGCATGAACCCCTACACTACCCAAACACCACTGCACTACCCTAAACCTTAAAACACTACCCCCAGCACTACCCCCTACACTACACAAACACCACTGCACTACCCTAAACCCTAAAACACTACCCCAGCACTACCCCTACACTACCCAAACATCACTGCACTAAACCCTAAATCTACCCCCAGCATGACACCCTACACTACCCAAACACCACTGCACTACCCTAAACCATAAAACACTACCCCCAGCATGACCCCCTACACTACACAAACACCACTGCACTACCCTAAACCCTAAAACACTACCACCAGCATGACCCCCTACACTACTCAAACACCACTGCACTACCCTAAACCCTAAAACACTAACCCAGCACGACCCCCTACACTACCCATACACCACTGCACTACCCCAAAGCCTAAAACACTACCCCCAGCACGACCCCTACACTACCCAAACACCACTGCACTACCCTAAACCCTAAAACACTACCCCCAGCACGACCCCTACACCACCCAAACACCACTGCACTACCCTAAACCCTAGAAAAGAAACCCCCACCCAATGCCCAATCCCCCTTACCTCTCACTCCTCGTGGTTCCTCTCTCCTCGTGGTTCCTGCTTCACGTCGTCTCTGAGGGGCGGTGCACGTCGTTGTGAGGAAACGGAACAGCCTCTGTTTCCTTACAACGACATGGATCGTCTACATGTTTTTAGAACGCATGGTCATTTACCATACATACCTTTACAACAAAATTCGTTGTAAAGGCATGCGTGGTAAATGACCATGCGTTCTAAAAAATGCGTAGTAATGACTTTGTGATGTACAACGCATGCGTGGTAATGCATGCGTTGTAATGGTATCGCAAAGTAAAAAAGTCGTTGTAACGGCTGTTTACCGTTCGAAGCTGGCTCCTGTTCTTCAGTGAAACGTTTATTTGATTAATTAGGAGGAAGGAATGTGTTTTTTTACCGAAAAGTGCATTCCCGGCTGTTGTATTGTGAAAGTGTCCGCGTGGCCTGGTTTCACTTCCGGTGAGAGAGTGGAAGAGTCTGTTTGGATCTAAAGGAGTTCTGTTGTTGGACGGGGCTGGCGCGACATGTCATCAGAAAACATAGCTAATGGAAAGCGTCCTCCCTGAAGTGTGGAGCAGTGCCATGAGAGGTCAACGAGTGTGCGTCCCACCGCAGTATGACCGTACCGCGTGACCCATGTGCCACCTCCAGGGTACGGGAGGCAGAAGCGGCATCGCAGGTCCTCTTGAAGACCGTTGTAGCACTAATTCTACATTTTGATACTAGGGCATTTTAACTTCGTTGTTCCTGCCAGATACAAAGAGAAGATCCTGTGTTATTCAGTGCCCTCGTTACCTTTTTTGTGGGTTGTGGTGCTTGTCACTTCGCTGCCCCGCCGGTGCACACGACTGGGCACCTCACCTCGTGTGCCATCTGCAGGGCCTCTGCCCTCGGATCACTGGTTTCGGTTTCTGGAGTGGCAACATAAACAGTTGCTCCCAAAGGACTAGCCTGAACACTTAGGTGAATATCCCCTGCACCAGCATTCCACGGAAATTCTTTCCTAGCTCTCCCACGTCAACGAGGACGTCATAATAGCACGGCTCTGCTCGCGACACCGCATGACATCATCGGAGCCATAAGAGAACCTCGTCGGCGTGCTGACATCAGTTCCACCCATTTTTTCCGTGCCACCGAGGCAAACAGGGGACCGAGACATTTTCACATGTATACATAGTATGATAAATATATATATATATTCACTGAAAAAACCATAGGTTTCAGGCACGTTATAGTTAGAAATTAGCATTTAAAAAACCTTAGAAATTCACTGAAAAAACCATAGGTTTCAGGCACGTTATAGTTAGAAATTAGCATTTAAAAAACCTTAGAAATTCACTGAAAAAACCATAGGTTTCAGGGCGTTATAGTTAGTTGGACATTTCACTCGTACAAAACCATAGAAATTCCCCCGTTATAGTTAGTTCAGCTAACTATAACTCGCGCGCCCGCAATGCACTGCTGATGACGTCACATATTACATCACTCATGACATGGTCACTGACATCACTCATGACATCACTGATGACATCTCAAATGACATCACTGATGACATCACTGATGACATCATCCAGTGAATGTGTGTTTTTCTGAAAATTAAATATGTTTTATATATGTATATCTCAAGGTCGATGGAAGAATAAATGGGTATATAAGTGTCTAAATGGATGATTTTGTTTTGTAAAATTGATTGTATAACTGACTAAGTATATCTTAGTGAATACATGGGTTAGTGAGTAATGCTTAAATATGAAAATATCTGTATCAGTCTCTCACTTTGTGTATAAGTGGCTGCATTGGTTGGTGAGTAGCTACATGAGTGTCTATATGGGTTATTAGTTGGTTTTTTGAGTATCAGTATGAGTGTCTGAGTGTCTGTATGGTTCGGTGGGGGTATTACTTAGTGCATAGATGCATGAATGAGTGACTCACTGTTTGTATGTGTTGAAGACAGCATGTGTGCAGGACTGTATAGGTGGATGAGTATGTGTATGGGTGTGTTAGTGAGTGAATGACTGTCTCAATAGTGTCTTTATGAGTAACTACATATGTTTTAAACTAGTATATGTGAGTATTGGTGTATATAAGTGAGTATATGTGAGAGTGAGAGATTGGAAGAGTTCCTGTACAAATAAGTAGGTGTTTCTATAAGTGATTGTTTAAGAGAGTAAGTATGTGTAAGTTTCTGTAGAAGTAAGTGTGGTAGTGTGTGTATAACTGTATATGCAAGTGAATGGATGTTTGATACTTTGTTTGCATGTGTGACTATGTGTGTGAGTAACTCTATGGATGAGTGGCTGTGTGTAACAGGATGTATAGGTGTATGAGTGCATATGATGAATGAGTACATGTATAAGTGACTGTATAGGGACTGTTGGTGAATGAGTGGATGTGTGTGTAGATCTTGGAATTACTGAATAGGTGTGTTGTAACTGGTATTGGTATGTCCATTGTTTTGAAAATGTTAGTTTGTATTTTTGAGTGTGTGTATCAAAGGTTATATTAGGGTGAGAGGAGGTCTGCCACTCTATCACAAGGATGATGTCATCAGTGATGTCATTTGAGATGTCATCAGTGATGTCATGAGTGATGTCACTGACCATTTCATGAGTGATGTAATATGTGACGTCATCAGCAGTGCATTGCGGGCGCGCGAGTTATAGTTAGCTTAACTAACTATAACGGGGGAATTTCTATGGTGTTGTACGAGTGAAATGTCCAACTAACTATAATGGTTTTTTCAGTGAATTTCTAAGGTTTTTTAAATGCTAATTTCTAACTATAACGTGCCTGAAACCTATGGCTTTTTCAGTGAATATATATATATATATATATATATATAGAACATAGTTAGACCCTAGTTTCCATAGGAAAAGCATTTTTTGATGTGCTTATAACTTTGGCGTCGTTTGCCGAATCTTTACAAAATTTTCCAAAATGTTCCTCTTTTCAGGTGAGCTCCTATCCTGAAAGTTTGGGGGTGATTTGTGAAGGGGGGCTGAGAAAAAGGGGCGTCCCAAAACATGTTTTCTCCATGCAATTTCCATAGGAAACTTTAGACAAGGCTACAGGTCAAACTGCTGAACCGGAATTACGCCAAATTTGGCAGGGAGAAAGGTCTTGGTCCAGAAAGCACACTTTTGTTTAAATGGGAAATATAAAAATTTACAGATATCGATATTTGAGAATTCTGACATCTGATTGGCTGAGGCGTTACGAGCACGAGAGTGCGGCTCATTGGTTGCGAACTGTTGAAACTAGGAAGTGTTGGCAGCCATTTTGTGACTGACTTGAAAGGCGTAGGGCGAAACAAAAGAGAAAAATTGTATAAGAGGGTATAGTAGGAACACTGTGGTCTTAGTTTAAGCAGTCTGTACGGTGCAGAGGCAGGGAGTTTGAATGTTGCGTAGGCCGTGGAAATCATGTCCGGAGACGTGGAAATCACGTCCGCAGAACAACGGTGCTCCGTATTGTGGCAAGGTTGCGTAGGCTCTGGAAATCCTGTCGGGAAAATAACAATGCGCCGTATTGCAGCCTTCCTTTAATATAATGCGCAGTAATGTTTACTTATAATGCGGTGTTCACTTTTATCACGGACAGTGTCACTTTCTTACACAAAAATTAATATTATGTGGGAGGGCGTGTTCTGTTCGTGTGTCTGGAACAAAATTAACGTTTAATTGGCTGAGGTGTTCCAACAACGAGCTCAATGTTCATTGGCTGCGAACCATTGAAAGTAGAAGTTTTTCCAGCCATTTCCTCCCCATCCGCGGAGTAGCTGGGACATCTGATTGGCTGACGTGTTCCAAGCAGGACCTTCCCAAGCTTAATGTTCATTGGCTGCGAACCATTGAAAGTAGAAGTGTTGCCAGCCATTTCCTCCCCGTCCGCGGAGTAGCAGGGACATCTGATTGGCTGACGTGTTCCAAGCAGGACCTTCCCAAGCTTAATGTTCATTGGCTGCGAACCATTGAAAGTACAAGTGTTGCCAGCCATTTCCTCCCCATCCGCGGAGTAGCAGGAACATCTTATTGGCTGACGTGTTCCAAGCAGGACGTTCCCAAGCTTAATGTTCATTGGCTGTAAACCATTGAAAGTAGAAGTGTTGGCAGCGATTCCCTCCCCTCTGCGGAACACCATGGACATTTTATTGGCTAAACTGTTCCTAGTACAAGTTTGCTCATTATTGGCTGGGAACGGTTCACTGTTGTGAACCATTTTGTGATGCAATTCAATGGAGTATGGGAAAAGAAAGTAGTAGCGGGGAGGGTAGGAACACTATTAACTCTGTACAGTGGTCACAAGGTGGTGGAGAGGGATTGTGAAGGTAAAAATAGTTTTTTATATATTTTAAGGGCCATTTATATAATTGGCGTGGGGTGTACAAATCACGGCGGGAAAATAACAAAGTGTGTTGCGGTCTTCTTTTTATTAAGTTTGTGGGTGGGATACTTCCCAGGAGCACTGTTTAGTTATAATGTGGTGTTTACTTTTCTAACGGGGAGCTATGGTTGCGCAGCAAAAATTTCAGTCTAGGTTTGAAATAGTTTTTATTAAGCAATTACAAATATACTTTCTTCGGAAACTGAAGCTGTATATATCAAAGGGGTGACAAATAAAAACGCAATTCATAAAATATCCTTAAGCGTGGGTACACTCCCCCTTTTTTTTCTGCTATACTTTGTAAAAGTGTTGCCCCATATTCTTGATAATATAAGAGGGCATGAGTTACTTTTAGATAAAGTAGAAAAGAAGTGCTACAAGAAACACTCCCGCACTACATCATCTCAGGTCACTAGAACAATAACAAGTAAAAAACAGTTAAACACAAATCACTTTATATTACATAGAAATGTACGCTTTATCATTTTTTATAATTTCTATTATTTTAGAATTCGGGAAAGTTCGGTCGTAGTGCTTAGATCACGTACTCCTTTAAGAATATATAGGATAGTAGTATAATAATATACACTACTGGTCGTATATATTCTATAGGGAGAAGGTGAATAGGAACCGCAACAAACAAAAATAGAAATAGTAAAAAAACATTCAGAAATGTAGGGTTTATCAAAGGTATTCACTAAGAAAGTATCTATGGAAACAATTTTTTTTAAACTGCAATTTCCAAAAATATTTTCACTGTCAAAATATCTGATCAAGTAAGTTATAAAGGTCAGTAAACTGTGTTTCAGATGGTTTACTCCTGGCGGCGACAAATCTCCAATTCCTGTTGTGTGGAAATATCACAATCTTAAAATATACACAGTGTCACTGATGGCACACAAAAAGGAAAATGAAAATGAAGTCATCAATACAAAACAAGATCAATAACGAAATACTTTCCAGCGATGAGTATGTTGAGAGCTTCTTTGCTCCGGGACTTCGAAATCTTTCATTTTCGCGCCAACGGGTCATAAAGTGCTCTGAGATCACAATGACTGTTAATATTATAATAAACATATTCACAATATATGATCCCAAGAAAGAAACAGAGTAAGAACGAGAAGGTGCTGACGTTAAATATAAATCTTTAGTCTTCGTGTCGACTGGTCATAAACTCCACTGAGGTCAGTATAAATGTTCATATTACAATATACATACTCACACTATATGATCTCAAGGGAGAAATAGACTAAAACCAGAAGCTGCTGACGTTACATATAAATCTTTAGTCTTCGCGCCAACGGGTCACAAACTCCTCTGAGATCATAATGTGTGGTTATTATAATATACATACTCACACTATATGATGTCAAGGGGGAAATAGACTACAAACTAGAAGCTGCTGACGTTACATATAAATCTTTAGTCTTCGCGCCGACGGGTCACCAACACTTCTGAGGTCAATACAGTGTCAATATTATAATATACAAAGTCACACTATATGAGCTCAAAGGAGCCAGAACAGGAACAATGTTTGCTGTATTCTGTCTGTTTCTGAAAACAAGCTGCTGACGTTACACATAAAAGGCAAAAACAACCAATAACACTTTTTCTAAATACAAGTGTTTAAATATTGACAAATAGCTACGTATTATAAATATCTAGTATGCCATAATCAAACAACTTACAACTCAGGATTATGTTTTGTGGCCGCAAAAGAAGAATCCGACTGTAGAAAAGAGCACCTGCATCACTGAATGGAGACGCGTAAATAACTCGCAAAAACGAAACTAATCAATCAACGGGTGTGGTTTATATACTTTTTGGTTATTCAGTAGTCTATGGAAGGAAGATGCGGCTCCGCCCATTTAGATGTCACGTTTAACAGTTGACACATGCTCACGTTTTAACTGTTTCACTTGTGCACGTGTTGGAAAAAGTTACAAAATGTGAAGCGGAAAAAGTTTCGATTTCGAACCTAACACGTATAAGGTCCTTACTATGTACATACATTGGAGAGCTTAAAAACTGTTACCCGGAAAACCGTGTCATTTCCATTCTCATGAGTAAATACATTTATTGATTGCCGTAATTCTAAATAGAAGACATAACAAAAAAGATCTATCAGAATAGAAGAAAAAAAAACTGTGATAATATTTCTCATCACTATGGTTTTAAATTAAAAAAGTGCGAGCATTTGTGAAGCGTACAGCTAACCCTGGAAAGGTGTGCCGGCGCTCGGGGGCGTCAGAAAGAATAAGCAAGGTGTTGCCCACAGTGACATAGTGGTGGGCTAACGTGCCGCTGGAGCCGGGAATCGAACTGTGAACGCTGTTGTTCGAAGTCAGGTATCATAGCTGCTCCGTCACACTTTGTCCACACTTATATGTTAATTAGTGCTAATTAAGTTTTAAACATTGTTAAATTATAACGTATAACACACTACTGTTACAGTTAGTTTTTCACTACAAAAAGTATGCACGTCTTTTTTAAATTTAGTTAAAAACAATATAGGTTTCAGGGACATTGTAGTTAGAAATTAGTATTTATAAAACCTTTCAAATTCACTGAAAAAACCATAGGTTTTACAGACATTATAGTTAGAAATTAGCATTTAAAAAACCTTTGAAATTCACTGAAAAAACCATAGGTTTCAGGGGCGTTATAGTTAGCTGGACATTTCACTCGTACAAAACCATAGAAATTCCACTGTTATAGTTAGTTCAGCTAACTATAACTCGCGCCCCTGCAATGCACTGCTCATGACGTCACATATTACATCATTCATGGCATGGTCAATGACATCACTGATGACATCACTGATGACATCTGAAATGACATCACTGATGACATCATCCAGTGACTGTGTGTTTCTGTAATTTTTAAATATGTTTTACATATATTCTTAGGTGTATTGAAGAATGAGTGGGTGTATAAGTGTCTGGATGGGGGATTTTACAGGTGTGTGACTGATTGTATAAGTGAGTGATTAAACGTGTCTTACTGAATGCATGGGTTAGTGACTAAACTGTGTGAATGTGTGTATCAGTCTGTCTGTTGTTGTGTAAGCTGCTACATGGGTTGGTCAGTAGCTACATGAGTGTTTATATGGGTTATTGATTGTTTGCCTGAGTATTTGTATGGGAGACTGAGTGTGTGTGTGGGTGGGTTGGAGGTGTGTGACTCTGTGCATTGATGTGTGAGTGGTTGATTCACTGGGTGTATGGGTTCAAGAGTGCATGTGGAAACAGCTGTATGGGTGGGTGAGTGTGTGTATGGGTGTGTTGGTGAGTGAATGGATGTCTCAGTGGTACATGTGTGAGTAGCTACATATGTAAAAGGCAGTATATGTGAGTGATGCTGTATATAAATGAGTATATGTGAGAGTGAGTGATTGTGAGAGTGGCTGTATGGATGAGTGTGTACTTGTATCAGTGATTATATAAGAGAGTAATTATGCGTTAGTATCTGTATGAATTAGGGAGGTGGTGTGTGTATAACTGTATAGGTGAGTAAATGGGAGTGTGATTGATTCTTTGCATGACTGACTAGGTGTGTGAGTAACTCCATGGATGAGTGGCGGTGTGTGAGTGTCTGAATAGGTGTATGAGTGCATATCATAGTGTTGATTTGATGAGTAACTGCATGTATAAGTGAATGTATGGGGGAATGAGTGGATGTGTGTGTAGACCTAGGAATCAAAGAGTGCGTATGTAGTAACTGGTATTGGTGTCTCGATGGTTTCGAAAATGGTAGTCTGTATTTTACAGCGGGTGTATTAAAGATTATATTAGACTGTGAGGAGGTGCATCAGATTTTCATGTGGATGATGTCATCAGTGATGTCATCAGTGATGTCACTGACCATGCCATGAATGATGTAATATGTGACGTCATGAGCAGTGCATTGCGAGGCGCGAGTTATAGTTAGCTGAACTAACTATAACGGTGGAATTTCTATGGTTTTGTACGAGTGAAATGACCAGCTAACTATAACGCCCCTGAAACCTATGGTTTTTTCAGTGAATTTCAACGGTTTTTTAAATGCTAATTTCTAACTATAACGTCTGTAAAACCTATGGTTTTTTCAGTGAATATATATATATATATATATATATATATATATATATATATATATATATATATATATATATTTTACATATTCCACCAGCGATGTGCTGTCTAAAATATGGAATACCTCCCTTTCCTCCGGCATCTTCCCCGACCTATGGAAGCATGCCACTCTACTTCCCCTTAAGAAGAAACCCAATATGTATTCAGGGGAATTGAGCAATTACAGACCTATCTCTCTGCTGCCAGCTCCTGCAAAAATGCTGGAAAAGGTAGTGCAGCGGCAATTGGCCAATTTTAGCGAGAGCCACAATATCCTGCACGACACCTTATCCGGTTTCCGAGCTGGGTTCAGCACAGAGACAGCGCTATTAGAGGTAGCAGACTCAATTAGGATGGCATTGGATTCAGGGGCATCAGTTATGCTGGTGCTCCTGGATCTTTCAGCGGCATTTGACACAGTTGACCACTCTATACTGGCTCAACGTCTTCTGGACAGTGGGGTTAATGGCACAGCCCTGGCCTGGCTGAAGTCCTTCCTCCACTTGCGTACTCAAAGGGTGGCCCTACAACCGCATCTGTCCAACCGCAAGCATTTATGGTGCGGGGTGCCGCAGGGGTCGGCTCTAAGCCCACTGCTGTTCAACATATATCTGGCTCCTCTATTCACTTTGATAGCCAACTGGGGCATAAAGGCAATTTCTTACGCCGACGACACCCAGCTGGTTTTCTCTTTTGGGGATCAGTCCGAAGATTCTTTTAAGTGCTTTAAAGGCTGCTTAAAAGATATTGCATGCTGGATGAACAATAAGAAACTTAAACTGAATGCCGATAAAGCGGAAGTGATGTTCTTCGGCAAAATCCAGCCCCCTGCCGCAGACCTGTGGTGGCCAGCGGAAATGGGCTCGCCACCCGTGCCAGTTGGCTGTGCCAAAAATCTGGGAGTAAAATGGCAGGCTGACTTATCCTTCTCAGCCCAAATTCAGCAGGTAACAGCTGACTGCTTCAGCAGCTTGAGAAACTTGCGAAAATTTATACACCTGCTGCCAGAGAGCTGTCGCCGGATGGTAGTCCATGCCACAGTAACTGCCCGTCTGGACTACGCGAACGGCCTCTACATAGGCTTACCGGCTTACCTTGTTAGGAAACTCCAAATGGTCCAAAATGCGGCTGCGAGACTGATCAAACGTGTTCCTTTTCGGCAACATATCTCTCCACATATCAGAGAACTACACTGGCTTCTGGTAGCCAAGAGAATCAAATTTAAGGCCTTAACCCTAGCTTTTCGGGCACTCCATGGAACGTGCCCTTGCTATTTGAAACAGAGGCTAGGTGTCTACACGCAGACGCGTGCCTTGAGGTCCAATTCCCAGAAATTACTTTGCACTCCACGTGTGAAGAAAGCCCGGCTGGGCGGCAGATCTTTCATGCTTGGGGCATCCAAGTTATGGAATTCCATCCCTAATTCCTTGCACCTGATTTCTTCTGAAACACAGTTTAGGAAGGCAGCGAAAACATGGCTTTTTAACCTAGTTTAATCCTGGGTGATGCTTGTCTCCTGCGTGTCACTTGTCGCTTTTAGCGCCGGGACACCTCTTCGGAGGTAGCTGTTCGCGCTCTATAAATGGCTGTATTATTATTATTATTATTATTACCCAGTATGCGGTTGCCACTGGGTAGTTATACCACGTTTCCATAGGGAAAGCATTTTCTGTCTTCCTAATAACTTTGACACTGTTTGACAAATCTTCACTAAATGTTCGCAAATACGGTTAAGTCAACTCAGCTCTTTCCAGGAAGTTTTGGAGTGAACCATCAAGCTGGGGCAGAGAAAAGGGTGGGGGTTCAAATGTCTGGCCAGATTTGCACCAAATTTGTTAGAAAGCTAGATCTTGGTCTAGAAAGAGTGTTTTTGTGTGTTTTAGTGTAAATCCGCTCAGGTGTTTTGGAGTAATTAAGGTGCAAAACTGTATAATTCTCGCTGCAGAGAATTCACAGGCCCGGCAGATCTATCTGATTTGCTGCCACCATATCAACAACAATGTGGCGGCAGCCATCCTTAAGACTCAGGACTCAGTCCCAAGTCCTGAAAAAAAGGCGAGAGAAAGGACATGAGGGGCAAAAGTAGGGATACCCTGACACCCTAGGCATGGTGGGGGTTATCTCAGCGGTATCTGACTAGGGCCAAAACATTTTGTCTCAAAGTTGCAGAGGATCCGTGAATATGCAACAAATTAAAAATAGAAAACAACGCAGACTCCAGTGCTACTGAAATAAATACTGCTGGGGTGGGCCAGGGCCCTCGGGGTAGGTAGACACACATAATTTAGGGGAAGTGCATGTGACCCCCTCCCTGAGCCTCAATAGGCCCTGGGGACGCCATCCTGCAGGACTGAAAACCACTGAAAAGGGGAGGTGGATGTGGTCCCTCCCTCACCCCCCACCAGCCTCAGGGACTTCATCCATTCCCCAGAGCCGTAATCATTAAAGACTCAATAGGCCCCTGGGATCCTATCCCTGGATGGATCTAGAAAGGAAGGGGCGGGTACACGGTGCCCCCTCACCGAGCCTTTAAATGCCCTGGGTACCCCTTCCCCCGGTGGCCAGCTCACTTACTGTGTCCCTGAGAGTAGTTTGCTTGCCCACAATAGCACGGGCAGAGAAACACATGTCTGCTCCCACCAAGGGCCTGATTACAACCACCAAAGTGGTGGTCAGGCCACCCACCAGATTTGGAGATTCCTCTTGTCTGGCGGGCTTTGTTTTTGACGTTCCTATGGTAGTGCCCTGAAAATGGGCACCGCAATTGGAACACTAAAAACAATTCCTGCATGGCATGAAAAGTCCATCCTGTACAGGAACTGGGGTGCATGCACACAGGGGGGCACATGTTGTGCCCCCCTGCATGCATTCCCATGCATGGGAGGCATAGGGGGTCCTACAGGGCCCCTTTGCTTCCTCTCCACCAGAGTGTTCATGGAGTAGGATCCTCCATGACACTGCTGGCGGAGATGAAACTCGCAATATGCTTGGTGGGGCCGCACCGGTTCCGCCAAGAATTTTGAGGCCTCTACCACTGCTGCAACACCGCCAGGCAACGGTGGTCCTTTGGTGGCTGCGGTAGGGCAATGGCGGTCCGATCACCCTTATTGTAATAGGTCAGTCGGGAGACTGTCGCCTCTGTGCCCCCATGAGTCTGGCGGTCCGTGGACTGCCAGACTCAAAATTAAGCCCCTAGGGGGCATTTTTAAAGCTCCCACCGGGTGAGATCAGAAATGCCTTTCCTTCTCTCAAGAACTCAGGCAGGGAAGGCATGTTTGCTTCCAATCGGCAGGAGATTTACAAATGCTCCCACCAGGTGGGAATAGACTTTTGTTTCCCTGCCTGTGCTCTTCCGACGGGGGCATGTGGGAGCCAGCGGGCCATGGGTACCCTGGGTCTCCCACAGTGACTCCCAACATACTGTTAGACGGGTGCCCCTTTGTGGGGTTAGCTTCCTGCAGAGGTTTTGCCACCGGGCCTTTGGACTTGTGCAGAGAGGTTTGGATTTACGTATGGTAGAAAAATATTACTTTATGCTTAAAAACCACAAGAAATTCACTGAAAAAACTAAAGTTAAAGTAACGTTATAGTTAGGTAAAGATTTCAGTGACAACATAACGTTTCTAATGTTCAAACCCACTGCCATGTCTGAACTGGGGTGGTGGAGTGAGCTAAAGAATGATGATGGATTAAACCCAGATCATTTGAGTGGGGGTGAGTGTTTGATTTGCTCTAACGCTCCGTCCATTATCCCCTTTGGTATCGCTTTGTTCGCCCTAAGTTGGCAGGGTATGCCCAGACGTGGGTCCCTTGCTCACTTTGCCACTGGATTCAAGATAGCCTGGCTGATGAGGGTTATGAACCCGTAACCGGTCCCAGGATGCTTGTTTCCGGTCCAGGGAAGACATGGCTTGGCAGTTCGGGCTGGACTGTTCCCATGAGGCACAGGGTCAGACTGATTTGCATATGGCCATGTCTGAACTGGGGTGGTGGAGTGAGCTAAAGAAGGATGATGGATTAAACCCAGATCAGTTGACTGGGGGTGAGTGTTTGATTTGCTCTAGCGCTCCGTCCATCATCCCCTTTGGTATCGCTTTGTTCGCCCTAAATTGGCAGGGTATGCCCAGACGTGGGTCCCTTGCTCACTTTGCCACTGGATTCAAGATAGCCTGGCTGATGAGGGTTTTGAACCCGAAACCGGTCCCAGGATGCTTGTTTCCGGTCCAGGGAAGACATGGCTTGGCAGTTCAGGCTGGACTGTTCCCATGAGGCACAGGGTCAGACTGATTTGCATATGGCCATGTCTGAACTGGGGTGGTGGAGTGAGCTAAAGAATGATGATGGATTAAACCCAGATCAGTTGACTGGGGGTGAGTGTTTGATTTGCTCTAGCGCTCCGTCCATCATCCCCTTTGGTATCGCTTTGTTCGCCCTAAATTGGCAGGGTATGCCCAGACGTGGGTCCCTTGCTCACTTTGCCACTGGATTCAAGATAGCCTGGCTGAAGAGGGGTGAAACCCCGAAACCGGTCCTAGGATGCTTGTTTCCAGTCCAGGGAGGACCTGGCTTGGCAGTTCGGGCTGGACTGTTCCCATGAGGCACAGGGTCAAGGCTGATTTGCATATGGCTGGGTTCAAACTGGAATGGCATGGTGAGCAAAAAAACGATGGATTTAGGCCCAGATCTCTGTACTGGGGTGAATGTATGACATTGTTCTGCATTCTGTCCATCAACTGTTGTTTTTGCATTTGTCACCCCGAGTGGGACGGGTATGCCCAGACGTGGGTCCCGTGCTCACCATGCCACTGGAATCAAGCTATCCTGGCTGAAGAGCGGTGAAACCCGAAACCGGTCCTAGGATGCTTGTTTCCAGTCCAGGGAGGACCTGGCTTGGCAGTTCGGGCTGGACTGTTCCCATGAGGCACAGGGTCAAGACTGATTTGCATATGGCTGGGTTCAAACTGGAATGGCATGGTGAGCAAAAAAACGATGGATTTAGGCCCAGATCTCTGTACTGGGGTGAATGTATGACATTGTTCTGCATTCTGTCCATCAACTGTTGTTTTTGCATTTGTCACCCCGAGTGGGACGGGTATGCCCAGACGTGGGTCCCGTGCTCTCCATGCCACTGGAATTAAGCTATCCTGGCTGAAGAGGGTGAAACCCCGAAACCGGTCCTAGGATGCTTGTTTCCAGTCCAGGGAGGACCTGGCTTGGCAGTTCGGGCTGGACTGTTCCCATGAGGCACAGGTTCAAGACTGATTTGCATATGGCTGGGTTCAAACTGGAATGGCATGGTGAGCAAAAAAACGATGGATTTAGGCCCAGATCTCTGTACTGGGGTGAATGTATGACATTGTTCTGCATTCTGTCCATCAACTGTTGTTTTTGCATTTGTCACCCCGAGTGTGACGGGTATGCCCATACGTGGGTCCCGTGCTCTCCATGCCACTGGAATCAAGCTATCCTGGCTGAAGAGGGGTGAAACCCCGAAACCGGTCCTAGGATGCTCGTTTCCAGTCCAGGGAGGACCTGGCTTGGCAGTTCGGGCTGGACTGTACCCATGAGGCACAGGGTCAAGACTGATTTGCATATGGCTGGGTTCAAACTGGAATGGCATGGTGAGCAAAAAAACGATGGATTTAGGCCCAGATCTCTGTACTGGGGTGAATGTATGACATTGTTCTGCATTCTGTCCATCAACTGTTGTTTTTGCATTTGTCACCCCGAGTGGGACGGGTATGCCCAGACGTGGGTCCCGTGCTCTCCATGCCACTGGAATCAAGCTATCCTGGCTGAAGAGGGTGAAACCCCGAAACCGGTCCTAGGATGCTTGTTTCCAGTCCAGGGAGGACCTGGCTTGGCAGTTCGGGCTGGATTGTTCCCATGAGGCACAGGGTCAAGACTGATTTGCATATGGCTGGGTTCAAACTGGAATGGCATGGTGAGCAAAAAACGATGGATTTAGGCCCAGATCTCTGTACTGGGGTGAATGTATGACATTGTTCTGCATTCTGTAAATCAACTGTTGTTTTTGCATTTGTCACCCCGAGTGGGACGGGTATACCCAGACGTGGGTCCCGTGCTCTCCATGCCACTGGAATCAAGCTATCCTGGCTGAAGAGGGGTGAAACCCCGAAACCGGTCCTAGGATGCTTGTTTCCAGTCCAGGGAGGACCTGGCTTGGCAGTTCGGGCTGGACTGTTCCCATGAGGCACAGGGTCAAGACTGATTTGCATATGGCTGGGTTCAAACTGGAATGGCGTGGTGAGCAAAAAAACGATGGATTTAGGCCCAGATCTCTGTACTGGGGTGAATGTATGACATTGTTCTGCATTCTGTCCATCAACTGTTGTTTTTGCATTTGTCACCCCGAGTGGGACGGGTATGCCCAGACGTGGGTCCCGTGCTCTCCATGCCACTGGAATCAAACTATCCTGGCTGAAGAGGGGTGAAACCCCGAAACCGGTCCTAGGATGCTTGTTTCCAGTCAAGGGAGGACCTGGCTTGGCAGTTCGGGCTGGACTGTTCCCATGAGGCACAGGGTCAAGACTGATTTGCATATGGCTGGGTTCAAACTGGAATGGCATGGTGAGCAACAAAACGATGGATTTAGGCCCAGATCTCTGTACTGGGGTGAATGTATGACATTGTTCTGCATTCTGTCCATCAACTGTTGTTTTTGCATTTGTCACCCCGAGTGGGACGGGTATGCCCAGACGTGGGTCCCGGGCTCTCCATGCCATTGGAATCAAGCTATCCTGGCTGAAGAGGGGTGAAACCCCGAAACCGGTCCTAGGATGCTTGTTTCCAGTCCAGGGAGGACCTGGCTTGGCAGTTCGGGCTGGACTGTTCCCATGAGGCACAGGGTCAAGACTGATTTGCATATGGCTGGGTTCAAACTGGAATGGCATGGTGAGCAAAAACGATGGATTTAGGCCCAGATCTCTGTACTGGGGTGAATGTATGACATTGTTCTGCATTCTGTCCATCAACTGTTGTTTTTGCATTTGTCACCCCGAGTGGGACGGGTATGCCCAGACGTGGGTCCCGTGCTCTCCATGCCACTGGAATCAAGCTAAACTGGCTGAAGAGGGGTGAAACCCCGAAACCGGTCCTAGGATGCTTGTTTCCAGTCCAGGGAGGACCTGGCTTGGCAGTTCGGGCTGGACTGTTCCCATGAGGCACAGGGTCAAGACTGATTTGCATATGGCTGGGTTCAAACTGGAATGGCATGGTGAGCAAAAAAACGATGGATTTAGGCCCAGATCTCTGTACTGGGGTGAATGTATGACATTGTTCTGCATTCTGTCCATCAACTGTTGTTTTTGCATTTGTCACCCCGAGTGGGACGGGTATGCCCAGACGTGGGTCCCGTGCTCTCCATGCCACTGGAATCAAGCTATCCTGGCTGAAGATGGGTGAAACCCCGAAACCGGTCCTAGGATGCTTGTTTCCAGTCCAGGGAGGACCTGGCTTGGCAGTTCGGGCTGCACTGTTCCCATGAGGCACATGGTCAAGACTGATTTGCATATATCTGGGTTCAAACTGGAATGGCATGGTGAGCAAAAAAACGATGGATTTAGGCCCAGATCTCTGTACTGGGGTGAATGTATGACATTGTTCTGCATTCTGTCCATCAACTGTTGTTTTTGCATTTGTCACCCCGAGTGGGACGGGTATGCCCAGACGTGGGTCCCGTGATCTCCATGCCACTGGAATCAAGTTATCCTGGCTGAAGAGGGGTGAAACCCCGAAACCGGTCCTAGGATGCTTGTTTCCAGTCCAGGGAGGTCCTGGCTTGGCAGTTCGGGCTGGACTGTTCCTATGAGGCACAGGGTCAAGACTGATTTGCATATGGCTGGGTTCAAACTGGAATGGCATGGTGAGCAAAAAACGATGGATTTAGGCCCAGATCTCTGTACTGGGGTGAATGTATGACATTGTTCTGCATTCTGTCCATCAACTGTTGTTTTTGCATTTGTCACCCCGAGTGGGACGGGTATGCTCAGACGTGGGTCCCGTGCTCTCCATGCCACTGGAATCAAGCTATCCTGGCTGAAGAGGGGTGAAACCCCGAAACCGGTCCTAGGATGCTTGTTTTCAGTCCAGGGAGGACCTGGCTTGGCAGTTCGGGCTGGACTGTTCCCATGAGGCACAGGGTCAAGACTGATTTGCATATGGCTGGGTTCAAACTGGAATGGCATGGTGAGCAAAAAAGCGATGGATTTAGGCCCAGATCTCTGTACTGGGGTGAATGTATGACATTGTTCTGCATTCTGTCCATCAACTGTTGTTTTTGCATTTGTCACCCCGAGTGGGACGGGTATGCCCAGACGTGGGTCCCGTGCTCTCCATGCCACTGGAATCAAGCTTTCCTGGCTGAAGAGGGGTGAAACCCCAAAACCGGTCCTAGGATGCTTGTTTCCAGTCCAGGGAGGACCTGGCTTGGCAGTTCGGGCTGGACTGTTCCCATGAGGCACAGGGTCAAGACTGGTTTGCATATGGCTGGGTTCAAACTGGAATGGCATGGTGAGCAAAAAAACGATGGATTTAGGCCCAGATCTCTGTACTGGGGTGAATGTATGACATTGTTCTGCATTCTGTCCATCAACTGTTGTTTTTGCATTTGTCACCCCGAGTGGGACGGGTATGCCCATACGTGGGTCCCGTGCTCTCCATGCCACTGGAATCAAGCTATCCTGGCTGAAGAGGGGTGAAACCCCGAAACCGGTCCTAGGATGCTTGTTTCCAGTCCAGGGAGGACCTGGCTTGGCAGTTCGGGCTGGACTGTTCCCATGAGGCACAGGGTCAAGACTGATTTGCATATGGCTGGGTTCAAACTGGAATGGCATGGTGAGCAAAAAACGATGGATTTAGGCCCAGATCTCTGTACTGGGGTGAATGTATGACATTGTTCTGCATTCTGTCCATCAACTGTTGTTTTTGCATTTGTCACCCCGAGTGGGACGGGTATGCCCAGACGTGGGTCCCGTGCTCTCCATGCCACTGGAATCAAGCTATCCTGGCTGAAGAGGGGTGAAACCCCGAAACCGGTCCTAGGATGCTTGTTTCCAGTCCAGGGAGGACCTGGCTTGGCAGTTCGGGCTGGACTGTTCCCATGAGGCACAGGGTCAAGACTGATTTGCATATGGCTGGGTTCAAACTGGAATGGCAAGGTGAGCAAAAAAACGATGGATTTAGGCCCAGATCTCTGTACTGGGGTGAATGTATGACATTGTTCTGCATTCTGTCCATCAACTGTTGTTTTTGCAGATGTCACCCCGAGTGGGACGGGTATGCCCAGACGTGGGTCCCGTGCTCTCCATGCCACTGGAATCAAGCTATCCTGGCTGAAGATGGGTGAAACCCGAAACTGGTCCTAGGATGCTTGTTTCCAGTCCAGGGAGGACCTGGCTTGGCAGTTCGGGCTGGACTGTTCCCATGAGGCACAGGGTCAAGACTGATTTGCATATGGCTGGGTTCAAACTGGAATGGCATGGTGAGCAAAAAACGATGGATTTAGGCCCAGATCTCTGTACTGGGGTGAATGTATGACATTGTTCTGCATTCTGTCCATCAACTGTTGTTTTGCAGATGTCACCCCGAGTGGGACGGGTATGCCCAGACATGGGTCCCGTGCTCTCCATGCCACTGGAATCAAGCTATCCTGGCTGAAGAGGGGTGAAACCCCGAAACCGGTCCTAGGATGCTTGTTTCCAGTCCAGGGAGGACCTGGCTTGGCAGTTCGGGCTGGACTGTTCCCATGAGGCACAGGGTCAAGACTGATTTGCATATGGCTGGGTTCAAACTGGAATGGCGTGGTGAGCAAAAAACGATGGATTTAGGCCCAGATCTCTGTACTGGGGTGAATGTATGACATTGTTCTGCATTCTGTCCATCAACTGTTGTTTTTGCATTTGTCACCCCGAGTGGGACGGGTATGCCCAGACGTGGGTCCCGTGCTCTCCATGCCACTGGAATCAAACTATCCTGGCTGAAGAGGGGTGAAACCCCGAAACCGGTCCTAGGATGCTTGTTTCCAGTCAAGGGAGGACCTGGCTTGGCAGTTCGGGCTGGACTGTTCCCATGAGGCACAGGGTCAAGACTGATTTGCATATGGCTGGGTTCAAACTGGAATGGCATGGTGAGCAACAAAACGATGGATTTAGGCCCAGATCTCTGTACTGGGGTGAATGTATGACATTGTTCTGCATTCTGTCCATCAACTGTTGTTTTTGCATTTGTCACCCCGAGTGGGACGGGTATGCCCAGACGTGGGTCCCGGGCTCTCCATGCCATTGGAATCAAGCTATCCTGGCTGAAGAGGGTGAAACCCGAAACCGGTCCTAGGATGCTTGTTTCCAGTCCAGGGAGGACCTGGCTTGGCAGTTCGGGCTGGACTGTTCCCATGAGGCACAGGGTCAAGACTGATTTGCATATGGCTGGGTTCAAACTGGAATGGCATGGTGAGCAAAAAACGATGGATTTAGGCCCAGATCTCTGTACTGGGGTGAATGTATGACATTGTTCTGCATTCTGTCCATCAACTGTTGTTTTTGCATTTGTCACCCCGAGTGGGACGGGTATGCCCAGACGTGGGTCCCGTGCTCTCCATGCCACTGGAATCAAGCTAAACTGGCTGAAGAGGGTGAAACCCCGAAACCGGTCCTAGGATGCTTGTTTCCAGTCCAGGGAGGACCTGGCTTGGCAGTTCGGGCTGGACTGTTCCCATGAGGCACAGGGTCAAGACTGATTTGCATATGGCTGGGTTCAAACTGGAATGGCATGGTGAGCAAAAAAACGATGGATTTAGGCCCAGATCTCTGTACTGGGGTGAATGTATGACATTGTTCTGCATTCTGTCCATCAACTGTTGTTTTTGCATTTGTCACCCCGAGTGGGACGGGTATGCCCAGACGTGGGTCCCGTGCTCTCCATGCCACTGGAATCAAGCTATCCTGGCTGAAGATGGGTGAAACCCCGAAACCGGTCCTAGGATGCTTGTTTCCAGTCCAGGGAGGACCTGGCTTGGCAGTTCGGGCTGCACTGTTCCCATGAGGCACATGGTCAAGACTGATTTGCATATATCTGGGTTCAAACTGGAATGGCATGGTGAGCAAAAAAACGATGGATTTAGGCCCAGATCTCTGTACTGGGGTGAATGTATGACATTGTTCTGCATTCTGTCCATCAACTGTTGTTTTTGCATTTGTCACCCCGAGTGGGACGGGTATGCCCAGACGTGGGTCCCGTGATCTCCATGCCACTGGAATCAAGTTATCCTGGCTGAAGAGGGGTGAAACCCCGAAACCGGTCCTAGGATGCTTGTTTCCAGTCCAGGGAGGTCCTGGCTTGGCAGTTCGGGCTGGACTGTTCCTATGAGGCACAGGGTCAAGACTGATTTGCATATGGCTGGGTTCAAACTGGAATGGCATGGTGAGCAAAAAACGATGGATTTAGGCCCAGATCTCTGTACTGGGGTGAATGTATGACATTGTTCTGCATTCTGTCCATCAACTGTTGTTTTTGCATTTGTCACCCCGAGTGGGACGGGTATGCTCAGACGTGGGTCCCGTGCTCTCCATGCCACTGGAATCAAGCTATCCTGGCTGAAGAGGGGTGAAACCCCGAAACCGGTCCTAGGATGCTTGTTTTCAGTCCAGGGAGGACCTGGCTTGGCAGTTCGGGCTGGACTGTTCCCATGAGGCACAGGGTCAAGACTGATTTGCATATGGCTGGGTTCAAACTGGAATGGCATGGTGAGCAAAAAACGATGGATTTAGGCCCAGATCTCTGTACTGGGGTGAATGTATGACATTGTTCTGCATTCTGTCCATCAACTGTTGTTTTTGCATTTGTCACCCCGAGTGGGACGGGTATGCCCAGACGTGGGTCCCGTGCTCTCCATGCCACTGGAATCAAGCTTTCCTGGCTGAAGAGGGTGAAACCCCAAAACCGGTCCTAGGATGCTTGTTTCCAGTCCAGGGAGGACCTGGCTTGGCAGTTCGGGCTGGACTGTTCCCATGAGGCACAGGGTCAAGACTGGTTTGCATATGGCTGGGTTCAAACTGGAATGGCATGGTGAGCAAAAAAACGATGGATTTAGGCCCAGATCTCTGTACTGGGGTGAATGTATGACATTGTTCTGCATTCTGTCCATCAACTGTTGTTTTTGCATTTGTCACCCCGAGTGGGACGGGTATGCCCATACGTGGGTCCCGTGCTCTCCATGCCACTGGAATCAAGCTATCCTGGCTGAAGAGGGGTGAAACCCCGAAACCGGTCCTAGGATGCTTGTTTCCAGTCCAGGGAGGACCTGGCTTGGCAGTTCGGGCTGGACTGTTCCCATGAGGCACAGGGTCAAGACTGATTTGCATATGGCTGGGTTCAAACTGGAATGGCATGGTGAGCAAAAACGATGGATTTAGGCCCAGATCTCTGTACTGGGGTGAATGTATGACATTGTTCTGCATTCTGTCCATCAACTGTTGTTTTTGCATTTGTCACCCCGAGTGGGACGGGTATGCCCAGACGTGGGTCCCGTGCTCTCCATGCCACTGGAATCAAGCTATCCTGGCTGAAGAGGGGTGAAATCCCGAAACCGGTCCTAGGATGCTTGTTTCCAGTCCAGGGAGGACCTGGCTTGGCAGTTCGGGCTGGACTGTTCCCATGAGGCACAGGGTCAAGACTGATTTGCATATGGCTGGGTTCAAACTGGAATGGCAAGGTGAGCAAAAAACGATGGATTTAGGCCCAGATCTCTGTACTGGGGTGAATGTATGACATTGTTCTGCATTCTGTCCATCAACTGTTGTTTTTGCAGATGTCACCCCGAGTGGGACGGGTATGCCCAGACGTGGGTCCCGTGCTCTCCATGCCACTGGAATCAAGCTATCCTGGCTGAAGATGGGTGAAACCCCGAAACTGGTCCTAGGATGCTTGTTTCCAGTCCAGGGAGGACCTGGCTTGGCAGTTCGGGCTGGACTGTTCCCATGAGGCACAGGGTCAAGACTGATTTGCATATGGCTGGGTTCAAACTGGAATGGCATGGTGAGCAAAAAAACGATGGATTTAGGCCCAGATCTCTGTACTGGGGTGAATGTATGACATTGTTCTGCATTCTGTCCATCAACTGTTGTTTTTGCAGATGTCACCCCGAGTGGGACGGGTATGCCCAGACATGGGTCCCGTGCTCTCCATGCCACTGGAATCAAGCTATCCTGGCTGAAGAGGGTGAAACCCCGAAACTGGTCCTAGGATGCTTGTTTCCAGTCCAGGGAGGACCTGGCTTGGCAGTTCGGGCTGGACTGTTCCCATGAGGCACAGGGTCAAGACTGATTTGCATATGGCTGGGTTCAAACTGGAATGGCATGGTGAGCAAAAACGATGGATTTAGGCCCAGATCTCTGTACTGGGGTGAATGTATGACATTGTTCTGCATTCTGTCCATCAACTGTTGTTTTTGCATTTGTCACCCGAGTGGGACGGGTATGCCCAGACGTGGGTCCCGTGCTCTCCATGCCACTGGAATCAAGCTATCCTGGCTGAAGATGGGTGAAACCCCGAA